>OZ030394.1:22278521-22691155 GCA_964023965.1 Melinopterus prodromus | reverse complement strand
GGCGACGTCTATTGAGCCACCAAAATTCTCCGTCGGGCAAGAGTTTTTAGACGCTGTGAATTGCAGCACGGAAATCGTACGTTGCACAATGACGAAAATTCCAGAGACAATAGCTCTTTTGCAGAAGTCGAGGTTGCCTTCTCGGTGTTCTGATTCACACCGTCAAAAGATTTAAACCACCTACCTGTAATACAGTGCAACGCGATTGTTAGATGTCGAACGTGTAGGACCTATATCAACCCGTTCGTTTATTTTGTGGATTCGAAACGGTGGAAGTGCAACCTATGCTATCGGGTTAAATGAGTTACCGGAAGAATTCCAGTATGATCCGGTTAGTAAAACGTACGGGGGACCCTTCGAGAAGACCTGAAGTGAAATCGAGCACAATTGAGTATATCGCTCCAGCGGAATACATGCTAAGACCACCGCAGCCTGCAGTTTATATGTATCTATTCGACGTTTCACGATTAGCTATCGAATCAGGCTATTTGCATACAGTTTGTAATGTGCTTAGTGCAGAGATATCGAATATACCGGGGGATGCACGGGCTCAAATTGGATTCTTAGCGTACGATTCAGCATTGCATTTTTATTCGTTATCGGAAGGTCAGAATCAACCACATGAGATGACTGTATTAGACGTAGAGGACCCGTTCGTTATTCCTTGCCCGGATAATCTATTTGGTCAATTTGCAAGATCGTATGGAGTTAATAACCGATTTATTAACGCAACTTCCGCAAAAGATTTTTAAATACCAGCGATACTGGTTCTGCGTTAGGCGCTGCTTTGCAAATCGCATATAAGATGACAGCAGCACCACCGGTGGTAGGATTACAGTTTTCCAAACAACTTTACCGAATATTGGGCCAGGTCGGCTTACGCCACGCGAGGACCCCAACCAGCGTTGCTCGAGCGAGGTTCAACATCTGAATCCAGCGATAGATTTCTATAAACGTTTGGCACTAGAGTGCAGCGGAACAGCAAGTTGCCGTCGACCTATTTGTTCTGAATTCTCAATACGTGGCTCTTGGCGACGATCTCTGGTATTAGCCGATTCAGCGGCGGGGTGTATTTATCATTTCCCATTGTTTAAAAGCAAGCCGAACGGTGCTGAATGACGGGTTTGAAAAAGCATTCCGGAGATACGTTACTAGGAAGATTGGTTTTGAGGCTGTAATGAGGATACGTTGGCACGAGGGGTCTAACAATTCACACGTTCCACGGGAACTTCTTTGTGAGGTCTACGGATTTGTTATCGTTGCCAAAATATCAACCCGGATGCTGGTTTTGGTATGCAGGTGAAGATCGAGGAGAACCTCTCGGATGTGCAGAGCATTTGTTTCCAAGCCTGCATTGTTGTATACGTCAAGCAAAGGTGAACGTAGGATACGAGTGCATACATTATGCCTACCAGTGGCAAATACGTGCAGGATGTTATAAATTCCGCAGATCAGCAGTGTATAATAGAGACTTTTAGCAAAGATGGCCGTCGATAGGTCAATGCAGTGCTAGTCTCTCGGTACGCTCGTGAAGCATTTTTAAACGTTGCCATAGATATTCTCATCGAGTTATAAGTTATCGTTAAATATGGGTACTAGGGGGTGTCCGGTTTGATGGCCCCTGATTGTTTGAAATTATTGCCATTGTATATTTCCGCTTTGCTGAAGAGCCTGGCTTTCAGAGTTGGTACGTCGACAAGATTAGATGACAGAGTGAAAGCAATGTGTGATATGAAAACAAAAACCTTTGCCTTACTTAATTCAGCAGATTATACCCAGACCTGTACCCGGTGCATAATTTAGAGGAACAAAGAACGATATTAAACGCCGAGGAGGAACAAATCAACGTTCCGCCACACCTGCAGCTTACGGCAAGAAATTTGGATTCGAATGGAGCGTATCTGTTAGATATGGGTGATCATATGATTCTGTTTGTTTGCTCAAACATATCGCCAGTCTTCTTGAGGGAATGTCTTGATGTACATGAGTATAATTCCCTAACAGATGATATATTTGAGTTGCCGCTTCTAGATAATCCAAATAGTCGGAGATTGCAGGCGTTTGTTAATTACTTGAACGATGATAAGCCGTATCCGGCTACATTGCAGGTAATCAAAGAAAATAGCCAGACTCGTGTTGTGTTCCTGGAGCGACTCATCGAAGATAGGATGGAGAATTCCCTATCTTATCACGAATTCCTTCAGCATGTAAAAAGCCAAGTAAAATAGTTTACGACAAACAATTTAAATACCTAAAAGTGGATTGTGTCTTATTAATTAATAATAAACTAAGACATTCAATGCAAATTTATTGCTCAATTTGATTTGTAATTTTTCCCTTCTGTTGTTATTGTTTCTTACTGTTATAATTATTATTATTATTAGCGTGACAGTGTTTTCTCCTAAGTGCATTTTATTTATTTTATTTCTGAGATTTTAGTCAGTAACAGTAACAGCGACTACTATTAATTAATTACGTCTAATTTCCACGGTGGCAATAATTTTGCATTAGCCTGCGAGCAAAATATTTTAAATGGTAAATAGCTATTATTTCGTGTTTACTGGTTATGTGGTAACTACACATCTATTTACTTTAGTGTACATAAAGTATAAAAGGAACTGTATAAAGAAATTATAAGATGTCTTTTATCATTCAAATAAAATATTGGTTTATCAAATCACACACACATCATTGGTTCAGAAATTATTTAATTGTTATGTAATTAGTATTTATGTCTGTTTATATACTTAGTAATAATAAATATGTATATTATTCTAATTGTTTTTGTGTATACCACCTCCAATGCATTTATTAGTTAATTGATCAAAATTGTAAATATTGATCTGCATATTTGGTAAGTACACTAAAAAAATAATTTATGCCTGTTCAATTATACTTGACGCTTTTGTAAAAACTACGTTTAAAATAAAGAATAGGATAATTTTGGAAAACTCATGTCTTTAGTTGTGTTATATGATTATTGAGCACTATTTTAAAAATTTATAACTAATTGCACTACTAATCTCGGTGGCCAGTATAGTGATAATAGGTAACTATGAATATTGGTAAACTTTAGGAGAACTAATTACATAAATCAGTTTTTTTGTACAGAATGTCACCATTTTCTCTCAAAAATTGTTTTTCAGATGGTAAATGTACTGAGTAATAAATTTCATGTGGACTTATTTGGCTTCTGAATTACTTAAAATGTTACAGCCATTTGAAATATTCACAAAGCGATTGAACTTTCAAAAAGTCATTTCTTTCTACTTATATTTATGTATTCATTTTTCTATTCGTTTTAATTTTTTACTTAAATTTATTCATTTTTTATTGCTGTAATGGTAATTGATTGTTCATCCTTTGTTTTCCCATTGTTTGAAAAAACTTATTATTTTCCTTTTTTTGTTAATATTTTGAATGACAAACTGCTTAAAACAACACATGTTTAAAACATAAAAACCTTGTTCTCCACATCACCACTCGAACCAACCAACCTACTGGTGCGGATGTAACTATTTGATAGCCATAGTGTTTTAAAGCATAGTAAAATAATCCATTTTATTACAATGTGATCAAATGTTTTCTGATGTAACAACAAATAATTAGTAAAAAGAACTGTCGCACTGAACAAGTTTTGTTAATATTTCTGGCAGGGCTTTTTAGGTATTCTTCAAGTAGGAGGGATTGCACTAGGAGAAAAATTAGGAATAAAACCACAGAATATAAATAATAAACTTCTATATTAAGTGCAATAATATTACTTACATACAATCTACAAAAGCATAACACGTAAATTGTAAAAAACAATTTCTTTTATATGAGCAATAGGGTTACACCTATAATACAACATTGAAACAGGTACAAAACTTATATTAGCAAGTACTATGATACATATTTTATGAAACTTAGTGCATAATGTAACTAACGTCTTACTGCATAAAATAAATTTAAATTAAAAAACAATCAGTCAGTTATGTAGAATTTTAAAACCCCTTACAGCAGCATGATATGAGGATGAGGAAGAACCTAAGTGATCAAAATTCTATATACACAAGTAAAAATACAAAGGTATGTACAATAACAATAAAATAAAATTATTAAATTAGATAGGATGTAATTATGATAGTGGATCTGCTGATAGGTGATCCTGAATTGACGGCTAAAAAAATTGTAAGATTATTACCAGCACATCGTAATATATAAAAATCAAAATACCTCTATAATTATAGCACTTTCTAGGGTACTATTGTACGTTACACTAATCGCTCTCTGCATGGTTTGCGCCTGCTGGGCTTGCTGTTGCATCTGCTGTTCTTGTTGTGCTAATTGTTGTTGTTGTTGCTGTTTTCGTTTCTTCACAGAACCAGAATGAAACCGTCCACCTTCTCCCCGTATCCTGTTCATCGCATGCCTATGTCGTGACTCATGTAAGTATTTCTGAAAAGGGAAGCGCATGTAATGAACCATATCTGAGTAAATAATTTGTACTTACTGGTCTTTCCTTTGGTATCTTGCCCTCAGCCTCAAGTTTTGCCCTTGCCTGCCGTCTTTTCAGAATACGTCTGTATTGCTTGGCGTTAACATACAACGGCTCTTCTTCTAGGAATTCTGTGCTTCCTAAAGGTACCCGTTGGATCTGCGCCACGCCACTGGTACTCGGAACCATCTACAAAATGCAACATACATGTTACTAGAGCACTAATAGTGTTACATGCCTAATTTGTTAGTTACTGCATAAAAATGTGACATGCACATAGATACATTATTATACGAAGTCGTGCAATTTAGAGCGTATTCAAGAAAAAATTATGCAGAGAAGGTATCACAAAATTGAAAATGGGCACTAAACAATTCTAGGAGCCGGAAAAAAATTAAGGTAGGTTTAAAATTGGTATTACAGTACATTTTACCATCCTGAATACTTTTCCATCGCATCGGGTACAAGCAGCCTCCAATGCAAGATGAGTCAAAATTCAGCTTTTCAAGGTATATATTTTTTTCAAGCAAAATTTAGATAAACCTGTTAGTTGTAGAGATATACTCTTCAAATTTGTTCTAGAAGATATATCTCTTCAAATTTGTTCTAATGCAGTTTTTCCAAGATCAATTGGTTTAGAACATAGTAAAAATTAATTGTTAAAAATTCCGGGAAATTTTATTCTAATATTAAATTCAAAACAAAATGTATTCATAAGAAAACCCTAAAATAAAAACTAGTAAGAAAATTATCTTCAATCGGGCTGAAGTTAGAACACCCCCAACTGTAAAATATTTAAAAAAAAAATGAGTGAACCGATTTTGCTCATTCACGAACGTGTCCTTACTTTTTAAGATATAAGCTTGTATAGCATATTTCAAATCAATTACTTCAAAATTACGGCAGTTACGGTACACAGACAGACGAACATAGTTAAATCAATTCAGTTTTCAATGCTGATCAAAAATATATATACAAGTCTCAAGCCACGCTTCCGTAAGGGTGTTACAAATGTTGTGACACTCTTAAGTAATAAATTAATTTGTTTATTTAGTAATAACGTGTTGCTTTTGTTGATTTGGAAGTTTTTAAGAAACTCAACAGACTGATGAAATAGATGAAGTTTTTTATGATTATGCTGTACAAAAAAAAAAACTTGTTTTGATGGTGTTGTTATAGGTTTTATAGTCAACATCGAATCATATACAGGTTTTTATAAAGTAAGGAACTATTCAACATTTTCTAGAAAACAATTGGAAATCGTAAAATTTGTTAACTCTTTTGTGAATGGAAAGGAAATAAGTGTTTTTGATAAATAATTATTTACACTGCCAAAACTGTTAATATCTTTGGCGGATGTGTAGCAGCTGAACCTAATGCTCTAGAATCTTCACAAGAGTCTTAAACTAAATCATAATCAATCATAAACTTTGTACTTGAATCACAAATTCTTTCCACACGTATCTTTCAAGCACATTTGGGTGGTCTTCTAATCCTAACAAAAATTATCATGGTCATCATCTCGTCCCGGGTTTTTAACGTTAATCCCAGGAATCGGGATTATAAAAAGCAGCAAATTTCCTGGGAATTTGCTTTCGGGAAGAACCCACTAGTACTAACTAACCCTAACATTACCTAAAATACTGTTGCATAACGTTTGTGCATATATCAAATAGGAGGTATTTAGTTTTTGACATTTGAGACAACCAGTAATATGTCAATTAACTCCAAAAGTATTGATTTTAGGAGAACAATGATATGAAGCAAACTTGTAGTAAATTTTATCGTTCTATGTTTCTAATTTCAAATTCAATCTCAAGTTTTCTAATTTAATCTTTTTTGTCTTGATTGCATTCCAGATTGTTAAGAAAAAAAAAACCTGAATGTGGATTCGTTTTTAGCAGTGTGGAGGAGAAAGCCTGTGTCTCGTGAGGTCAAAAACTTGGAGCAATGTATAAAGTTTTTGACATCAAAATGTATTGTAATAAGTACCCATTTTCAAATCTGTTTTTTTCTACTTTAGCCATATTTTACACTCTATTGTTTGAGCAAAAATGGCATTTTGCTATTGATATTACTACAACCCTCTTAACTTATTATAAATATGTTCTTATGGGAAACATGTACATATAGAAAATTTTGTGATAGTTACTAATGCTGCTAAGTGAATATGTGAATGGATGACGGAGGTTGATAATCAGTCAATTTGTATAGTTTTGCCTCGAAACCCAATTCTAACATAATAAATTAGCTTCTTCCTACAATAACAAAACAAAAGTAGAGTTCACGATCCTTTACCTATTCACATTATCATATGGTTAATAAAAATTATCAATATTAACATAGCATTAAAAGACAAAAAAGAACCAACACCGTGATATAACTTCATCGTAGTATAATCAAATATAAAAATGAAAATAAAAAAAATTAAAAAATCAATTGTCAAATGTCACATTCCTACCGAGTAAATGGAAAAAGGAAATAATAAGAAAATAAAATGTTAATGATCACGTACATCCGAAGAAGCGCTTCTCACCATAACGATATTGCCATTAGCCATGGCCAACTGGCCATTCTGTGCCGATATTGTAGCTTGCGGTACGACAGTTTGTGTCGATGAAGACACCACTGGCTGCGTCACTGCGGGAGTCGTCGTCACTTGCGTGTTACCAGAAATTTGAACCAAATTACCATTGATGTTAAGCACTAGAAATAAAAATGCATATTAAGGTTCCACATGTAATATCTATTGTATCAACTATATAACTAGACAATTGTAAGTTTAATTAACTAAACAATTGTATGTTTAATTAAATTTAAATTAAATGTTTTGCTTGTTATCTAATTTACAGCCACATAAAATAACATTGCTGTTTAATCTTTGATAAGTGTGCATTATCTTTTGCTCTGACACTTTATGTACTAGGTATGTTAAAAAAAAAAACAACTGTTTATTCTTTGCGTACCTGCCATTTCACTAATAAGTGTAATTATAAAATTCCTATTTTGGCCATACTAGCAAAGAAAATGGATAAATGAGTTATCTCCGCTCTTATCGTTTCTCACTTACCAAACGTTACGCTCCAACATAGATATATGCGTACAAAATTGCAATCAGTCTCTCCGCTTTGCTAGTATCGCCGCTCTTATCGTTTATCGCAGCTCCAACGTAAACCCACCCTTATGAACAGAGACTAAACCGAGATTAAATCGAATGAAAATACAGTGGTTTCATGAGAAATACATATGGGGCTTGCTCCATATGTGATATGATATGATATGCAATTACGTGTCCCAATAGGTCCAGTCAATATTTTTTTATGTTAGTGTTTTTGTATGATCTTTTAGTTTTATATAAAATAATTGTCATTTATTTATATTATTTAAAGTCTATGGAACATTTAGTATTTGTTGTTCACCATTTCTTAAGTGGGCCATATTACTCACAAGTCACAACCAATTTCTGTATGAGATTGTGTTGATTTGTTATATTTCTAATGTTATAATGAAAAAGAAACATTTAGTAACATTAGAACTTTATACTGTTCAATGTCCACTTTTTTCTTAAATTGGTTTTATAGCATTGTTAATCTATGTTTATCGAATAAGGACGCAATAACTTAAAGTTTGCTTTATGTTTATTCTAATTATGTGGGGGCTTAGTGATGCTGAAAACCTAAATGGTAACTTGCACAGTATCATAAAATGAATGGAGAATACTTTGACGATGTCGTGGTGACAAAATGTCTTTAGATTTCAAAGAGAACATTATGTTATTTTATATTTATAGATGTTACCTTATTTTACCCAATGGTGTCCTTTACGTCATCACTACTCAAATCTATCACAAGTAATTTTCTACAGAGGCATTTTCAGTATCTAAATCCCAAATATCCACACATGTAGGCAACCAAATATACGCTAATTAGACATAACTCCTCAAGAAATATAGGGATTGAGCAATCCTTGTAAGAATCTACTATTCTTGATAACTCCTTAGCAAAATAAACAGTGGTGTAACAGAATTATTGTTCTATTCTATTGAATGTCGATAATGTGTCATGTTTTTTATATTACATCGTAATAAAAGAAGCTATAACCGTTTCTTTAAAAATTAGTAGCTCATTCTGTACTAGTGAGAGGTTATGTTATTGTTCGTTTTCAATCGATTAAGTTATTTTGGTTGCAATTTGTTCGTGCATATAAAAGTGCACGAGGGTAAGTACATTTTATGGCCACCCCATTTTATTTTTGTGAAACATTTAAAAAACTGGACTTTCTGACGTTTGACAAAACGTATCTTATATATTTTTCTTTTATAGATAAATAAGCGGAAAGCTTACTCTCACGATTAAGATGACTTGGATAAAACTTTCGATATAGTACCTGTTTGTGCATTCTGCATGCTATTGTCCATAACCGGTTGGTAAATAAACGTTTGTCCGTCAGGAGTTTGAACGAGCTGCGTAGTTTGCGGTTGTTGTAACAAAATTTGACCCTGCGCGCCCTGCAAACTGGACACCGGTACAACCTGAATCTGTTGTAATCCTTGCCCTCCTTGTGCAACTTGTATTTGTCCGTTTTGTGGCAATGTTTGAACCATTATTTGTTGACCGTTAGGACCTTGTATCACTTGTCCTGTATTCATCTGCATCACCTGCACTTGCTGAGGTGAGACTCCTTGAACGGCTTGCATGACCACTTGGCCATCGGCCGAAGTCAGTTGCTCCATATCGAGCAGCAGTTTGAATATCTAAAATAATAACATAACCTATACAGAATATATGCATAAAGACTAAGGTATAAGGGGGTAGATAATTGTAAAACTAATAAAAATTAAATACCGGGAATCGTTAGGATATATTCCAAAAAGGTATATATTGAATGGTTCTCCTGTGAATTCTTTGTGGTGCGACGTGTGTGACAAGCACAAATATATGTACGCCATACTGTTTTAGAAAGCTAAACGAGCCAGAAACGTCAACGAAAATCGCGATAAATTAGTAGGAAAATGGATAAACAATCGTATTTTGCCGGTTCAACCCCCGAATCAAGCACTGAATATGTTTGATAATTTGTGGACTTACATTGGATATTTTAGTCGGCAGTGTCTCAATGATTGGTCGACAAATTGTAGACCAATGGTCGCGACGAGTATGCACAAGACTGGTTGTGTATTGGTGGCGATGGCTACCACTCCCTAGCGAACAGGCAACGGTCGATGCCCCGTTAGCTGATCGACGGACCTCTCCACGCTACGCGCGGGAAACTCATGACCAATTACAAAAGTAGAAAAGGAAAAGTGGCGCTAATCAAAGCACAAGATGAATCTCTTCTGGTCCACTGACGAGCGACGACGCCAAACAAAACAAAATTACCGACGCCTCCTCAATTACAATTTTCGATTTAATAGTTCCGTCAAATTCGATTTTGACTTCGAAACAATTCAATTATAGCGGCATAAACAATCACTACGAAAAAATTTACGTCGAGATGTAAAATGATCTGGAGAAAAGGAAATGCGCTAATGTCCAACGAAGAAATTCAGGCCGAATCTGTTTAGTAAAAAAAAAGAAATGGTCTACCAGACATTTTCGGTTTGGCAAACCAATGTTTTTGGCACGCTTTTGGTTTTGGCCGTTTTGGGAAAACTGAAACTTTAATTTATAAAATTAGCAAAAAAGATTATTAGGTTTCAGAGATCCTTCATCCTATATCACCATTATAGGATGAAGGATCTCCGTGGTTAAGTCACGGATGTAAACAGAAAAAACGTTGTTTTTTAAATAAAAACAAGTTTATTTAGAAAAAAGCGCTTCGTTTTTTTAAATTTTTTTTTAGAAAAATTGTCCACCCTAAAGCAATATTTTTAATAAACTAGCAAGTGGATGCTTTTCTTTCTGACCCTTTGCGATTTGGCATTCTTGCCCTTTTTAACCTTACCTTTTAACACAAAACCCGAAAATCAAATGTCCTCAAAAAGACACATCGTGCGTCAATTCGTTATTTAAATAAAACTAGGTACTTATCGATGAGGTCTTATTATTAGAAATATAATATTACCTATTAATATAAAAATTGTTGCACGCACCGCAGAACACACATCACGCAGTATGCCTGTTTGTTAAGGTGGGCTTCGAAATGAGTAGGCAACCAAATATACCTCATAATTTTGTGATCAGCATTTCGTGGTATTTCACCTAAATGATTAGGTTATTCTATTCAAATTATACCTTAAACTGAACTTGAAACCTTTGCCGAAAATACAAAAGATATCCGGCTCAATTCTTTTAAGGTTATTGGTGGCTATGTCGTAGTTTTCTTGCGATCAACAAAAAAAAACACCGATATTCCTAAAGTTCGTCACCTACACTTGACAGAATTGAGCCGGATATTTTTTGTATTATCGACAAAGGTTTCAAGGTCAGTTTAACGTATGATTTGAATGGAAATACATAATCATTCCGGTGAAATACTGAGCACAAAATTATATGTGGTTGCCTCTTCATTTCGATGCCCATCGACAAGGGTGTTCCCCGGAAATAGTTGCGGCAGATGACGCTAGAAGGCACTGTAGTTTGCTGTGTCGTGCGGTCTAAATGCATCTCGTTGAAGAAAATATTACTAAAATCTAAAACCATGCAACAAAGCTGTCGAGCGGTGATTTCTAATAGATATCACCAATTTTTGGGAATTAGTTTGGTCCTACCTAGGAGTTCTTATGATACAGCTACTCTAGGTATAGGGTTATTCTGAAAAAAAACATGTTTTCGAAAACTTTTTTTTTTCAGATTTGAAAAAAACGTTCTATTACATCATTATCACGGATATCGCCATAATTCATATAATTGGGTAAAAAATGATGGACAATTTTTTAATCAAAAATAATTTTTAGATGTAATTTCACTATTTTACTGAAATAATAAGACAGTACCTACTCATGGGATTTGATAGCAAAATTCAGATATTTGTCTCATGACTTATGAGTAATGGACTCATCAATGTCATAATTAACAGTCCCTCATTAAGAAAAATATTCATTGTTCTTAAAGAAAGATTGCGCTTTATTATTTTAAATCCAATAATTTTACCGATCTTGTTTCGTATGTGATGAAAGTGCATAATTCACTTAACGTTATCTTCAATATAATAGCCAATAAAGATATTGTTGCAATTTGAATCATGATTAAATATACCTACCTGTATTGTTGATTATTCTGTAGAAGAAAAAATACAAGGGGAAGAAAAACGCAATTATAGTTGTTGTCTATGTATTTCTGCCAAATGTACATAAAGTTGTTACACGCCAAGTGTCAGTTGGCAATTGATCAAAAGATGCAACTCCAATATATATAATATATATATTTATTTAATATATTTTTGTTTTGACGAAAAGGCAACATTTATATTTGTCATATATATATTTATATATATATTTAATCATCATATATATATATACGTATTACTTAGAGAAATCATCATACTAAAATATTATTTGTAACTATGCAAGCTATACAATAATGATCATAGTCTATTTATACATACATGCAATTCTATGCTTTTTCATATATTTTATAGTTATATTACATCAAAGATACAAACATCTTGAGGCCAATCACCAAACGTTATACAATGGTTGTCATTTATCATAAGAGGACAAGTACTGCTATCAATTAGTAAACTCCAAGAAATGTATATTGATAGTTAAACATTCTACGTACTACGGAGCAACTGTACCACTACACTTAGAGAAGAGTTGTGACCAACCATTTTTTTTCCAATTTGGTCCAGCACTAAAGTGTTACAATTATAAGTTATGTGGCAGGTTTTCATTTCATTTTTTTGCAAATTACATATTAATTTTAGTTTATGCAGTCCATGTGTGCAGTCGAGTGAACAGAACCTTGGAAATACCGATGACATCGTAAGTGTGCCAGAGGTCTCTCCAAAGCCCCCCAATATTAAACGTTAAAGGACGTAAACATACTCAAATTAAGTTTATACACTACGTCGTACCCTGCTAATATTCATTAATCACTTACAATGGAAATCAAAATAACCAAATACTAGGTATGTGTGATATGTTACTGGGTGATTACTTTTATATGGACTGGTACGTTGAACAGTTTTCGCATGTAACAAAATTATCAATGACTGTGCTTGTAATATGTATGTTACAGTTAAAGTTTAGGTATTCACATGCATTCAAACAACGGTCCAAACAACATTTTGTTCTGAGTGAGACGTTTTAAAAAGGTTCTAATACCTGAAGAACAGTATTTTTTTAAAATGGGTTTAAAAAAATGTATTTTTACGTTTATCAATTTTAATAAATTAGCTTATTTTAATAAATTTGCATACGTTGTTTGCTCAACCATAGATTTAATCTTGTACAAAATGTGCATTTTGGCACAGATTTTATTTAAAAAGTACAGTCAATTCATAATTATTCTTTCTTGATTCTGCAAAAAACATCAGAATCGGTTGTCATATTTGTTGTATTGTGTAGTAATAACAAGTCTACACTCCAAAGTTTTTTTTTAATTACTATAGAATACTGTTTCAGACTATAGAACCTTTTGAGTAAAAGGTGGCGCTTGAAAACAAATACCGTGGACAAAATAATAAGCACCGTACAATCTTAGTTCGCTTTTAAGAATTTCCAGGATCTATATTTCTATTCAAAATATGCAGGAATATATTAAAAATGACAATGAATAACTTGCATCAATCTAGAAAATTTGAGAATATTCCCAAAAACTTTCTGGATGGACCTATAATGGACCTGAATTTAAATTTTTCGAAAAAGTCATTTTTATAAAGAAGTTTGGGTGCTCCAAAAAATCCATAACCGTCAGAATTTTTAAAATGGAATTAAATAATATCTAGATAACAGCTAAACAACTTTTACAAAAAATTATAAAAAAATTTTTAACGAAATTGACGCTTACGATTTGCTCAAATAAAAAATGTACCATTCCGTTGCTATTACTTATTAGTTAAAACAAATCAGCACACTAATCTCAAGACACGATAGGTAAACATTACATGTTTTTTTTTTTTTTTTAGGTAATTTTTAACCAAATCTTAAAACCAATATACAACAAAGATTAAAAATGGGTTCCATCTAATGGGCCATGGGGGATGTTTGATACTTTAGTCACTTTCTGAAAAATTAGTAAATGAATTTAACAAAAGAATTAACTAATTTTGCATTTTTTTTACTGAAAACACATTGTATTCTTGTTAGCCTAGCTTTCCAACCGGTGCTTCGCAGAGCCCCTAGGATCGGAGCGAACCTATGTGCTTGACGTGAGCGGAAGAAGGTTGCGAAGCGCTGATTGTTAGTATGACTCTATAAAAATAGCACTAATCAAATTCAAAATTTGTTGTTTAAAATTATTATTTAGTTTTATAAAATTGAGATTACTATGCTCATATGCCGTATAACGAATCATGTTTTGCCGTATTATACCCACAGCATCTTTAATTTTTATGTTAGATTAGTTCCAAAATGCTGTTTACGGTATAGTTTAAAAAATAGACTGTAAAACGTGGTCTGGTCATACATTAAAAAAGCCCGTTGTAGCAATAAGTATAGCGAGCTATGAGCGTATACAAATTTGATAAGTGAACTGAATTCAGTTAGGAAATACTCTTGGGCAAATTTGACATTTTTTTACCACTCTTTACAACCACTCTTGAATATAAGTCACAATTCTGACTTTGGCTGTAGCATTTTTAGGACATCCAAAACTTGTTATAACGAATGACTTTTTCGTGAGAAATTAGGTCCATCTGGGAATATACTATATAAACATTTAAACTTTAACAGTGACATGCATACAATAGTAACATTTTTCTTTTAAAAGTTGCTTGTAGATACAATTTAGTATCAGTGCTATATTTGCAGAATTTAAACAGAATAATACATGACTTTGGTGTTGAATTTTGAAACATAGCGTCATATTATATTTTCGTCTAAACTAATAACATTGGTATCTACAGTAGATTTACAGGATTGTCTATACATAATTGAATACAATATAATCTGTAGTGTATAATATAGATAGTAGTTATTGTTAAAATACCAGAAGACCAGAATTATACAGACGGGCATTGTCAACTGTTTTGCCACATTTCACAAGAAACTTATGTATAGTATATGGGTAAACACTATGTATAAACGCTACATACTTTTACCATAAGAGATGTGTTAAACATTTTAAAATACCTATTTCTTCCCCCATCCATTACTTGTTAATCAGACAAGACAACTTTGTAACTGGTTCAGGAAAAAAAATCTATTTGTACTTATGCATTTTATATTATTCTTTTCAGCTAAGGCTCATCCAAAATATTAGGGCTGGGTTTTAGTTTCGAAGTATTGATGCATTATCAATGTCAAAAAACCTTATCAATTTTTGAACAGGTTTTAATCCAAAACATATTAACAACAATAGTTCGACCATAAAACAATGGTGTCGATATAGCCCAGGTTGTAATTTAAAAAATTAATGGATTCCCACAAACAATTTAAAATAAAAGTACTGTATCACATTGATTTTTTCAGAACATTACACAACAAGAAATAAAACAAAAAGAAAATAAACGATAAAATTAGTTTATTAAATATTTACAAAAAAATTATATGTATTTATGGCGATTTGACCAAAACATTCGACTGTACGACATAATCGTTGCATTATTATCACAAGCATGTTGATTAGGAGGTATCACCCGCCATCAAACTGAGATGGGAGATGCGATTACGGCGTACATTCGTGCAAATTGAAAAGAAAGAAAAAAAAGTGAAAACCCATTAAGAAGTACAAATTACAACTTACTCATTAATCTAAACCAAAATCCGACAGTCCACATAAAAATGTTTACGTTAGTATTAACAATGTACAATTTTTAATTAATTATTAGATCACTACAACAGCCTACACCTTTTTTCCTTTATTTAAAAATGGTGCATACACCCTAGATATATAATATGTATATCAGCTATATATTGACATCAACTACACCAGTCTTGTGTACATACTAAATATTTATTATATAGTAATATATATCAAATGTCTCTTAGGCATCGTACAAACACATTAATCACGTTTCACAAAACCGAAGAGACATGCTAAATTCTAATTTCTGTCGTGCAGCCTTTTTTTTAATCAGTATGGTTTTTATTATCAAATATTTTAGAGAAGCAACAAATAATATTATTACATCACTAACATAAAATCACCCTATATGAGATATCTATACCTTTAAAATTAAACAAAACATGCTAATCCCACTCAAAGCATGATTCTCATTTATAGCCGCAACGTCAAATATTATATAGAGGTGGTAACTAATTAATTCAAAAAACCCATAATCCTGTACTGTATTAGTATAATATGCATAATTATGTGGTTATACCAAATTAGAAATAAGTTTTAGAATAAATAGACATATATCATGAAAATGAGTAGGAACAAAATTATCTGCTTATGAAAGGATATGGGACAAGACTTGTGAGCCTGCCCAAATTATCCAAAAGAATAACTAATGCTTATGGGCAGAATGACCGCCCTGAAAATAATGATTTAAGCATAAATATAAATATCATAGATAACATAAAGGGAAAAAACTGCAGTTGCATAAGCTATTGTTTAGAGAGATCAGAAACTACCTTCTTTAATCATTGTGCTTGCAAACACAATCGCTCAAATATTTACAATGGAGAAAGACCTAGCGAGAAAATTAATATATACAAAATTGGATTCCTAGTACTAAAAAACGAAAAACAGGTAAAAGTAGAACAAAACCAGAACAGTAATCAATGTAGGCCAAATTGTATTTATCAAAAATGACTTCGATGCTAATGAGAAGCGGCAGGATTTTTACTACAAAATATAATTCGCTGTTGCATCTTGTCTCTTTTGAATGTTTGTAGCATTTCTCACCTATGCCAATTGTAGGACGTGATAATGATTTTATGTGACAATAATTATGATTGTTCAACATTTTTTATTTTGTAATAATCAATCAACGTTGTCATATAAAATTGATTATCCTGTCTATCGAGGTGGAAGTACAAATGAGTGAAAGGAACAAATTCTTATAAAATTTCTATATCTATGGTTTTAAATTCACCAATTTTGTTCTTCTAATACACTTACACATTGAAAAATTGACAGAGGCAATACGCACATGAACATGTAGATATATAATATGTACAGAAATATATTTTAGAGGAACATGTAAGACGCAAAAACATCGACAACGTGCAATTATTATGATTCTTTTTGTTGGACAGCGAGATACACCTGAATATTGAAATCTGATAATTTATCTACATAGTAAATATAGTTTAACGCTAACAATATTAATATACCCCACTATTGCTACGTAATCCAAAAATATTTTCTTATTTTTATACTATGTACCATTCAAATATTTTTACGGAGAACTACCATCATTTCTCTACAAATTCTAGAGTTAAATAGGTACCGTATTGGTTCTCTTATACGATATTAGAGGGAACTGGATACACGCTAATATGTTGTCTAAATTTTTGCAAATTTCAATCACCATTTCATTATTAAAATTGGTAATAATAATAATAATAGCTATGTACAAGGTAAAATGATCAATGTTATTTTTTTGTAATATCACATCTAAATTGCCATAGACTCCATTGACCTAAGTGTCCCTGATTGCCTAATATTCAACAATTGTTTCTTTTGCGTAGGCTGTACTTGTTTTTTTTTTTTCTTTAAACTAAGGTCAATGCAATTTTGAAACAGGCACATTAAATTTTTGCACACCACATAAACATTTAAGAACATAAATATACATTTATAGTTAAACGTAACGTAAGCTCTGCAGCTACAAACACAAATCACAAGACTATATGCTTACAATTAATTTTATATACAGGTTTTTAAGGAGCGGGAGCACCAACGTAATACAGAACTTACGTTACAGAGTTATCACGTGAGGCACGTAATTAATTTTTCTATAAAAAATATATATACAAAATTTTGAATTGGTTTCTCCCAAAACAAAAATTCACAACGGTAAATGCCTCACATAGATAACAACACTTAAAAAATTGAAATAAAGCGTATTTGTATTATGTTTTCATAATATGTTATATACATAAGTGGAAACATGTCCGCTAAGATAAACATGCAAATAAATACATGTGTATCGTAATTGAAACAAACTATAACATGCTTCTGCATTCGTAAAATGAAATAAAAGTTACGGTAAAAATGCTAAGTTTTAGTTGTAACTTTACGTAACAGCCAATCTCTCAAAGGATAAGATACAATCCTTAAAAATTAATAAAATTATAAATGAAAGATATGAACAGAAAATATGCTAGTAAGTTATCACTAAATGATTCGACTAAAATGCATCAATTTGACAAAAACTAGGCAGTTATGAGCATGTGTGTAGTAAATAATATGTTAATAAAACATGTAATACTATTCAAATAATGTTATAAACTCCTAAAGCAACATGTTTTCATCTTTTTTGTTTTGGTATTGTCTTCCGGCAAATACCAACTTCATGGGATGCATTTGTTTTTTCAATTAACCATTGCAAATAAAAAATAACCATTATATACCCGCACTATTAATAAAACTACATTTACAATTAATACCTTACAACAAAATAGCCAACATCTATAATTCCTACAATTTAAGATTTGAAATTAAAATTGATTTGATTAACACGTAAATAGCATGGAGATTACTTTAATTTTCAGCCCTAAAATTAAAAACTGTCCACAATGTATAACCGTAAAGAACACAACTCTGCGTTTAGTTACAATTATTAATGATCCACACAAAGTGAAATAAAATTCTTATCGTATAAAACAATTAATGCATTGCGTGCATTCATCAAAAAGATTCTATCTTTTTGAAACCAAACAAACAGCGTAACATACTCTAACGTCGTTTTGTTAAAAACATCTACTCACTAAGAGAAACAAAAAAAAAATAAACAAAAAAATCTAGTACAGAAAATCAATACCCATCATAAACTTAATAATATCTCGGAACCGTAAACAAAATTATACTTAAACATAGTTTGATAGGAAAACGTTCACTTGGTACCGATATTATGTCCTAACGTAAACGGTGGACAACCGTTACTCAGCAAACCATAAACTTTGGTACTGGTGGTTTTTCGCTGGACTCAATGGTGCAAATCCGTAAGATGCTACTTGAGCGTGGGATGGAAACTGAAGGTGTGCGGGCAATGGATGACTCGGGTGAGTTGCTAGAACAGGTCTTGCGCTGGCATGTGCTGGCGGTGGCGGCAGAGGACGTCTACAAATAAAAACATTATGTCATTCCTTTGTAAATGGTATAAATGCTTATACTTAAAATTCAATCAATTTCAGATCATCATTGATTTCTAATGTTGGAAATCACGTAATAGGCTACGTACCCAGGTGCAGGAACCTGATGGGTAGCAGGTATATATGCTGGCTGGGCTGTTGTCACATAAACTGCAGGGCGCCGATACAATTCTGTCTGATGGTATAGAGGTTGGCCTGCTGCTGCGAGATGATGTTGTGGAGACAGTCGTGGAGCACCAGTTAAAGGCTGAGGTGACAAATGAGCGTTGGTATGCCTGTGTGTCAAAAACAAATGTAAATTATATTGTATATATATATAAAATTAGATGTATGTATTTGTGTGTGTGTGTGTGTGTGTGTGTGTGTGTGTGTGTATGTAGCTTGAAGACTTTGGACCCGCTAAACCAAGTTTGATGAATTTTCAGTAAAATTCTAGCATTGTCTAGAGAGCGGACTTTGGAAACTTTGGTGCCGATAGGTTTAACAGATCTCGACGTCCAAATTCTATATTTATTAGCACACCAACGCACACTAGTTTTCTATATTATGGTAAAACTACTGATAAACCTATTGATTTTGATTATGTACCTATTAAATGTTTCAATGTTTTAAAAAGACAAAAAAGAAAGGCACTTCAAACATACAATTTGAGATTTTTAAACGAGTCTGTGTGAATGAAATGAGTCTAAAAGGAACATTTTTCTCAGAATTGAGCTAAAAGGACACATTATTGTCAATTTGACATTACATTTATCAACCCACGAGCAATTGTTTTACCAGTGTTCCCATGTTTACGGATTGTGTGTAATATCCGACAAGGGTGTCAGAATTGCAGACGCCAATAGTTCCTAAGTCTGACAAATAGTCCGCATAAATTTGACTACTGATATGTCTGGAAATCGTTTAGCAGTTGCAGACCATTTAGAAATCGACAACAACTTTAGAAACCGCACAGCAAAACTGGTCATGTTAGCTCTTTAAAAGAAAATGAGTTTAATCTATAACGTTTTTTAATTTAACGTTACCAGAGTTAATGAGAACCGCAGTTGTTAAATTTTTGTTTCGAATAAAATGATACCTAGCACACACTGCCCTGTGCTGTTTCTAGTCGGTATCATTATCTCTCCCCTTCCAAAGTTTTCCAACATGTTTTTGAACCTGTGAACGATGCCCCTATAGTAGTGACAGGTGCTATGGGATGGTAAGGCTTGGTTGATTATTACTACTTAACATAACATATGTTACATATACAATACATACTGAACTTTATAGTGTAGAAACCAAAATGGTTTTGCTCACATTATTTGGTCATGGAAATATCAAATAAGAATTAAAACTATGGAAGGTGTTTGTAGCAGTATGTTGTACCATAGTCTATTGAACTTTTGGAATCATTGGTGACCTGACTTCTGGTCTATTGCACCACCTTCCCTTAAATTTCAAGTGACGCTTAAAATTAATGGCGTTTTCGACTTATTGCACTCAGCTGCACTGGCACGATGCTGATGCGGGATTGTATGTTTGGCTTATGCTTGACTTCATACACTTTTATGCACAGATTAGGTGCAGTTCGCACCGGTTTTCTAGTAATTTACTACAATTTGATGTTGCCTGCACTTAGCAACATTTATATGTCAGTGTCAGAATTTTCGTGTCAAATTAATTTGAATTATAATTTAGAACTGATATACTTCACTGTTGACTATTTTCTTCACTAACTTGTTTTGCAGGTAGGCAAAACAAAGGCTTATTTTAAAAAGGCTATTGTTGCATCTTTTAACCCATTACCGCCTGGCGTCGCCGTATGGTAACCATAATCCATTGTTTTTACGGCGACGCCCGGCGGTAATGGGTTAATAATGGAGATATAACGTACACAGTAATAACAGGATGTGTACGTGATGGCAAAGCATACCAGTAGTGGGCTGCTGCAATTTTCCGGATTGAGAGGATATTTTGTTCTGGGAAATTTTGTTTATATACCCCCGACTAACTAGGAAGGGTTCTCGTGATGGCAAAATGGGCGTCACAGTATGATCAACCATTTAATGTTGTTTTGCTAATAAGGGTTAGTTGGCGTCATCATCACTGATTTAAAAGTTGCACGAAACAATCTTGAGACACAGATAATTGCAACTCCACTAATAGGTTAAAAAAAAAGGTTAAAAACTCTTTTATCAATTTTGCAATAAATAAGCGTAAAGCAGGCACTAAATTTTTTTTACAAACCTGTACGACTGATGAGTCATAGTCTGTGGTGGTCCCCAATTTTTAACTGGCGCAAGCAAATGCTGCTCTCTGCCGCCCATAGACAAGGCATCCCTGGTGGAGTGAGCGGCGGGGGGCTGAATTTGATGACCTTGCGCAGCAATGTTGTAATCCCTGAGGTTGACAACAGGCACGGCGGAGTGTCTTCGATTTCCTTGCACCGACGTGGGGATGTGTGCCGCAGGCGGAGCCCAGGACACTCTCTTGTCGGTCCCACCTGTTGTGTAGACGATTTGCTCCTGATGGTTACCTAGGTGACCGGAAGAAGTGTTCACGTATTGGTACGCCTGCACTGCCTGTGGTTCTTTACACGAAGCATTGGTGCAGTGTTGCTGTTGCATGATCTGCTGCGGTGCAATCATATAATCATTCTGACGATGGTGATGATATTCAATGCCGGGCTCCTGCTTTGTTTGTACGTTTAGCATACACTCCGGTTGGGTGGCCTTTGCTAAAATGTGCTTCTTCCTTGACTGCATAGCGTAGTTGGGTTGATGTTGCGATGGTGGCTCATTTTTGATCATTTGCTGACTGTATGAGTTAATTTGATCCTGCATCTATACATACATCAATTAATTAGCATAACACTATGTTAGGAGCAGTAATATAAAAATCACTATCAAAATTTATTTTCTTCCAAAGAAAATGTATTGACACCTCAAGCATGTAATTAAGAGTGTAAGAAAATGTAGTTTACCTTAGTTGGACTCTTATGATCCTCATTGTCACTATCGCCAACACTAACGCAACTAATCACGTTCTTACGGTGGCCATTACTGGTGCTGGGCTGGGTATTGTGCACTGCGTGTATATTCCTGTGATGAGAATTGTTAACAGGAATAATAGGCTTCTTTTGTGGTGTGTCTTCATCTTCACTATCTGATATAGTAATAACAGAGACAGCTGGTGAAGGAGTGTCGTTAATGGTGATAGTATGTTGCCGACCACTTGACGTATTGTGCGATCCATGTCCATGACCATGTTTAACCTGCAAATAGAGCACAAATTACACCTCAGCCTTTAAGTTAACTCTCTGAGGAATGTTATTGGCTCTTTATAATTCTGGAGACTACACAGGTCTATAATTGTTTGTATAAATGTGCGATTCTTATTTTTATTTATTTTTAGATTGCGAAACTCGTAATTGTAAAATCCCTTCTGTTTGTCGTGATTTTGGTTTAGGTACGATTACGGGAAAGTAGTTTGGATATAAATTATTATCGTACATGTCTAGCTCACAAATATAATAATAAACCTTAGTAATTAATCCTGACAATTAAAATTTGATATTGTTACATTTGCGATTGCCAAAATAATTTTTGAAATTGTGATTTGTGTGGCACATTTGTTTCATAATGTACTCAATGACTACAACTCAGAATTAAACAATATTACAAGAACTATTTTTTGCGAGTCAAAGACTCCAGACCAATGTTATTTTCTAGAGAAATCATAAAATATAGTTACCTGATGGGTAGGTTGTTGTTGCCAGTTTCCATGATGATGCTGTTGAGGGCTATGGTTTCGGCGCACATGCATGTAGCCATGCTGGTCGGCAGGCGGACTACTTTCCTTAACACGCTTCTTCACCGGACTAAGCTGTGTCTGTTCTTTCTTGTCATGATGTGACCTGTGATATTGAGCCGGCACCATCAGGTGATGACCGTGGTGCGACGTACTCGGCTGCATGTGGTGGTTTTTGTTCGACGAACGTTTGTTAGGCGCCCACGAACCTCCGTTATGGTCAACTATGGTAGGATTATACACTTCAGCAGCAACATCCACTGGGAAAACTGGTCTCTGCTCCTGCAGTATGGCAGAAGACTCCACTAGCAATGGCCGTCCCCAATCACCTGTATCGGAAAGAATTGGTTGCTGAATTGCTGCATGCTGCGTCGGTATTTGCTGCCATGAAGGCACAATTGCCATTTGTCTGTTTGTCGGCCAACTTGTCTGCACTGCGTTTGTGAGTAACATCTGTCTGCCGTTAGGTTCTACCACGCTAACGGGTACGTATTGTTGCTGTCCTGGTTGGCTAAGTATCGGAGGTTGTATTTGGAGAGGTGGTTGCTGCACCACCGTAACATGCTTAGCAGGGGAACCACCCATGCCAGGGTAGAGTATGCTTGACACCAGCTGATGTTGGAATGGATCTGCGCGGCTGCTAGTGGTATACTGTCTACCCACATTACGACCATATATTTGGTACTAGAAAAAGTGGTAAAACATTAAAATTTGTGTCTTTAATTCTGGCATTAATTTCATAAGGTCCGATTTTGATATTCTGTGTTGACAATTATAGTAAAAAGTGAACATTTGTCGATGATTAGGTCATACACATGCCAATTTTACGGAAAATAAACTACTACTTCTGATTTTCTCAAAGACTACGAATATGGTGTTAAAAACAAAGTGTTTTTCTTAAGGTCCAATTATGACAATGCTAGCTTTAATTTTATTTATCTTAAAAGCTTACCAAGTTATCATATCCACTGCGATCTCGAACAAGCCTTTGTACTGACGGATGGTTGTTGATGGTGAAGGTGACGTTACCATTGGAATTGGGAACAAAATTGACCAAACTCTGCGTTTGTTGTTGAGGCTGATGGTGTGTAGAGGCAGCTGCAGTAGCATAGTCATTACGACGACAGACTTCCATCATCTGAACGCTTGCCTTCACGTTGTTACAGTGGGCATAATCTACCAGGTGCGCTAACCTAACAAAGGCATGATTTAGAGCTTCACCCGGTGTTGTTCTACGTTCCTGCAAAAGAACACATATTCGTCAAATTTAGCTAAGTATTAAACAAATTAGAGAAATGTCAGCAGAAACCGGAAGCTGGAAGTGGACCAGGGGCAGCAAGCAAGATCAAGAAATAGAAATGGAGTCCCTAGAGAGGGACTAAAATTGTGTTGTACGAACTGGAGAGATTTAGCATGGAATAAGAAGAAGTTTAGAGATGAACATGATGTGACAAAGTAAATGATAAAACTTACTTGATCCATTGTCAACATACGCTTGAGAAGATCAATAAATTCCTTCCGGTCAACCTTTTCGGCCAGCAATTGCCCTCCCTCAAGATCAGTGGGGACGTTAACCTGACCAATGTCGTCCAAACAATTAAAAATATATTTCCTGGCTTCCTTTGATTTTATGCCCGTTTCTGCTTCGTGCTCCTCGGGTGTCTTTAACCTCCAGAAGGGATATGTACTATCCATGTCTCGGTAGAAGAATTTTGTGGTTTTTGAAGCGTTGTTGAGCATGTGTTCCGTGGGCAGGCCCTGCGTTTGACTGATGTATCGAATCTGGTCAAATTCTGAGGAGCCAGGATACAGCGGCCACCCTAGGAAGAGCTCCGCAACAACGCAACCCAGTGACCACATATCGATCGCCTCGCAGAATGGCAGCCCTAAGATAATTTCCGGGGCTCTGTAGTAACGGCTCTGGAGGTAAGTGTTGCATACTGCCTTGCTGACATGGCTGGCACTCCCAAAATCAATTACTTTCACGCGATACGGTTGACGGCTAGGGTCCACCAACATGATGTTCTCAGGTTTCAAGTCCGCATGAATCAGACCAAGTTGCTGTAAAGATTTTGTAAATTGTAAAAATCATCGAATATTGATTGAGAAAATGTGAGAACCAACCTTAAGTTTTAGCAATGCAGTCAAAACCTGCTGCAGGATTGGCCTAATATACTTCAATGATAAAGGGCTAAACTTGTTCTGCTTCAGGAAATCGTAAAGGTTCTGTTCCAGCATCTCGAATACGAGACACGTGTGGTTTTTGTGCTGGAAACACTCGTATGCGCGCACAAAATTAAACTCGTCGGCATTTTCCTGACTTAATCGTGACAAAATGCTTACTTCTATTTGTCCCTGCAATTACAAAATCCACGTGTTAAATAACATCTACCGTGGAGATTTAGCAGAATTAATTGAAAAATAATCAGACGGTAATAAGTGTAAAAGTTATTATTATACCTGTCGGGCGTATGATGGATGGTTTTTAAGAATCTTGATGGCAACAATCTCGTTTGTGTGTTTCTTCCAACATTTGACCACTTGGCCAAATGTCCCACGTCCCAAGAACTCCAACACCTCATATTGATTTGTCAGGGAGAACAAGACCTCGTGCTGCACCAATTGGTAGTCACCGTCTGCACCACTACCGGATCCTGCTTCAAACACTCCATCAGTTTCTACGTCACCGCACTCTAAACAGCGCACACCACAAAACACCACATGTATTGGTATTATTAATGTTTTTGTTTACTGGCAATAAGAAGTTTACATAAAGTCTCTGAAAGTGTTGAGCGGAAACTGCCAGCATTGAGTATCAATGATAATAATATCAAATAAAAAACTACTACTAATATTAAACAGTACTTTCTTACTAGTCTTTAAAATACATGTATACTCAATGTTGGCTATCATTTGAAAATACAAATCTTTAATAAATACCAGTGTATACATGTAATATCTTCAATGATTTAATAGAAGCTATCAAGCAATAATTAGTTTTTAGGTTAGAGGAAAATGAACACACTATCCCTTTAGTGCCATAAATAGGTAACTCAGCGGTCAAGTTGCCACCTATAGCATTATGGGGCGAATATATTTACTACTAAGTACCTACTCTTTTTAAGAAGCAAACAGAAAAGAGCATTATAAGGAAAATATTAAGGTACTTTATGAGTAACTAATAGTTAGCTCTAACCAAAATACAATTATACTTGCCAAATATCTAATAATAATCAAGAAAAATATTTGCATCCTTAATCCTCAACTGAAGTTGAAGATTGCCAATGCATAGTAACAAAAGCAGCTTAGGAATATTCCAGGACCACCAATCAGAGAACCAATGTATCATATATCTACCAAGTCAGTGGATAGCAAAACACTCATAGAATGACCGCTTTTTATTTGAGAATGGTACTTTGGACTGGTGAATAATTATCGTTCGATAATAGTACATATTCTAGTTAATCCAAGTTAGATTAAGGGTTTAGGGCTGCAAATATATCCTACTCAATTGATAAAATTGTATTTTCAATGTGAAATTTTAGAAATTAACATTAAACAGAGCTTGAACGGCGATTGTCGATCGCAAGCGTGCGCCGTTGCAAAATTAAGAGAGTAACTTTCATAAGAACGCGCATAAGTAGGCTGTGACACTGTTAAAAATCAACAGAGAGGAGGTTAAGTCGACTTTTGTGTCCGAAATGATAGGTAAATAGCGTAGCGGCAAAGAGCGCACAGCTCATTTCGAAACTTACGCAGGCACTTACCTTGGGCCTGGGTGTTGGCCCCAGGGGCCACTCCAACCTTGCTGTGGGCCGTCGTGGTGACTGTGTTGGTCTCTTCTGCGTTGGAATTGGGATCCCCACTCTCACCATTCCCTTCCGGCGACCAAGCTTTCCGCTGGAAATGACGAAGAAAATTATGAACACATTTTGATTGCCAATGTGTACACCGCTAAGTTAAACCTGTGTCCGTCGCGGCGTCACCACACAGAGGAACATTTATTACAATATTAATTAAAGGTAAAAGGCCTTAACTAACATCTCGAATTATTAAGAACATCAGTCTTTAAAAAATAATACAATAAATATAATGATATTATCCAGAGAATTAATGGATTTTACGTACAATTTGTTTCAATAAAATTTCACAAAATGGGTAACGTTTACCTTTAACACGACTATATTATTAATTGTAATACACTACCGTAAATATGCAGTAAACGATATAGTAATGGTATAAAATTAAAGCAAATTTGAAGTATGAGTAATGCAGCAAAAGTTCGGGCTGTGATACGCGACAACCATTGTCTACTACAAACCATCAACATTAGCTACACTATAGTTAATTGGTGATAATTAAAATCCGCGTTGATCGAAACAGAAAGACCCCGCAAATCAACCGTCTTCGAGAAATAAGCGATGTATTAGCGTGGGGTTTTATAGAGACCTAAACAGGCTTGGAAAACCCAGCCCCTAATGTAAAATTTATGAAACCCAGAACAATTATGAGTAGCACGATGTAACTGCTATCCACCAACCAAAAAATAAACTAAAACGGTTCATCCATTTCCGGGATAGGACCGTAGTTTATTATCTATTCATTACATGGTATGTTTATGGTTGTCAGAAACAGATGAAGGAATGTAAATTATTAATTATTCTAGTAGTACCACCATGTTGAGCCACCAAAACTGTGCTTTCACGTTTCATCCACTTTGTCGTTTTTCGGGCTCTATTGACGAGGATACTGTATTTCACACCCAACCTATGTGATCCAAGCAAATAACGGTTCTATTGAGTTAAAAAGTGTTATTTATTCTTACAAAATCCCCGGACCAGGGATTCGAGACTTCCCTGACTTTCTAGTGGAAGATAGTCCGCTTATACATTACGCCACGTCCACCCACAATTTTAAAAACATAAAAATATCATATTCCTATCATATCATATACATATCATATACCTGCACAATTAGATAGAACCTAATACCTATTTTGTTAAACTTAATGATCAATAGCTTCAATCATTGGCTGATTTGATTTATTTTTCTGGGACAGCAGTACACTTTGGACGCCACCACCAAGAGTCAGATTTTTTTTTTGTCCCACAAGATCATAAAGACACATTTTACATCTTAGATACTGGGGCGAAAACAGCTACTTTATGCCCGCAAGGGCATTAAGGTGTTAAGGATTCTTACCGCCTGCGCGGGAATTAACCGTTGCCATGGTGTATATTTCAAATATTTGATATTCAAATTGTAAATTTTAAATCGTTATGACAATTAATTGTCTGCATTGTCAGTCAACTCGGAATTGTTTGTATTGCTATTCAACTCCGTAGATACACATGTCACTAGATTACGTCAAAATGTTTATTAACTTTGTATGTACCAGGGGCATACTTGATGTTTATACCCTCGGGCGACTTAAAAAACTGGAAGGCCGATACGCCACCCTCAGGGCATAAACATCCGTTTAATGCCCTTGGTATAATAGTCATTTATGTGCCAAGGGCATTACACGGATTTTTATGCCCCGAGCGTGACCGTCGGGTATAAACATCAAGTAATGCCCGAGTTGCATACAAAATTTTATGTTCTACAATGGTTTTGTTCCTCCGTTTGAATAATATTAATAAATATTTTGACGTTATCAAGTGACATGCGTATCTACGGAATTGAATAACAATACAAACAATTCGGAGTTGAGTGACAATACAGACAATTAATTGATGCCCGCGCGGGCGTTAAGAAGCAGTTTTTGCCCCGGTATCTAAGTTGTAAAACGTCACTTTATGATCATGTAGGACATGAATAACTATTCTGAAACTGAAGTCATTATTTGTCGAATGTGTTTCGCTAAATTATGTCCCTAGATGTTGTCAAAAATCAACAAATATTTTTCAAATGATTGTCTTTCGAAATCAAACTCAACCTTTCTCTTAATGAACATATTCGTGGGTTTCTCACAGATTGCATAAGTATGTTCTAACAGCGGATTGGCCAGCTTAAAAACTGTTTCTCGAGAAATAATAAACGACTGTTGTAGATTATATCGAACAAGGTTGTTGCTCGAACAAACTAGGATAAACCAATAGTTGAAGAATTTGGTTAGGACATATTACCTTTTGGCCGCAGCGCTGGTTCGAGTCAACGTGTACTATCGCCGTAGTTCTAAATTGCCGCGATGGGAAGATCTCATGTTCCGTTTGGCTAGAATTGTTCACCGAACTGCCAGCGATAGCTACTGTCGGTTGCTGTTGGAGTTCGTGGTGGTGACTGGCGCCGTTGATAACACTTGGACCTGCCCGTAAAGGATCCAACTTGTGTTGGATAGAGTTTTCAGCGTTTCTGTAATAGTCACTACGTCTTTTCTTAGCTCCGCTACTGCTTCCCTGGGACGAGTTGAACATGTCACGTGACGTTCCCTGCAAAGAAACAAAGAATAAATACATCGTCATTAAGAGCAAACAAATCGGACAACAACGAAAGAGAACAAAAATCAACAAATGCTTCCAGTCAGTATCGGCATGCCTAAACTCACCTTGGTTGTGATCATTTGTTACTACCTTCGGAAAAGGTATAGGCACATGATTGAGACACGTGTCTCCTGTATGTATTATTGTGATTGTTGTAGTAGGTAAGCAATGATCAAAGGTTCGCGCATACCAGAGCAATAGTTTTGAGAGGCAATCAAAAAAAAAAAAACTTTACGTTGAAAGTAACTTTCGCTTTACTTTGAAAAAACGCGGTATAAATACATAGTTAATAAATTATAACGGTGCAGTAAGATGCGAAATCTCTACTGTGCAAACTGCAAACCTGTTAATTAGTATAATTACATTAATTTAATATTGATCCTAAAAGTAGTTTTAACTGTAACTTAGCCGTAAACAAATGTATTGCTAAATATGCTGTTTTTAAGTTTAGTACATAATATTTACTTTAAGATATGTGTGTATGAGAATATGTATAGTTTTGTAGTAAATACGACTATTGTACGAAATTTATAAAAATTCCTTTTTACAGGTAACTGTCCGTTGTCACCATATGGCCGCGTTTTGCGGTCACATGCACATCACGCATCATTTTAAGTTGTTTTTATGTGGTTATTTAATACTTAATATACATCCATAAATAGAGCTAAATAAAGTAATTTTAAGTTAATTGTTAGTTAATTGCGTCTAACTGACGCACAGTGGGGTATTTGACCAAAAACCCTAGCCAAAATTATTATTTACTTATAAGGGCTCTAGATGTGTTGTTTTATTTATGTATAGCATTTTATCCTTCATACTAAGCATTTGACGGTTAAAAACTTAATAAACACAATAAAACAGTACAAAATAGGAAAAAAAAGCAAACTATATTACAAGCTCTTCTCACTGTAGTACGCCTATTGTAAATTAATTACTCCTACAACATTTGCCATCAATATGTTTTGTGATTTTATTTCCATCTCGTTCTATTGTGTGAAATTTACACAAATATATATATATTGCATGTACTGTTTACATACGCAGCATAGACCGATTTAAGATTGAACAATACATGTCGTTTCTGAGTTATATGAAATAGTATTTTTGGGTCTGTTATGTTGTAAGAAAATCCTGAGCAAAGTTTTAATTGTTAAGACCAGTGGTAGAGAAAGAAAATGAAAGTTTACACCAGATATTGTGTATTGAAACGGTACATACGCTATTTTCCCTTCGATACATTCCTTTTAAAACGTGATAGTAGAGGCAATTAAGAATCTATTTAACAATATTTATCTCTATAAAATTATTATTTTTAGTATTATTTAAAAATTGTCTCAAGGAACTTAAATGCTCTAAGTTTCCTTGAAAAATTTCGAAATTTGTTTATTGAAGCCGAAACGGTATTTTTTATAACCCTAATACGCATGTTTTGAGCCCGGATTCGCATTCAGCGTAAATATATTTATCAAAAACGCCTAACCAGGTCTTATTCACAAGCTTACTAGTCTCTCCTCAACAATAATCCATGCAAAGAACTGCGTACGCGAGTAGGCGGTTTCATTCAATGTTTTTTCTTGCCCTGAATATGAACCAGATTTGCTTCAAGGAACAGATTTCCAAGATTATTCACTTAAAAGTACAACGTTTAAGGTTTCATTCAGATGTTTTTGAAGAGTCTAGGTCTTCGGGATTGTTTGCTATACATTATCCAAAACGGAAAAATATACGTACAGACTGGCATTTACAACATACAAAATGCATTGAACATAAAGTTGTCAATATCTCGATAACCGTAGCCATTTGTATATGGATAAATATGGTTAAATGTGTTCTAAATTACATACCTCATTTATCAGGGTTTCAAGGGATTGCGTCAAATTACATATATGTAATTAAATACACATCAATGCACATATAATTCCGTACATCAATTTTTGGATTTTCCTTTACAACGTGATATAAAATCACAAAAACCGCATCCGCAGCAGATTTTGCAGTACTTGCAATGTCACTTATGTGTATGTACTATAATTTGGACCACTTTCAAGAGCTCAATAAGCTAAACTATAAACTAAAACACTATTTTTTCGGTCCTGCAGTGAACAAAATTGTGGGTAAATTTCAATAAAGACAATGTCAAATGCAAGTTCATACTTTGTTCTAAAGAGCGTATAACAAAGAAGTCACATTTTTCTTTAATACACAAAATTGCAAACGTTTTCAAGAGCGTCAACATATGTGCATCAATGTTCACTGTTCAGCCATAGTAAAATATAACTGTTGGCTGACAAAGACACGTGACGCAGGGCTCAGGTAGAAAAATATTACCCGCCGTTTAAGACATCGGTCCTTTATCTATCCCAGAGACTGGTTTACTTTTTCGAATAACATTTTAGAAATTTGATTTATGGCCAGCTTGTTGGGTCAAATGCCCCAATATGGGAACGTCTTGTACACTTTTAAGATTTCTGTGTGGTGAGCATAATTGGCCGCCGACCCATAAATCATTTCCATACTTATTAACGTTTTACTTTTCGGTACTTAAATGACACGTCCATACTATTATAAGTTATAACTTGAAGTTTCTGCACACTATATATTTCGTTTTCGTTCCGTATACGTATATTATGGGACATATAATATGTTAATTAATAGTATATTATAATACAAGTTTTATAAGACAAAAATTGCCGCACGAGTTGTTTTGGGCACGACGAGCGTAGCGAGGAGTGCCCGAATGGAACGAGTGCGCCAATACGTCTTATAAAACGAGTGTTATATACTATTTTTTATACTTTGCGACATTAATTTTACATAAATGTCAAAAAATGCGGTTGTCATCTTACAATCTAGTGTATTTTTTTCTTCAACAGTTGGTAGTTGTAGTAAAATTCACAAATACGATTGAGGCGAGCCAATAGCAATTCAGATGTCAGCCCTACCTGACACTTGACGTCAATTTCATCAATCTTGGAAAACTAAAAGTTACTGAAAGTTTGTGACTAGTGTTTTCATAACGACACCGAAAGCGGTTTCGTTATGAGCTTATAACGAACGCAAAGTGGAAAAAAGACTGTATAGCATCTTACGTTAAGGTTGCATACAGGTTGCGACAGCCAATATGTTCCTATGGATACATAGATCGGCGATACACAACAGCCTATATGTTTTTCTTTTATAGAAATCGCGTATCTCAAATCGCTTATCGCATCGGTCAGTTTTCTACCTTAGGGCACGGACACACAATTAGCGACGCTGATAGCAGTGCTGAGAGCGGCGCCGGTAGCGCGGCGTTTGAATACACAGGTGCTTATGGCCATGAACACACAGTCAGCGGTGCTTCGAACTGTGCTACTAGCGGTGCTGCTGCCGTAGCAACTAGCGCTACGCAACAGCTTCTATGTTTCTATGGATACACAGAGCGGCGATACACGACAGCCTATATGTTTCTATAGAAATCGCGTATCACAAATCGCTTATCGCATCGGTCAGTTTTCTGGCTTAATAGTGTACGTTTTCTGATCACATGAGATCACGGAACCGTTTGAAAATGTGACTGTTAAAAACCAAAATAGCCGACCATTTAAGGAATCAAGTCGTATAACGTCAATACGTCAAATTGACGTTGACGTCACGTGAACTTCTCGTTTGGGCACCAGAAATCCACGCATGAAACACACTTTGGGTCGGTTTTTTGATGACCTGGAACGCTTGAGGGGTTTAAATCGGTGACCCCAAGGCATGCAGGAATTCAGCCTAACCAATACAGTGCATTACAGGTTATGTTTGGTTGTGCCACTCGCTCGTATTATAAACACAATCAGCTGTTGGTAGCCATCTTGACCACGTCCCTTTAATTCGTTGACCAAATCCCGCATGTCTTTGTGTAAGTGTCGCATCTTATATTCTCTTATCTTTACTATAACCTCTACTTTTGAGCCCGGAACTGAGCAAGAGAACCAATCTAAAACGGCTAGTAAAGTAACATTAATATGTAGCCATATATTTGAGGACCAGGCGTATCGGACCCAGCGCTCCGCACCGCAGCCCCCTCTACTCCCCATCGTGTACTTCCGAGGGGTTTGAATCCGCACACGATTGAAAGTCATACGGTATAGGAGTCCCGGGGCAGCGGTCAACACTGTCCGCTAGAGAGCGATGGGGAAGGGAGAGCAGGGTATGAATCCGCACAGAATCGGGTAGTTTTAAAAACCATTATACAGGGTGAGTTATTAGTATCCCGGGGCGGTCGATAGCTACTAAATCGTTAGAAAAAGAAAAAAATATTTAACATAAAAGTTGTTTGACTCACCAGTTTCTATAACGTAAAATTATTTTCACTTATACCGGGTGTTGCATTTAGGCGTGACGGAAAATGCGTATTTTTTTTTTTTTTAATGGAACGCCCCGTATATTTTATCATTATCTCAATACTAATAAATTTGTTTATCCAACCGTATAGGTTGCTAACTGTCAGCATTAATAGTTCTTGAGATACTCAATTATTTCTCCAAAATATGCTCGTTGCAGGATCTTCTTTAAAACTATGTAAAAACGACATTTTTGCAGATTTTGCCGTTAAACTACAATAGGTGACAATAGTCAAAACCAGTAGATAGGTGATCAAAAGATATTAGATTCGCTATACAGGGTGTTCATAAAACTTAGTAAATTTTTATGTTTTTCGAATGGCTTTTCCTTGAGTTTTTTAAATGGAACCCCCTGTATACCTTATGTCTTAAGTCCAATTGTAGTAGTTTTCGTGATATTTACAATTTAAAGAAAAATGTGTAATATTACCTAATAATGCCATTATTTTTTGTTATTTTTTGTTTGTCTCTCATTTGTAAATCAGTAATAGGTACTGTATTAAAATACAACTTAAAAAAACGGTAATTAATACTATTAACATTAATTAATCATAGCAACAAACAATTGAGATCTAACGACACTCAATAAGTTATTGCTGTCAAAATTAGTAACAATATTTGTCTTTTCTCTGAACGATGAGTTATAATTATGGCAAACAAGAATTAATTAACATGATCCACATCTACGGCGAAGCCGACAACAATACATTAGTAGCATCTAGAATGTATGAACAGCGATATTCGGATAGACGGCATCCCCAACCAAGTGTTATAGACAGGGCTCGGTTGCAATTTGAAAAAACAGGTAGTAAAATGTACATAGGTATGTATGACAAAACAAATTAGTGTATAATAAAATTTCTGTAAGGTTATACAATGGTATTTCCTATTGTAAGACAAAAGGTAAGATTAGCATCAAAGAAATACCCAACTATAAACTTAAAAGCCTTATAAAATAAACTAAGTTCTACAGTAGTATGAGCAAAATATCCTCAGCTCTTGGCGCGAATGTAGAATTTTTTAAAATTTATTTCTGGGCGCCTATGACGTAACAACACGTATCTCTCTTTTGACATTTGGAATGTATTTTTCATGCCCTGTTCAATCGAGTTGAACATTGAAACAGTTGAGCAAATTTTATTAAACTATATACCTATTCAAATCGTCTTTTTGTTTAAATACAGATTGAGTTCAATACATAATAGGTGTTGGTTTTTACTTATAATTAAGAAATAGGTAAAAAAAAAACAACTCAAATACATTTAAATCTGTTTATTTTTAATAATATTTGTGTGTTTAATTGCAGTATCGGATTCCTAGTGAGATGGTGTTCAATAGTGTTTAAATTACAAAAGCAGGTGGTTGAAAAGAGTGCCGATAATAATCGAGATCTAATCGGCTTCGGTGGGTAGCTTAAAATTTTGGCTGTGGAATCGTTAATTTTTCGAGTTTTTTTTTCTGAAATTTGTACAGTATGTTCTTTAAATGTTGCGCAATCAAAACATGCAATAAAAAATCATTAATTTTTGAAAATGTTTCTGTAGAATGTACTCTCTTAATTGTCTTTATGGTAGCGTTATTAATTTTTATTATTATTATTTAAAAAAAAAAACAGTCAAAGGCATTTGAATATTATGATAGATAGATAACTTTTTTGTGAATGGAAAGCATGGTTCAAAGTTGTTTACCACCTCAGGTTGTTTTCGTATTTAATTATTTCTTATATAGAAGCGCCCGCGCACCACAAGATTTGCTGTCAATGCCTCAAATACATTTGTGAAAAACTTGTAAGATTTCAGGTAAAAGTACTAAATTTATTGATTACTATGAAACCTTTTTTAGGATTGTAGGACATAGTTAGTGTTCAGTTGGTATAATTTGTAAAAATTGCCAGAATTTCCCAGTTTTAAATAATTCATAATTTTCAATTGCCGTTCTCCGATTATTTTGTTTAATTTTAAATTTAAAATGTTGCGCATTAGAGCTGAAAGATCTACCCAAATCAGTAACAAAAATAAGTCAGATATAATTGTACGTGTAAAATAGATTTGTACACAGAAATGTATATTTAGTTAATTTAAAACCTACATGATCGTGAATCCGCGCTTTCCACATTCCACGTTCACTGTAAATTATTTTTTTTTTTAATTAAAGTAAAAAATATAGGTTAAATTAGTTTTAGAGAATTGGCCAGCATAAAAATGCGTAACTTCCAATGAAACCGTTTTTCAAATAAATAATTGTCATCCATTTCCTAGAAAAACCAACACCCGGAACAACAAAGCAAATTTGAACCCATGTTGACTGAAAATTGTAGACTCTTTTCCTTATTTATTTAATATGTCTCTTTTGTATGTTCCGTAAATACCGGTGACCCACACCGTAGGTACGCCCATTGTTTTTTATTTATGACGCTGGACGAAAACAAGGGTTAGTATGACTTCCGTTTTTTCGGAAATGACGTATTATTTCATATTTTCAATCAGAATGATATTCTGTACATAAACATCGATCGTTAGTTTTCGTACTTTATGGGTACACCCAGATTTTTTGATAGATAAAAATTTTCCGTTTACAATGACTCTGAAAATCGTAGAGTTCGAGCTGACGCTTCTTTACGCTAACAACATATTTTTTACATGACGTTTCTGTGATATTAAGATATTTCTGGAAAATTCAGCAATAATAAATAAGGAATATTTGTATAATTTTACATGAACATATAGTACATGTGTATTTTGATAATTACTGTATGATTTAGCCTAAACAGATCAACCAAATTGAATTTGCAATTTGCAACGTCTCGAAATGATTAATATAAACGGTCCCTTAGGCTAGTTTAAGGGTGCCGAAACGGACACTCGAAAGTTCAGCAAATTTGGTAAACGTACTTCGTAATTCGCACCGATCTTTTAATTTTGCTTTTAAATTTGAGATTTTGTGCAGTCAAAGGGCATTAATTGAATCTAGCTACAGCATACGAACAGGTCAACGGTAACTAAAAAGAAAATACATACCTCTCCGTTCAAACTCACAAAAATCGTCGGTTTTGCTGCTTCGTACCGATCGTCTAACTAAAATTATTTCTTGGATATTTTACTGCATGTATTGATAGGTGATTTTACTATGCATTGTATGAAGCAAGGATTTATAAATCCAAAAACAAAATTCTAAATTATTCTCTAAGGTATTCTCTTTTTAGTTATCGTTGTTCTGTTCGTATGCTGTAGCTACATTCAATTAATACCCTTTGACTGCAAAAAATCTCAAAAATAGAAGCAAAATTAAAAGATCGGTATGGAGAACGTTTACCAAATTTTCGGGTGCGGAACACACCCGTTTCGGCACCCTTAAGCTCACGCTATTGGACGATCCATGCCAACAAATAAGTTCACTTACATTATTTCGGACCGCAAGTCAGTAAACATCTAATTTGAATTAGTATACTATAATGTATTTTATTTTCACTTCAAACTACGACTCTTTAAATTTAAAACAAAAATTTGCCACATCTAATTTGAATTAGTATATTATGTATTTTATTTTCACTATAAATGCGAAGGTTTAAATTTAAACAAAATTTGGCCACCACCGTGTTCATAAAAATTTAATGTCAAACGTATGACAAAAAATGTAAATTTGTATTGTACTATCGTGGCCATATATTATATCCCCTCTTTTGACGTCCATTTTCTCGCAAATCTAGGGGCGAAAAAATGTGTAAAAATTCTGATGATGTCCTTGATTAATATGCTACAACTCATAAAAATTAAAAAGCTGTATTTGTTGGCGTTTTCCCGATTTTTGCAAATTAAGACGAATTGGCGCTGTTTTTGCCCCATAAATTATACTCGTTTAACTTTAGCAATTAATTACTCCGGAAATAATCTATAGATATCAACGAATTAAAAAATCACCTGCGGAATGCTAGCTTTCAATGTGCATTTTTGTAAAATCATTGGATTAGTGCTTGACCCACAAAAGCTATATTATGCAATGCCAGCAATTCCTTTATTAGAAGAGCTAGAATATTGAAATATAGACTATAGGCTCTTCGGTCTTTCGGGCGAGCGGGGGAAGGGATCGACAGCGACGCTGCAAGTAGTGGCGGATCGCACGTGCATTAGTTACTAGGAGAACAGTCTTTACGGACACAATACATATAACGACACGGCGATTATGCCTCGCCAAAGAAATTTGGATATCCGGCGACAGATTACCGAATTAAAAAATAATGGCAAAATGAGTCAATAAGATAACAGAACCACGAACAGGCATTTGGAAGTCCCATGGAAATTCTTAGCAATTTAAATCGTGTATCGGGATTAGGATTTAAAATTAATGAACGATCTGCAAAATAATCAATGTGTCTACAAATTTACGTTGCTAAATTTGTAAAAGTTTTTTGATATTTCTAGGTTTTATACGCTCTGAGCTGACGTTGGTAATATGTATATGTAATATATCAAGAGTTGTATTTATTTTATATTGTTTGTGCATGTATTTAAATATTATTAATAAATAAACTGTTGAAACTGTTATAATAGTTTGAATATTTATATAACAAAATCGGGCATACTTTTAAAATATTTTTTGGGTTTATCAAGCAAACTTAATTTAGTATTCACCACTAATCGGAAAATCTGCTAACTCCATATTATTAGATCTATCCGCTTCCATCAAAATCGGAGATTTCTCTCGTACCGGGTCACATATTATAATTAAAATTATGCAAAAATTAAGAAATTAATTGTTAGTTAAAATTACTACCTTGACAAGTTATCGTTCTTTTTGTGTATTGATAATAAGCTGCCCCGGTTCTCTCAGCTGTGTCGGTTCTCTCCGACATGACAGCACCGCTAACGCCTCCCTTCCCCGCAGCACACCAAAGACCGTGGAGCGTCGGAATTCACGCGTTTTTCGAGTTTCAGCGCGATCTTTTGTATGAAAAATGCAATACAAACAATGATTCTGTAATAAATTTTAAACCTATGAACTATTGGGTAGCCTGTAGTCTATATTTCATCATTCTCTTCTAATAACGAAATTGCTGGCATTGCATATTTGCATAATATAGCTTTTTGTGGGTCAAGCACTAATCCAATGATTTTACAAAACGGCACATAGAAAACTAGCATTCCGCAGGTGATTTTACTTTTTACTAGTTAATTGCTAAAGTTACACGAATAAAATTTACGGGGCAAAAACAGCGCTAATTCTTCTTAATTAGGAAAAATCGGGAAAACGCCAACATATACAGCTTTCTAATTTTCATGAGTTGTAGCATATTAATCAAGGACAGCATCAGAATTTTTTCAAATTTTTTCGCCCCTCGTTATGCGAGAAAATCGACGTCAAAAGAAGGGACATAATATATGGCCACGATAGTACATACTGTAGCATATACAATATTTATAATCGCGTTTAGCGGCGCTGCTATGGTATTTACACGGGTGAAAACATGTCAGATGTGAAAAACGCGAATCGCCAACTTTCACCATTATTTATACCGAGGTAGTTTTTGGCGTGTGGCGGCCACTGAACGGACGTGACGCAACGAAATCCGCCTAAAACTTAACACAATTACGAGGCGTACGGTCAGATACAAACGCAAAAACAAACAACTTAAAGGTGTTCCAGGAACACAAAACCTCCAAGCATACCACAGGAAAGTCGATGATACGCCTATAAATGGGACATAATCTCCGATAAGATTACATAACCGAAGGTCCTTTTTACCAATAGTGAAGTGTTTACGGAGGAGGGCAGCCTGTCAGGTGCTAGAGTGTTCGCGATTTGTTTTCGATGTGAACGACGCCACGCGACGCCCCGTAGCAACAAGCCGGCGCGACGGCTTCGAGGAAAATTTAGACGCAATTTCGATTTGGCTAATGCGCACGATCCATGTAGTCTAGATCTTTAAAGCACGGAATTGGACTAGATTAAATTGTATAATTTGTAAGGCTTGTGTAATTAAATGGAAATTAACTAATGTAAATTATAAGTTAGTTGAATGTCAATGAATGTCAGTTGCTTTGCCATTTACGTACACATGTGGTACGGCAGACTTTCGTGTTTTTGAATTAGGATTATTAACGGAAACGCAACCAGTTTGTTTTTATGTAATCGACGGGATTGTATATAACTGATTGTGGATAACCAAATCAATCACGGTACTTCCTTCAAGGCAGGTTGCAGGACCGGATAACACCAATAGATGCTCTAAGCACTTAAACGATTTTGGTGCTCAATTCAAAATATCCGGTATACATGAATGAGATTTTACGGTTACCATGCCTGAACATTATAATTAAAGGGTACAGGGGAAAAACGATCTAAGTCACATCTATACGACAAATGAGTTTTACATTGTAATAAAATTGTGACTAAGATCGTTTTTCCCCTGTACCCTTCAATTGTAATTGGAAATGCCATATCCAGAACTGGTGTCACATAAAATGCAATACGTCAGATTGTAAAGCTATTTGAGAAGTTTGAGGCAAAGCTGTTTTTAAATAGGCATCCTGTATTACTGGATGAACTCAGTTAATTAAAAATAGTCAATTATAATTGAAATTACCACTACACCGAGAAAACATTTTAATAAAAGTTTAATGGTATACAGTGAGTGCGTAAACGTAAAGTATGAAAACATGAGAAAATCTCTGAGACAGCTTGATATTTAAAAAAAAATCTGTTTCCGATTCTTTAAGTGGTGTGTGGACTAGGGCTTCCAAGTCCGTGAGTATTTTCGGGGGATCCCGGGATCATAAATCAAAATCCCGGGATCCTAAAAAGTTAACTTTAACTTATTGTCATATTTTTTGTTAATTAACGAAATGTGGGCACTAACCTACAATAAATCAATTGAGCTGTTTTTTAAGTGTGATTTAAGTATTTTTAGTTACCTACTTTACCGTCAACAACAGGAAAAAAACATAAACGTAAAAATAAATAAATTTGTGGCGGATCTCTTTACCTGGATTCAGTGATGTACTACAGAATATAAAATTAGTAAATAGGTAATAAAATACAGCGAAACAGTTTCTTCCAGTTGAAGGATTTTACCATAAACTAAAAAATGTAATATTTTGGTACGAAGCATCTCGAGTTTGTCATGAGATGTGACAGAGGTAATATGGTCACTTTTGACATTTCTTCATCGCACAATTATCGTTTTTTTTTTGGGGGAAAGGTTTTGTCAGAAAGGGCACTTAGATAAAAAAATCTATAATGTATGGTTGGGCTATTTGAACTGTATTTGAGAAAACCGAAAAACGTACAAGTTTCTAATATTAATTTTTTCATGACAAGAAATTGAAAATTTCATATTCTAAGAAGTTGCACTGAATATTTCATCAATTTTTAACAATAAATAACGTCTTAATAAAACAAAAATACGTCAAAATGTTTTCTTGGCATGAATATGGAAAAATGAAAATTTGGCTGGATCTTGCAATTTCTTTTGCCGTGACTATTCTTGAAACATTTTACAAAAATGCAAAATTTTGAACAAATTTAAGATGTAAGAGCCAGTTATTATCTAATAGAGTATATATTTTGTTTATTACTGATGTCAATACGCACACTTTTGACACCTTTTAAACCGTCAATTTTCCGGGTAAAAGATTTTTACTTTTGTTACTGACTTTGTTACTGACTGGATTAGTCAACCCAGGCGTTTGGATGCGGCAATTTTCGCTTTTCTCATGAATCCCGGGATCCCGGGATTAGTGTGGACGCCTTCATAAAATAAACAACAAGACCTGACATGATATGCAACTTTCAAACACAGATTCGCTATCAGCGTAAATAAATCAATCGAAAACGCCTATTTGCTTTACATAAAAAGACAAAAGTTACCAAAAATATAGTAATTTTCAAGTATCTTTTTCTGGAAAATATTCTGGTGCCATACATTTTGTAAATTACCATTAAGACAATTAACAGATCTATCAATACCAGTACAAAAAATTGAGGTTACTATTTAAAAAAGTGTCGATGACGTCATAAGTCGAAAACAATTGCAATTCAAAAATTGAATTTGATATAAATGTGTAGGTATGTGTCGAAAGCTTTTTGCAAATAACAAACCATTTCAGAGATTTTCTCAAATGTTCACACTCACTATGTTTGCTGATTACGTAATAATGGTTTCAAGTCAAAATGGTAATGTTTTTAATAACATCAAAGTCATTATTTTTACAACATAACACTATCATTAACTTGTAATTTAAAAAGCCGACAAACTCTAGCTTCTATTGAATAACTAGGGTTTTTAGCTAGGACCGATTCTTAGGATTCTTTTGTTTAGTTGTAGGTCGATTCTCCAGTAATTCTCCACTACAAAAATGTGGATAAGTTTTTTTTCTTCGAAATGTGTATCATTCTGTGGTTTGTACCAGGTACAACTACAAGAATCAAGTGACCCCAAACAGTAGTCCAATATTTTCTTACACATTTTGTTTTTTTATTCATTTCATTACTCTCGGTTATTAAACCGAGATACAAAAAGAACAGCAATGACAAGACGACAACGTGATAGGAAACTTGATAGGAAATTTCTTTTACCACAACGTAGTAGCTGTTACGTTTGTTATCATGAGTTCAGTATTGTCGTTACTGTTATTGTTGTATCTCGGTTGTTAAAAGAGGTAAGGAAATTAATCAATAAATCAAAATGTTTACAAAAGGTTGGGCTACCGTTTACCAACTCGTGCGGTTGTAGCTGGTATATACCACAGGAAGGCACAAAATTTAAAGAAAAAAAACTTGTTTGCATTCTTGTACACTGTCTATAAAACTCAAAATTGAAATTTGAATAAAAATTTCTACCACAGTATCGTAACTGATAAAGATATATAGACTTATAATTTTATATCCAAGATAGCAACTAGTAAATATAATAATCTTTTCCAGGGAAACAATTTATTTTAAAGGACTATAAAGGATTTACAAACATTTGGCTGCAATTAACTCGTTTTTTCAGGGATTTATTGGATATTTTGCATTTTGTAGGTTCATGATATTTGACAAAAAGTACTTTGCAGTGTTATTTACTCCCATTCTAGTATGTGTATCTACTTTATAATACATTTTTGATTGATTTTCTTTTCTAATACAAGCTTTGAGGATTTTCAACAACGCAAGATTTCATCAATGATCAATGATGATCAATGATTTCTCTAACAACGCAGGCAAATGAAAAAAATATATATATGCAGGTATTAACCACTTTAAACTGAATAGTGCCTGCCTGATAGATAAACAATTTTTATTATTGCTGTATGTATCTGCCATAGGTATAATATGTTTGTATTAAGTAATAATTAATTCAGTAAAGCAAGAACTTACATTACAGGCTGGTTGATTGAAATCGCCACCATTGACACTTATCTAGAACAGTCTATCTAGATGTCCTGCAAACACACGGTACATTCACCATGACACCTTTTAGTTGTTGTAATAAAAGTACGTGATTCAAATCCACGATGGAATAAAACAAAAATTGAATAGGAATACTACGTGTTTTTTGATATGCTATTTTTAAACGTTATAGGTTATACAGCGTCTCCGTTTCATCAACACGATACAAAATCACGATACAAAACAAGTTACTTATTTGATAATCGTTTATCAAACTTGAAACATATCACACCTAAACATAATGTAATGGAAGTACCCTAATGCAAACTTGACCTTGAAAATCACATTGAATTGTCAATGATACTTTCTTCTTTTTTTAAACAATGTATGTATAACAATAATTATAATACTGCACACTAATCGAAACTAAAATTTGGTAAAATTACTGAAGAAAATGCTTTGTTGAAATAAAATTCATGTAGGTGTGGCCGATACCTATAATATTCATTTATATGTGCGATTTTAACGAAAAACAATGAGTCGGCAAAACACTTCTAAAAAATATGTAACATTTTGTATTCGACTTGACGTATTGTATTGTTTAAATAGAAAGCCGGAATTGTTTTGTTCAGGTGAATAACATAATAATAATTCGTACAATTTGTTGCGTAATTGGTGAACAAATACAATTATTGCAATACTATTGAGTGTTAGTGGAAACAAATGGATATTTCTCTATAACATAAAATAAATAAATTATAAAATAAACAAGTACTACTAGCATAGGATTTATTTCTTATTGATTTCCTAATATGTAATAAATTTTATTTTATAAATAAATAACTCGGAATAACCGTTCGGAACTGTTCTTGTTCTGTTATATAAAAGCTTACATAATTTGTCATGATATTTTCTACTTGCGAATACGTCAGAGTCAAATTCAGATATTTTGTATTTTCATAAACACGAGAATTCTTATCAAACCAACATAAATTCTCCTGTGGGGACAATTGAGATTTTATCTTCTTTCTTGTTTATCGCTTACAGACCAATGATATCAATAATATAATCAATGCAATCAACTCGTTGTTATCTACATTCTTCCTATTTATAAAACTGCAAACCGACAGACAGTATTATCTTTTAGTCACGTCAACAACATCGATTTTGATGAAAATTAAATTACGTTTAAAATGATTGAGTTATTGTATTTGTCAACATGTTAGTTAATTCATATTTCGGCCATGCTCGGTTTTGGTTCAAATCTGCTAAATCTTACGCAACAACAAATACATAATTATAATCCAAAAACTGCGTCTTTAGCTCAGAAAATCAAAGATCATTTGAGTTATTGTATTTGTCAACATTTTAGTTAGTTCATATTTCGGCCATGCTGTTTTGGTTCAAATCTGCTAAATCTTACGCAACAACAAATACATAATTATCATCGAAAAACTGCGTCTTTAGCTGCGAGAATCATAGATCATTTGAGTTATTGTATTTGTCAACATTTTAGTTAGTTCATATTTCGGCCATGGTGTTTTGGTTCAAATCTGCTAAATCTTACGCAACAACAAATACATAATTATAATCCAAAAATGGACTTCCACGTGGATACCTGTTTGAGGCCAATCAATTATATTTTGCACATCCCTTTTGACGGGATATTTGATATTAACATACGTTTTACCCCACATAGATGGACTTAACTATTATTTTCTGTTGTGCTCATGAATTCCAAGTTTCTAACATTTGTAACTAATAAACTGATCAAAAAGCATAATATATAATATATAGCAAGAGATACATAGGTAACATGTATGTTGAATATAAGCATAAGTAAGGAGTATTATTTTTCCATTAATATGTTCTTGAAATGTTTTTGATTACCGCCAGTCCACATGACTAACTAGTAGTTAGTTCCAAATAATATACCTACCTCAATATAAATCATATAGAAATAACATGTAGGTAGCTATTAGGTACTTTTTCGTCCTAACCAAGCCGAATATTTGATATTTGGCAACATTATTAAGCCTAGCTATTTCCAGGCTCCTACCTAAATAGAACAGATCGGATTAAAAAAATTAAATAAATTAGTAAAGACGCAAAGAAGGAAAGACTCAGCCTTTCCTTTTTGCTTGTGAATATTGTTTGAGATTACAATCACAATACCGATTATTTCAATAAAATTAACAATTAGGAAATGTGTGTTGGCCAGACCGGGACTACGTGTGTAGAAACATCGTACAAAAGCAAATTGGTTTAGGTCTGGGTATAATTTAGGCGAGTTTCTCCGTGTTTGCTTTCCGATGTTATTTTGTACCCGTTTATTTGTGTTTCTCTCTAGGACAGCCTGGCTGCAATAAAAATAACACAGGCCCAGCAAACAACACTACATACGTGCTTATTATCACCGTGAAGGTATCTGGTAACGTAATCAGCGTGCTCAACGTGTGGAGATAATAATATGTGGGTGTTATTTTTGGAAAACAACGGGATTTTCGTTATTGTTGTATCGGACGAGGCAAAAATCTTGACCGATGACCTCCCGTGTTGCTATGAACCGCTTGAACGCGTACAAGCAGGTAAATAAAGAAACGGTAACATCGAATTAATCACAATAACGCGTAATAAGCTACTGACGAGGCCACAATAATCGTGAACTAAATAAACCGCACTAGCAACAGAACAAAATGTCGGCCTCACAATACGGTTTGCTTTAATGGCCTCGGCAACGCAAATAACAACAGACCAAATGCGAAACGAATATTTACCGTTCAAACCTCCAATCTCCGGCAAACTCATCTACTTTCATAGTGACATAAGGGACAAAGAGGTCCTCAAATTCCAGCCATCTTGAATGGGGTATAGTATTTGTGTTATCCGTGGAGGACGTAACGTTATTTCAAGTCTTCCGGGTCCACATACACATTATAAACACACTCACACAACCACACACATATCCTACACTCTCTGGAACCGTCTTCGTCCGCTAAAACTGCACAATTACTCCATATTTGACGTTTTTCTTCATCCTGATTTTAACACGCGTCCAATCCGCGAATCTACGTATTACGGCGCGTAGTTCACTTGAAATCCGACCGGCGGCGCTACTTGTATGGAAATGGAGGAATATTGAATTCAGCCAATCAGAGAGCCGTGCCGATAATAGGTTGCGGTTTTATAGGACACAGGAATATTTCCGAATATTTTAAAGATGCAGTTATTGCTCATTATTACTGTCGAATTAAAAATGCGACAAGACACATATCAAAAGTAAAAGCCGATTACATGCATACATTGAACACTAACCCAAGGTGCACTAACCTACATTCGATGACAAAACTCAAATATTGGCGCTGTTGACGTTGCGTATAGGGCGGTATGCAACCAATTATGCAGTAGCGTGACTCATATTGTATATTTTAAGGCTGTTCGCAATGATGATTCATTCAGTAGGATTTACCATTTGGTAATAAAGTATTAAGTCCCACGTGCCGATCTTCAATTAAAGTTAAATCATAATATATTATTAGTATATATTATACATATTTTCTTTATTATTATATACAATGATTTATGTCTTTTATTTTTTATTTGTAAATTGGCTATTTCAAAATGTTTCTTTATAATACTACTAATGAGCACAGACTAAAACCACGTTATAAAAAAACAGAATATTAGAATGTTTAAAATGGAACAATGCATATATCCAGTATTCCCAGCTTTCTAAAAAATATTCCCTTTTTCTAATGATTTTATTATTTAAATATATTTTTTCAGGCTTATAAAACTTTGTTTTAAGATTTAGACCGAGACAACAGTAACCACCGTCAAGTATGGTGGAACAACTATAGTTCTAGAAGAATATATTCTTCAAGTTGATATATAAACCAGCTAATCGTCTTCAGCGCAAAGATATATGGATATGGAAACCACCCATTTTTTTTTAATTTTCCTTTTTGTGGGCTTCAGTTTTGTATAATACCGATATTACAGTTTTTTTGCTAATTGTAAGTGCAACCAAGCGCAGTTTAATTGAAAATTTGCTGTGCGTAGGCAACCAACCACGCGTGGGTGCTTGTTTTATTATCAGCTTTCTGGCGTTTCAAATGAGTTGTTTGTAATTCGTTGTAATTCGTAATTTGTAAATTCATTTCTCATTATCCTACAAATTAATTATTTTTAAGACATGTCTTGTATAATTTGTAGTGTTACTCAGTAAGCTAAGCGTATTAGCAAAACTACAGAAAGGAATGGGAACAATATTTAATAGCCTGTCACAGCCAAACTTTTGACGTACATAGTCAAACTGACGTCCATATAGAAACGGTTACGCAAAATGAAAATTTGCAAGAAAAAAGTTAGTTGACAATTAATTATAACTTGGGTCTTAAAATCATTAATTTGTAGAATAAATATAAATGAATTTACAAACAACTCATTTGAAACGCCAGAAAGCTGATAACAAAACAAGCACCCACGAGTGGTTGGTTGCCTACGCAGAGCAGATTTACAATTAAACTGCGCTTGGTTGCACATACTTATAATTAGCAAAAAAACTGTAATATCGGTATTATACAAAACTGAAGCCCACACAAAGGAAAATTTAAAAAAAAATGCAAAAAGATCCAGGTCTAGCTGTATTGGTTGGGCTGTTACAGAGTGTCCGCTCCCAGGCGCGATCCCACTACTGCACGACGCGGGGACTTTTGGCTGCTGGGTTTCCCCCCTGGCCCTGTGCGCCCCTCCTTAGCCGACCTGGTTGCCCCGGACTCCTCCAGGGCACCCATATCGACGCCGAGCTTAGTGTGGACACCCGGTCAACGCGAACAAACTCCGCACCAGGATTCCCAACCTCAAACCATCCTCTGAACCCGACCTCCAAGTAGCTGGATTACAGGAGCGCGCCACACTCCCAGTCGAAGTATAACGTAGAAAATCTAGCATATAAACTGCTCGATCGAAACGTTTACATTTGGTATGCGCATGAGCGTAAATATTTGAATTTTTTACAGTTACATACATAGTACTAATTTATTATAGATAATGTTCTGAATATTGGTGATAACTTTTTCATGCAGACTAAAAAGATAATTCATAAATATTGCATAAAGCCAACAAAATGTAAAAAAATGTTAATGTTTATTACATGGTGTAACAGACGACCCGTGCCAGGTTTTTTTCTTGGTTATAATGATGTCATAGATGTACAGCAAAAATAGCTCAGTATAAAATGAGTTTCCCAAAGAATTTAATGATAGATGTTTCGAGTTCCGGAATAGTTCCAGTTTTGCCGTCTTTAGATTTCTTTTCTTATGGGCCGTAAACAATGACATCTAGAAAGATAGACTGCAAAATTTAAATGCACAATATAAATATTGCGTACCTACGCCGGAAAACATACCATACCGTAATAGTGGTATAAGTAATAATAAGAATATGTGAGAATAAGTACAACAGTGGTATGAAAAATAACATTAAATCAGTGTTTGCATGTTACGCGGTACATTAAATTATTTTATGTATCATGTATGAATAATGTCGTGTCCTTGCTTAGTCTAAAAAATATCAAAAACTTAAATTTGTTACTCTTTTATTTACAAAACTAAATTTTACTTTCTGTAGGAATTTTCACACGATAAATATTATAAATAAATATTATTATATACAAAAGTATTCGTAAATGGAAAAAAGTACCTTAGGACTGAGATTTTCTCGATATTTCGCTTATTTTTTGCTTAAATTTTCCGTAAATTGGAAGAATTCCATTTTGATTTAGGGCAGTACTAGGCTAGGCACTACCAGAAACATTAAAGGGGCAGTTTGTTTTCTTGTCGCCCATATCGCCTACAAAATTTGGCAGGTATCGCAGGTAAATTTGACTTTAGGCTTACTATCTTATGGTAAAAAACAACCAAAATGTTCCAACGTGATGAATTCAACGTTATTTATGGGCCTCTACGCTCGTGGAATGTATAATTTTATTACATTTGCCTGAAGAGGCATAGAACGAATATATTGGGTCAAATTTTTGCATTATTGTGGAGATCAACATTATGTATCTGAAATTTGTAAGTGTTAAAGATATCCAGTAGGAAAACATTACGTTCCAACGGTTTTCCTGCCATCATTAAAGTTTTATAAAATTGTAGTACCTATACCTACTTTATTTAGGAATATCCTGTGAATCTGGGAACTTGAAGTTGTTGAGAAAAAACGCGTAATGCTACTAAATACCTCGTTGAAGTGCTGAGCAAGAAATGTTTTGATTACAACAAGAAAATTCTAGTTCAATTGGTTTCATTTAATAAAGAATTTCAAAGAAAAACAGAATTTCATACTTTTAGCTGCGTTGACAATTATAGCGTACATTTCTTTCTAGATTATACATTGGCAAATGAATACCGAACTTTGGCCTAATCTGACTTGGTATATCTTACTTCTCAGTTCATTTTATCCGTCTTCAGACAACACCACGATTAATGGAAAATTTCCATTAATCTATTTCTTTAATCTATTTCTTCAATAAGAAATAGAAATAATAAAAGAGGTTCTCAAAACATTTTAACTTTTGTGCCATACAACTGAAAATTAAACAAAATATATACCAGGTAACAGCGTGTTATAATTTAGTACATTCAAAATAGTTTTTTATGTTTTGAGTACCACCAAGAGTATAGTTCCATCAGTGACTCCTAACGTTTGTAGGTACAATGAATCCAATGAATCGAACAATTTGTTCTACAAATGTTTTTAATATTTGTTATGTAATCATAAAGTGTGATATAAATAAAAAATATAAAGTGTATGCCTTCTAGCCATGTTATGTGCTATTAAATTGTGTACTAATATCTGGTACAGTGCGTGTATGCGTGCAATATACATGCGTTGTGTTTATTATTATTACATAACCCATTTCCACTGTTTTATAAACTGGTCCGTGTACCTATTGAAACGCTACCAGCATTAATTACCCGACCGGATACAAAACGAACAACACAATAATTAATGATCGGATTTTGCGGTTTCATATATCACTAATAAATAGTTGCGCACGTGGTCTCTTTCAAACATTCAGCTACCCTGTGGTTAAATATATCCTACCGAGAATAGGGGTATGTCTACCACTTCAAACAGTGCAGAACCTTTACGTTACACTTTGTCCGCATGAAGGGTTGTTCTACCAACCGCATTTGCCTTTAAAAATAGTTTTTTATTGTATTGTCATTGATAAGAAATGAATTTTCCTATTAATGAATTTTTGGAAATATTGAATAATTTCCGAATGTGTAATTGGTTATGCAGAGTGCCCCACGTTTTTCTCGTTTTTGAGAAAGTACTCATCGGAGTAAGTCACATGAATTTGTTTTTTCACTTCCTTAAAAAGTTACAACTGCTTGAAATATTAACAAAACAAATAAGAATATAATACAAACAATGCGAAAACGAAGAAAGAATAATATCAATACCCATTATACAACAACAAAAGGTAAACAAATTTTAGTCAAACAAAAACAATAAAAATTAATTAAATAACCAAATAAATACATAGGAATCTTTTTACTGTTTTTTTTTTCTAGAAACTCAATGTCATTCTGCATTACAGTGTAATATGGACTTATTGAGTTTTCTATTTCTTAAGAATGCAGAGTCCATAAGTAGAAAGCTACAACACTGTTCTAAAATCTAAATCCCAATTTCCTAGACGTTCCTAGACTCTTCATTCCTTTCCATGCCCTTCTGTTCACAGCGGTCTGGGTTCTGGTTCCTTCTCGGATAGCGTTTTATATTTTTTGTCGACCAATATATCTTGGTATATAGTTTAGAATTCAATATCTGAAAAATATAACCGTAAAAGTGCCCACTTGCCTTTAATAAGTTCAAATACGGAGTAATATAATATTTGAAAACGGTTTTGTATATTGCAAATTATATTCACGATTTAATAGTTTTCAAAATGTAATTTTCCATACATAGAAAAACTGTTTTTTAAATTACATTTTATAAAATGTTAAATATTACGAAAATGCAAAACACTGAAACAACTAAATAAATGAAAAGTCCAGAACATAGGTACACTTTACAGTTGTTAGTAAATAACAGATATTACTTAAATGTTGAAAATCAATTCATAAATGCAAAGAAGCACAGAAAAAAATCTAATCTGGAAAAGAAGTGATCAGTGGTTTTGACATTACAATGACACATTATTATTATTGTTATTATTATTATTATGTTACTGATTCAAACATGAGTACATACATATGTCTTCTAGCTCTGGATTGGCAAACATAAATGATTAATCTGTAGCAAAATACTTTAAATCTGGACTGAGTGTTTAATTTTACCAAATTATTTTTGATTGATTTTAATCGATATTTACCACTACTATTTACTAATAATAATAATTTGCGACTTTAACGATATGCATATAAAAACAACTATAAACTTGTCTGTTCCTGACCAGTCGTTTCTGGTTTAGAATTCAACAAAACTTCTAATTGACAAATATTCCCTATTTTCTATTCCATCTAGAAGAATTTTAACAAGTCTAATTTAAGTAATTTCAGTAGGCGATGACTAATACTAAAGGTTTTGGTCATCATCTTCCGGGTCTCTTCCAACATCATCACATTTGCGAACCTTGAGGTTCTAGAAATTCTGACAAATGGAGCGGATGTAGGATAATAATTATCTGGACCCTTCCTTAAAAGTTAGCCCTTCATAATTGATGTTGACAGCGTTATCGCATTTTTCTCTTTACATCCAATCCTGAACCGTCTACTGCACTCTACAAGGCCCTTTGTTAGTCGACCTCAAGTGGAGTCATTTCCGCATCAATGTGCGCTGTACTAAATAAGAAGTTAACGCGACTTTTATTATATCAATATTTCAAGAAATGTTTAATAGCGTTCACTTTATGGCAGCACATGGAGATTGGCCGTTCTAAATAATGTAATTAATGTATGCTTCTTTTAGATAACAACTTTCCCGGAATCATACTAAAGATCCAATCTATCGTAATGAGGGATTACTCGTCTAGACGGTAGTCATAATTCGGATTTTTATCTCAAGAATCTCAATGATTGATTTTGCGAATATTTTAAGCAATTCATACCCGCCTAGACAATTTTTTTACTTTATCATACGCAGTATGCTAAAGTATTGTAATCATGCCGAAAAAAAAAATTGAGATTTTAGTGGAAATAGGTCTTTTTGGGTCCCCTGAACATTTTGGACCAAGGTACAAAAAAATGTCTGTGTGTGTGTGTGTGTGTGTGTGTGTGTGTATGTATGTCTGTGTGTAAACGATTTTTGTGGCGACGATTCCGGAGAAACTACTAAAGGTATCGGAACGAAAGTTCATATTTAGAAGTTTTGTTACCAAACTTAGAGCTGAAAAGCTTTTGGTTGAAAGGGGTCCAAAGGAACTGGTAGTTTATTCTAAGCCTTTTTGAAAGATTTTGCAAATGAGCCGCCATTTCTGCAATTTCGACAAAATAGTTAAATAATAAATTAAAGTAGAGGAAATTTTGAATAATTTATGCCTATGATATTACTTTATCATACGCAGTATGCTGTATTATGTAATCACGCATAAAAAAAAATTGAGATTTTAGCGGAAATAGGTCTTTTTGGATCCCCTGAACATTTTTGACCAAGGTACAAAAAAATGTCTGTGTGTGTGTGTGTGTCTATGTGTGTGTGTGTGTGTGTGTATGTCTGTGTGTAAACGATTTTTGTGGCGACGATTCCGGAGAAACTAAAAAACTCTATCCTATACGCCATCGACCCCCCCCCCCCCCTGATCTACAGTGTCATGAACGAATATAAATCTGTCAGAATTTGAATTAGCTTTTTAAACTTGACATTTCGTAGAAGTGGTATCAACCTAACATTTTCTATACCGAAACATAACCATTTTTTATTTTTTTTAAAATACGTATTTCTCAAAAAGCGACACAAAAAACGTTGATGTCACTCCTGCCGAAAACTACATAGCACGAATCGCTCACATGCGACGACGACGGTCCGTCATCGGTCACGCGTCGCATCACCGCTCGTTGTGCTATTCCGTACTTTCGGCACTTGTGAGATAAACAACTATTATTCTGATGACAGTAGGTAGTGTCAAATGCTGATGCTTTGACAATGCCTTCGATTGATACTATTGACTATCAAAATATCTGTCAAATCCTGGCTAACTAGTTTAATTTTAATGCAGACACGATTTATCTCAGTCAAATAGATCCTCATGCAGCTAAACTATTAATTTTATATATTGTATGATAAAGTCATGTGCCTGGCCACATCAGATTTTTTTTCGTTGGTTTGACGATGGAAAATGACGATAGATATGTTTTTGTGTTCATGATGCCATTCTGATCACGTTTTGATTATTCCCTGCTTTAAACGACAGTTACACGCTGCGAATTTCCTTCGTTTTCGCATTATTTAATTATTTGTTTGTTTTGTTATTTATTACTTAAATTGTCTTTTAAAGGAATTCAAAAAACTTGAGCCACTCAGAATGGCATTTGTTTTATAAAACAGTGCGACAGCCTGTATATAATATAATATATATTATACCGGGTGGTCGTTTTAACTTGAGACTCCTAAATATCTCGTGAAATATGCATGGTACGACAAAAGTGTCTTAAACAAACTTGTAGGACTTAAAGGGGGAAATGAGATGATGATATCAGTTTCATTGCAGATTGCGCTGCAATCAGTGAAAATGAGGCTAACTTAATTTTTTTAAATGGGAATACCTAAATTTTTTATGAAATTATGATATTACGCTAAATAAGAAGAATCTTTTGTCTGAAACTTTTTTTCGTACGATGCATTTTTTTTCGTGCGTAAACAAACCCTATGCGCATGACGGCGCAACGCGCGAGATACCAAAACGTGTCCTGGTTACGCACATACCTTCCTACGTTGTACCATGAGTGTCTACTAAGTCGTCGCTTTGACTGCCAGACGGCGAGCGCATCCCATGCAGTGGCAGCGGTCGTAACTACCGCAGCCGCCACAAACTTCCATCGTCAATAACTTTTAATAGATGCATTGTACGAAAAGAATGTTCAGACAAAAGATTGTTCTTATTTAGCGTAAACTCATAATTTGATTAAAAATTTGGGTATTCCCATTTAAAAAAATGAAGTTAGCCTCATTTTCACCGATTGCAGCGCCATCTGCAATGTAAATGATATCGTCATATCATTTCCCCCTTTGAGTCCTACAAGTTTATTAAAGACAGTTTTGTCGTATCATGCATATTTAACGAGATATTTACGAGTCTCAAGTTAAAACGACCACCCGGTATATAACCAGTTTTGTTATTTTTCTCTGCGTTCTCGGCTTGGACATTAATTTTCTCGTGATACAATATTATTGAATGCTAAAATTGTTATTCTTGTTATTTTATTTATTCTTGGTACTAATGATATCGCTTCTCTATTGTTTAGTAATATGGTAGATTTTAGAGTTGATTAACCCTAATTTCTAATTTGCTATTAAGTAATTCTTTGTACTCTAATTTTCGTCATTAATTATTGGTGTCTTGTATCAATTTGCATAAACAAAGAATCGCTCTATTCAAATAAATGCTTTACTTAAATACTGTGTCGCTTAATGTGATTAGTGAACGCATAAGGACTCGGTGCTTTTGACAACTATAATCGAATGATAACAAAATACGATGGGACATAATGTAGGGAATCTTATTGCACTGCAGATTTTTTTTATTAATATAATGGTAATGTGTTTATGACATTCATAACTTTGTGTATAACATTTGAGCCTAGGTTATAAGTACTATATATAGAAAATAAATTACTTGGTTAATTTATATTAACCAACAATTTTACTAACTTTTTAACTTTTAGGATATCAGCACAACAAAATACCAACCCTCTATAGAGTTGATAATTTAATAGTTGTATCTTTGACAAATAACTTATTTTTTAGTTTTCTTTATTCTGTCAAAAAAAGAATATCAACCTAAATACAACAGGGATATTTATTGACTTTTTTCTTGGCGATCTGCCTCTCACCCCATTTATTTTAATAGCTATGGGGTGCAGTGTACCCCCTTGTGCAAACCTCCGCGCGAGCTCATGATGATAACCTATTGATAACATTAATCGTGATTACAATATGCGACAGGCACTGAAATAAATAATAATATTTGCAATTTAACACTGTCTAAATTATGTTTTTTCGGCGTTTGCTCCTTCCCCCAAGAGCCAAGACAACTTTCTAAATACGTTCGTAGCACACCACTTTTGGTCATGTCTGAAAATTGACGGTTTGGAAACTGCAGAGAGTTAAAGATAGCTGCAATATCGTACAAACTTTAGATGAAGCAAGGGACAAGTAGGCTGTGTTATAGGTTAACTCATATTATGTGTGTGTAATTGTAGACGCGTTCCTATCATAATACATCATAATATTAGATAATAATGTATTAACGTTCAGTCCACCTACTTTCAACATTGTTTTCACATGAAGATATTTTCCTGACAAAAAATTTTAAGTTTTATAGCTGTGAATCTGTTAAAGTATATAAAATGCATACTATTCCTAGTAGATGTTTACAGTTTCTAGACACTGCATATACTTGCTACTACAGAGTAGTCAAAGTATCAAACAAAACGGAGAATGAACACAAATGGAGAATATTATTGAAGAATAATATTACGATATTATCAACATTACTTGAATTTGTATGCAACATGTAACAAATTGATTATTTTAAGCTAATAGTATGTGTGTTTTTGTTTCCATTCATGCATAATTAATCAATTTATTTATGTGATGTAAATATTTGTCCATACTATTTTAATTAACGGAAATGTGAGATCAGTATGTATGGTTAGTGAAGGTATCGGCGTAGGTGTTCCTTTAAAGACCAGTAAACGTACTGATAAAAGCCGGATGAAAATATTATTTTAATTCAGAACGATTTGCCATGGCTTTTTCGGTTCATTTGATGGTTTTTCTAGTTTTTGATATGTTCCACTCTGGAAGAATTAGCAAAGTATTAATAAGGTAATTAAATCATAAGAAACTTTAAAAGATATATTGGTAGGTTTATTTTTTATAATAAAACTAAAAGTTAAAATGTCACAAAAACTACTGAGTTACAAAAAAAATTCTTTGAGATGAAAATGGTTATAAATTTCCTCACTTATCACATGTTTAGAATACGCCGAATGGAAGTCCTGTATCATAAAGAATTGGCCCTGTAGAAACACAGAATTTCTATAAACAAATTTAATTAATTTATTGTGCAAATATTTGTGAATGATGTAAAGTGAATCTGAATAATAAGGGTAATTAATTAATTAATTGTTTGTTCAAAATTCTAATAGCACATGACAATTCATTCATGTGCTGCAAAACATTAAAAACCGATCAAGAAGTTGTTATATATTTTTATTTGCTTATTACTATAAAAAATAAAATAAAGTAGATACATGTTCGGATTTTCTTGTACATGAGTTTATTTATTACAACACAAGATAAATAATACAACATAATGGATACTTTAAATTACACAAACGTTTGATTATGTATTATTATTTTGCTCTGGTATATTGCAAAACATTATGTCTACTGGTTGTTCTACTGGATTTTGGATTCTTGTTAATTGACATGACCAGGGCTGTGGAGTCGGAGTTGGAGTTCAGACAAATTTCAGAGGCGTCGGAGTCGGAGTCGGAGTCGGAAAAAAAGTACCGACTCCGAGTCCAAGTTTAATTGCTGTAGAAAAAAAAAACATGCAAGATGGACGTTGCCTCAGTAGACAGTAAACAAATAAAACCAAATATTCTATTAGGTCATTTACAAAGTACCTCCTACATACATATGCAAGTACTCAAATTACAAAACACACTTTCCTAACGAAAGTTAAGATGATTTACAAAAAGTAATCTAATAGAAATTTGAAAAAGGAAATTTGAGCAAAAGAGTTAAAATGAGTTTAAGTAGTAGGACCGTAGTTCAATGTAGTATCATTTATTCAGTAGTTATACCTGTAGCTATAATTATGATTATTTTGTGCTTTGAAAATAATTAAAAATAATTTAATGGTATCTTTGCTAGAGAGTTAGTTGGAGGTAGTCTGTCCGTCACTTTTAACACTTTTATAAACGTATATTGCAATTATTTTTGTATTTATTAGAATTAATTTTATTTCGTATTATACACTGTCTTATGGGTTCGTTTGTTATTTTTGTAGATAGAAACTCGGTTAAATGGACAAAGTCGTGCCGATTTGTATGTTCTCTAATGAGAAAACAGTTTAATACATAATGATTTCAGAGATATTTTGAATAAACAAAGAAATTACATTTTATAAATAACATTTTTATTTGTGGTCCATTTATTTGTGTTTTTAAATAACTTTTTTATTTGTGGTCAATAGGACTCCGCAGCCCTGGACATGACTATACTTTACTTTGGTTGGTTTAACTAAAATCACAGAGATTCTCCAATGAAGTTTATTTAACGAACTTTCAGTTCGTCATCAACCATACTTTAGTTGTTCAACAATATTTTCTAATGTTTATCGTCTTAATGATCCTCTTTTGTATCATCCATGTTTTGTTTTGTTAAGAATTATGTTAGGTTATGTTGAGCACAGCGAGATCCAATAGAATTCAAGATATTTTCACTAGCAAAAGTATACATTTAGATTATCGGGTCTTCTTTTGTGCATACTTCTAGTAAAGCCGATTAAAAAGTGTATGCCTAGTAAGTGTATACATTTCCGGAGTTGATGCTTTTACTGTAACGTATGTAATGACTATATATTGTGTTGAGGAATGCGATGGATTTTCGAGAAAATTAACATTCTAGAACTTGTTGACTGACAATATAAGCGTCATTATAAACCCATTGGCCATTTTTCATTAGAAATTTGTCTGGTGTATTCAACTTCGATTAGAACTAATAATGAGTCCCCCACCAGACTGTCGCCTTAGGGTCTTCACATATTGTCTTAGCTTTGTCCATTCAATTGACAACAACAAAGTTTCACAATTGTAAATAAAGCTGCACAACGGGTAGGAAGTACTGGCGCCAAATTTTACTGAGGTAATCGAGTAAATACGGTAATGTTCCTTCCATTGGCACAGCAGTATATGAGACCGTCTGTAGTGTCCCGCAGGGTCATTCTTCGGGCTATTCATATAAGGCAAGCTTTCGGTCTGGCGCGATATTCTCCACCATCCCTATAATACGAGAACGAAGGGTCCAAGGGTGCTCCATTAGTCGGAGACGACAGGCGCGGTAGTTCTTCGTACTGGTCCAGACGGTCCACATCCGAACGAGAGAGTGCAGTTATATAGTTAGTGGTAGTTCAACATGTCGCTGAAGGAATTCATACCCTGGTTAACAGTGTTCTTACTATGCTCGCTTCATCAAAGTCGTAAGTATTTGAACTTTTATTATTTCGTCTTTTTTATTTTCGTCTTATGTAGTGTGTTGTTCTTTCGGTTAAAAATAGTGGTCTCGTTAGTCAAAGAATGAACTGTTCCAAAAGTTTCGAGTTCAAAATTAATGCACTCTACAACTAAATTTGTTCTTTGTTATATTTTTTAATAGGTAATATTTTTGTATTGTGCAAGAAGCGCGGGAATATGACAGATGTTGGATATGAGCACACACGTGTGTCTGCCAAAATACAAAGCCGCTATAAACCCTCAAGGCTTTTTGGGGTTCTATTATAATGGTTCTTCTATATCAATCAGTTTTGAATCGGGTAAAATTTATATTAAACCTTAACTATTGTGCTTTCAATTCTTTTATTTCTGCTAGTCACGAAGTAGGAGAAAGTGTTATTTTAGCAATGACAAGTCCTATTAGTCTGCAATTATTTAAAATATAATTAGTAACTCATTTACAGCTGACTTGACAAGTAAAATATGTTTGCCCCAAATACCTCTACAATATTGTGTTTAAAAGTTATTAATTTAGGACAAGTGTCTATGTGTGTTAGATGTATATAATTTCGTTGGAGCAGAATGCGATACTTTACAAAAGTATCCAATTTCGCTGCACCAGCACTACTACCACACACATAGTGTGTATTGTTTACATGGGAGATGCAGTAAAAACGAGTATCAATTCGTCAAACGCAATAATCAAGTGGCTAAATTATCATTTGTGATTAGTATTTGTGGTCATTGTGAATGAAAAAGCAAGACCCACGCGTAGCTTCCAAATTTCTAAAAACAAATTTACTGATGTATTTATTTTGTATATTTTTTGACGTACCTACACTACACTTTTATTTGTATTCTTTCTTTCGTTCCTTTTTTATGAGAGATTGGTGATGTCTTAAATTACAAAATTAATTACCAGATAACAAATCACACCTGTCCTTCACCATAAAAAAAAATTTAATAGCAATGCGAGTACATATGACATGAGCAATAACAAACCTTATTATGAGTAAATGCAAGTATAATTTTTAGTAGGAAATTAATAGAAATTCAACATTCATATTCAATTATCGAGAGCGCAAATACAAACGAATACATTGAAAAAATCAACATTCTGGAACCTTCGGAATAAATTTTGTTAATAATAAATTAATAAATAATAGAATATCGACAATTTTAGGAATTCACTCGGTCTGTAATAAAAATTCTTAATTCGGAAAACTAATAAACAATACATATTATTTGGAATTCGTTGAAATTAAAATTCGCTCTATTATTGAGAGATATTGTTTATAACCATAAATACAAAGAAAAAAATCTGATGTGGCCAGGCACATGACTTTATCATACAACATATAAAATTAATAGTTTAGCTGCATGAGAATCTATTTTATTGAGATAAATCGTAGGTAACACCGAAAGTATGGAATAGCGCGACGAGCGGTGATGCGGCGCGTCACAGAAGGCGGAGCGTCGCCGTCGCACGTTAGCGAGTCGCGCTATCTAGTTTTTGGCAGGAGAGACAGGAACGTTTATTGTGTTGCATATTGAGAAACATGTATTTAAAAAAATATAAATAAAAAATGGTTATATTTCTGTATAGGAAATGTTAGGTTGGTACCACTTTGACGAAACGTCAAGTTTAAAAAGCTAATTCAAATTCTGACAGATTTATATTTGTTCATGATACTGTAGATGTCACATCGGTACCAACATACTAAAATAAAACTACAGTCATCGCTATACTTTACTTACAATTTTCTCAATTTATCGGTTTTACAATTAGATAACAACGGGTTGATATTTCTTATCAACAAACAATCAAATTGGTGATCTTATTTCATTTGAAATTTGTATTTTGTAATTTGCCGCACTAGAGCGACAACGTTCCATAGCGGTTCTCCAACCTCTGATGGAATCAGCTGTTTTCGAGTGCGGCAGAACAAAAAAAATATTTGTCAAAATCCTGGCTACTATGTAGTTTCATATCAATGCAGATGCGCCGATCTCGATCAAATAGAATTTGCTCTTGCAGCTAAACTATTAATTTTAGCAAAAAATGACAAAGGCATAAATTATTCAAAATTTTGTCTACTTTAATTTATTATTTATCTATTTTGACGAAATTACAGAAATGATGGCTCATTGGCAAAATCGTTGAAAAATGCTAAGAGTAAATAGCCAGTTCCTTTGGACCATTTTGAACAAATCTGATGTGGCCAGGCACATGACTTTATCATACAATATATAAAATTAATAGTTTAGCTGCATGAGAATCTATTCTATTGAGATAATTCGTACGTATTGTCAAATCATCAGCATTTGACACTACCTACACTACGTCATTAGAATAATAGTTATTTATTTAACAAATGCCGAAAGTACGGAATAGGGCGACGAGCGGTGATGCGGCGCGTCACCGAAGGCGGAGTGTCGCCGTCGCATATGAGCGAGTCGGCTATCTAGTTTTTGGCAGGAGCGACATCAACGTTTATTGTGTTGCTTTTTAAGAAATACGTATTTAAAAAAAAATAAATGATTTCTGTATAGTAAATGCTAGGTTGGTACCACTTTGTCGAAACGTCAAGTTTAAAGGTGCGTTCCGATTAGTAGGTAATGGTAGCTAATGGCGGTGGTAGAATACGAAATTATAGTGTTTCTTACATATCGTGATAATGACACATATTAGTTTGCATGTGCATAAACATGAGTCACTATCAATTTTCTATTGGAAATACTATAACGGCGTGTGCTACCACTGCCATCATCACTAATGAAAACGCACCTTAAAAAGGTAATTCAAATTCGGACAGATTTATATTTGTTCATGACACATCCCTACCAACATACTAAAATAAAACTACACTCATCGCTATACTTTATTTATAATTTTCTCAATGTATCGTTTTTGGAATTAGATATAAAGACTACTTTATTTGAAATTTGTATTTTAAAATTTGCCGCACTACAGCGGCAACGTTCCATAGTGGTTCTCCAACCTCTGATGAGATCAGCTGTTTTCGAATGTGACAACACAAAAAAATATTTGTCAAAATCCTGGCTACTGTGTAATTTCATATCAATGCAGATGCGACCGATCTCGATCAAATAGAATTTGCTCTCGAAGCTAAACTATTAATTTTACCAAAAAATTTCATAGGCATAAATTATTCAAAATTTCCTCTACTTTAATTTATTAATGAACTATTTTGTCGAAATTACAGAAATGGCGGCTCATTTCCAAAATCCTTCAAAAAGGCTTAGAATAACCTAAAAAGCTAAACTATTAATTTTACCAAAAAATTTCATAGGCATAAATTATTCAGAACTTCCTCTACTTTAATTTATTATTTAACTATTTTGACGAAATTAGAGAAATAGCGGCTCATTTGCAAAATCCTTGAAAAAGGCTTAGAATAAACTACCAGTTCCTTTGGACCCCTTTTAACCAAAAGCTTTTCAGCTCTAAGTTAGGTCATGAAACTTTTAATTATGAACTTTCGTCCCGATACCTTTAGTAGTTTCTCCGGAATCGTCGCCACAAAAATCGTTTACACACACACATACATACACACACACACACACACAGACATTTTTTTGTACCTTGGTCAAATATGTTCAGGGGACCCATAAAGACCTATTTCCGCTAAAATCTCAATTTTTTTTTTCGGCATGATTACAATACTTTAGCATACTGCGTATGATAAAGTAAAAAGGGCAGTATCAAAAATTTTATAATTGTGTTGGTTTTTAGCTTGACACCTGATGATGGTCGCAGACCGAAATCGATCGTGTTAAAATGTTTTAAAATATATTAATTAGTCTGACAAAAACCAACCAACGAGTTTTTATTCTTCAGTCATAATTTAACAGACTACAATAGAAGAATTTATCAAACTAATAGAACTACGACAATTTTAGTTGGAATCCATTTTCCATTGTCGAGAAAGAAAGTTTAAAGCCGAAAAAATCGGGCAAATCCAAGGGAGTCAGATTCCGTTACATCAAATTGTATAGTTTCTTTGGTCATCTTTCTGTCACTGTTGTAACGTCAAAACGCAGCAGTCTGTCTGTTAACCAGGTTATTAAATCAACACTATTTGCCACATCACAATGTTAGATTGTTGCCAAGTCGTTAATTATGTTGTAAAACAAGTTTTTTGTAATAAAAGTAAACTAATTTTTGATATTTTGTTTGTAAAAATATATTCTGAACGTTATGTACTTTGTATAAAATCATAATTGTTAACACAGTTATTCCCAATTAATTTTGTTTAATTGAGTTATCGAATAGGAATCGATCGAATATCATTTTCTCAAAATCTATAGCTTTTGGAAACTTCAGTCTTAATAATTTTCCTGCCAAGTTTACGTATACTTCATTATTTTTGTTTTATCAAAACTCTTGCTGTAGTATTTTTGTATAACCGGGAATCTTTTTTCAGAGACGTATTGGGAAAAACTGAAAACTACGTAATATGTACTTAGCAAAAATTATTTTTGGATGCTTAAGGAGAGAACGAACGGCACCACACATGACCAAATTCAAAGATTTCCTTTTCTATATCGATTAGTTTCGATATATTGAGAGAAAGTGTTTAACGCCGACAATATAAAAAAATGACATAATTGGATATTCCAGAATACTGACTATCGATTCTGCATTTAGTATCTAATTATTATAATTGTTAATAGTAAATGAATAAACAATAGAAAGTCAAAAAGATTAGTTGGACTTTACAAAGTTATCGAGGGAAATCAAGACCAAAAATGTCAAAACTCTGTTCAGAACAGTAAAGAACAATGTCTAAAGGGCTAAAACCATTGCAAAGTAAAATAGACGATTATAACTGACAACAAGCCCAGATGGTACTGATTTTTGTAGTATTTTATGTAAATTTTGTAGTTAATAAGGTTTAATTCAGTTATAATTATATATAGGTATGTCTTTTTATCTTCACATGCTGTATGTCTTTCTATCTTCTACAATTTCCTATATATAACAATTAAACATGCTTTTTCTTTTTGAGTACCTAATCCTGTATACTAAGCAACTGAACAGGTGTATGAGATTTAAACCTCAACGCAGAACGAAGCACTAAAATATTTTTACTGTTCGGAGAGTTGTATTTTTGTAAGATCGTAAAAATACTATACCTAGGTACTATGCTAAAACGTGGATACTTAAACAAAGTATCAGATGATAAGACATTTTTGCAGGAACGTAAATGTGTGAGCACACTGGATGTTTTTACGGCTGCAACTGTAGTGGAGTTGCTAATAATAGGTATAGTACTATCATTTTCAAACTAGGTAGGATTTGTGTTTGCGTGGTTTGGGTCATTATCTTAAAATAAGCAATAACCAGAAAGATACAATTTAGCTGCAATTGTATCTATATTTGCTCTATAAGTAAACAACAAAACATCAATAAACGAACAGTTTAAGTTATAGTGCTGGATAATTCTTGGAATAAGTATGCATCCACGTGGTTTTGCATGTAACTATTCATTGTCAAAAAATTGCAGAAAAATGCAAAACTGGTAATTAACACCAACCTAAATTTACCTACAGGATTTTTTTTACGAACAAATCCATATAAAATGGTAGAACTGTTTTTGACACAATAATACATTATGCCTGTTTTGAAATTGAACCCTCTTAATCTGTAAATAATATGCTCATACTTAACCTTATGCCTCAACGTGACAGTAAAAAATTAGAGCAGTAACTCTGGGAAGAATTTTAGACAATGTAACTGGATAGCCCCCACATGTCAGAAAGTTTTATAAAGTTATATCTTTGGCATTATTGATTTTTGTGTCAAACTTAGCTCAAACTCTGTGACGTCAATTAATTTGAAGCATTACACAGTAAGTGATAGCACTGATAGCTTACAAAAACCAAATCTATAAAGTTTTCAGGTGGTTGTAATAGTTATTTATGTACCAAGGGCATTACATGAATGTTTATGCCCCGAGGGTGACCGTTTAAAAAGCTAGTGTTCCTCCTTTTGAATAATATTAATAAATATGTTGACGTTATTAAGTGACATGCGTATCTACGGAGTTGAATAACAATACAAACAATTCGGAGTTGATTGACAAGACAGACAATTAATTGGCAAACTTATAACCTTAATCGCCATAATTGCCATTGCCGAGTGACAGTATAGACAATTAATTGTCAAACTTATAACCTTAGTCGCCAATAATTGACATTGACGAACGCAAAGTAGAAAATAGTATATTATAATACAAGTTTTATAAGACAAAAATTGGCGCACGAGTTGCTTTGTCAACCCAACCCAACCCAAATGGAACGAGTGCGCCAATGCGTCTTATAAAAGGAGTGTTATATACTATTTTTTCTACTTTGCGACATTAATTTTACATAAATGTCAAAAATTGCGGTTGACATCTTACAATCTAGAGTAATATTTTTCTTAGAGAGTTGGTAGTTGTAGTAACATTCACAAATACGATTGAAGCGAGCCAATAGCGATTGAGATGTCAGCCTTATTTGACACTTGACGTCAATTTCATAAAACTTGGAAAACGAAAAGTTACTAAAAGTTTGTGATCTAGTGTTTTCATAACGACACCGAAAGCGGTTTCGTTATGAGTTTATAACGAACGCAAAGTAGAAAAATGATATTTTGCGTATATGTTGACGTGCTTCAAGCTTGTTTTCAGGCAATACAACTTTGTTTCCAGGCAACTGTGTTTGGTTTTACTATTATGTTGTAAAATATATATATATATCATAATTATACGATATTATATTAAGTAAGTGGAGTAATAACATTTATTACTTTCCTTTTTCTTAGCATAGACGCATTCACAGTGGAAACATTTGTAAGGTTGGCACTGCCAACAGTGCCAATGTGGGACATTTAGTTTTTTTACTTTATCATACGCAGTATGGTAAAGTATTGTAATCGTGCCGAAAAAAAAAATTGGGATTTTAGCGGAAATAGGTCTTTTTGGGTCCCCTGAACATTTTTGACCAAGGTCCAAAAAAATGTCTGTGTGTGTGTGTGTGTGTGTGTGTGTGTGTGTGTGTGTGTGTGTGTGTGTGTGTGTGTGTGTGTGTGTGTGTGTGTGTGTGTGTGTGTGTGTGTGTGTGTGTGTGTGTGTGTGTGTGTGTGTGTGTGTGTGTGTGTGTGTGTGTGTGTGTGTGTGTGTGTGTATGTGTGTACCCGATTTTTGTGACGACGGTTCCGGAGAAACTACTAAAGGTATCGGGACGAAAGTTCATATTTAGAAGTTTCATGATTAAATTTAGAGCTGAAAAGCTTTTGGTTCAAAAGGGTCCAAAGGAACTGGGTGTTTACTCCAAGCCTTTTTCAAGGATTTTAGAAATCAACCGCCATTTCTGTAATTTCGTCAAAATAGTTAAATAATAAATTAAAGCAGAGGAAATTTTGAATAATTTATGCCTATGACATTTTTTGGTAAAATTAATAGTTTAGCTTTTTAGTTTATTCTAAGCCTTTTTCAAGGATTTTGGAAATGAGCCGCCATTTCTGTAATTTTGACAAAATAGTTAATTAATAAATTAAAGTAGAAGAAATTTTGAATAATTTATGCCTATAACATTTTTTGATAAAATTAATAGTTTACCTTCAAGAGCAAATTCTATTTGATCGAGATCGGTCGCATCTGCATTGATATGAAATTACATAGTAGCCAGGATTTTGACAAATATTTTTTTGTGTTGTCACATTCGAAAACAGCTGATCTCATCAGAGGTTGGAGAACCACTATGGAACGTGCCGCTGTAGTGCGCAAAATTATAAAATACAAATTTCAAATAAAATAAGATCACCAATTTGATTGTTTGTTGATAAGAAATATCAACCCGTCTTTATATCTAATTCTAAAAATGATACATTGAGAAAATTATAAATAAAGTATAGCGATGAGTGTAGTTTTATTTTAGTATGTTGGTAGGGATGTGTCATGAACAAATATAAATCTGTCAGAATTTGAATCACCTTTTTAAGGTGCGTTTTCATTAGTGATAATGGCAGTGGTAGCAGACGCCGTTATAGTATTTCCAATAGAAAATTGCTAGTGACTCATGTTTATGTACATGCAAACTAATATGTGTCATTATCACGATATGTAAGAAATACTATAATTTCGTATTCTACCACCGCCATTAGCTACCATTACCTACCAATCCGAACGCACCTTTCGTCAAAGTGGTACCAACCTAGCATTTACTATACAGAAATCATTTATTTTTTTTAAATACGTATTTCTTAAAAAGCAACACAATAAACGTTGATGTCGCTCCTGCCAAAAACTAGATAGCGCGACTCGCTCATATGCGACGGCGACACTCCGCCTTCGGTGACGCGCCGTATCACCGCTCGTCGCGCTATTCCGTACTTTCGGCATTTGTGACATAAATAACTATTATTCTTGTAGTGTAGGTAGTGTCAAATGCTGATGCTTTGACAATACCTACGATTTATCTCTATAGAATAGATTCTCATGCAGCTAAACTATTAATTTTAAATATTGTATGATAAAGTCATGTGCCTGGCCACATCAGATTTTTTTAACATATCGTGTACGAACCTCACAGTAACGAGCTACGCTTTGTATCGTATAATCGTTTTTCTACTTTGCGTTCGTTATGAACTCATAACGAAACCGGTTTCGGTGTCGTTATGAAAACACTAGGTCACAAACATTTGGTAACTTTTAGTTTTCCACGACTGATGATATTGACGTCAAGTGTCAAATAAGGCTGACATCTGGCTGACATCTCAATCGCTATTGGCTCGCGTCAATAGTATTTGTGAATTTTAGTTCAACTACCAACTGTTGAATATGAAACTACTCTAGATTGTAAGATGACAACCGCAATTTTTGAAATGTATGTGAATTTAATGTCGCAAAGTAGAAAAAATAGTATATAACACTCGTTTTATAAGACGTATTGGCGCACTCGTTCCATTTGGGCACTCCTCGCTACACTCGTCGTGCCCAAAACTACTCGTGCGCCAATTTTTGTCTTATAAAACTTGTATTATAATATACTATTAATTTATGTAATATGTAATAAACCAGCATAAAGTAAATAAACAACAGAACCTTACGCTGAAATATTGTTTTTGTTGTACCAGGCTGGCTATTCTGAAATAGATAAGAAGTGTGCCAATCTCTTCTTACTTTAAAACGTTTTTCTAGTTACTAAAAACTTTAGAAAAAGACGAAAGTAATGTACTGTAAAATAGCCTTTCAGCTTTTCGAATGCTGCATGCTGCTATACAGAGTACAATAATGCTAGGAGTTTATACGCATTTTCTTCCACATTTGCTATTTTCTGCGACCTATTATGAACAAAAAATCAGGTATAAAGTTGACCGTGTGAACTCGGTCTTAAGGCATCTTTAAGGGCAACTCCGGCTGGAGCAGTCTATGATTTATATCTTTCGAGAAGACTGAATGAGCCCAAGAAGTTCTTGGTATAAATCTGTTAAAGCTAACAGTATTCAGGAAGCGGCAACCATTTACGAAATTTTATTGTGCTCATTTAGTATATCAAACATATCCTTTATTCTCGTAAAATAAACATACAAAGGACTCTGAGAACGTATAAATAAACTCCAGAGCTTTGGTATACATTAACTAAATCGGGGATCGGTTAAATAAATAGACAATTCGCACAGTTTGGCAATAGATGTAGCAACACATATTCGGTCAACTACAATGTGTATCTAATATAACAAAAAAAAGACTCTCATAAACATTTACGTTTTTCGGTTGGCATTGTTTTGAATTCCGGTTCTATCGCTGCCATTGCGATTTGCTCAACTTTCAAATAATCTTGACCTAGTTACAAACTGATTTAGATACCTACACAATCATCAAATCTGACTAAAGTACTGAAAACACGGCATAATTTTAGCCAGTTCTTGTTTAAAGGCGGTTAGTGATAACTATATTATTATAATTTTATCACGCGGGGAAATGGTTTTCTGTTGAAGAAACGTAATGAAGTATCTAGAACTCTATAGAATTTTATATCATTCAAGTGGGCAGCTATTAACAGATAACGCAACTTTGTCCGCGAGTTGTAAATGTTCCTCTGCCATAAAGTGTTAATGGATTGTTATATATTGAGGCTAAAGTCACATGTGGGAAGAATACTTGTCCTATCCAACACTTGAGGTCTTAGGGTAATGTTTATTTATGCTAGACTTAAAAAGTGAGCGACAAAGAATAGTTTACATTTGTCAAGTATAAGTATCAGCCCAATAAAATTTTCTGTATGGTATAGTTTCTATCTGAAAAATAAAAGATGGATTTAAAGTCGTGTAAGAGTCTTTGCGTTCTGAGTTCAATAATTTGTAGAATAATAGGGCACTATAATGAATCTAACAAATAATTACTAATATTTCAAAAACATTTAAGAGAACCCCACTAAGGGTGGGCAGTTTCCGACGAAACTTATTTGGCATTAAGGGAACTATCCTATAATAACACTTCACAGAACCTGCAACGCCCTTATGATTCCTTTAGATGCTAGTGGTATCATCTAACTAAAAAGTAGAACGAACATTTTACTTGTAAATACATTTTATTAAAATATTTTGGGAGGATTATACACACATGGGGTTTCAATTAATATGCACTATAATATTTGATAATATGTAGTAGGTACTTGGTACTCAACAAAATAGTTTGTTGTTGAAATGCAATAATATGCTGCTTGTAGTGTAATAAATCTTAAATAAATGGTAGTTTGATACATTAATAACAAGTTTATTTTATCGAATAGTGTTTTACTAGTGGACACAGAAATTAATGTGTCAAAGCCGTTTCGTCCGGGCCATAAACATTGGAATGAGTTATGCTACATAAGTTGTTCATTTACGGTTTCATTAGCCAGTAAAATTTTTCCTGTGATATTATGCGTTCCCGTTACCAAAGTCACCACTGTAATGTTTTTCTGTTGCAGCGGTAACGGCTCGTCCAAACATAGCACCATCAGACGCTGGAACTATTTTTAACGACGCACTTAATACAGAAAGTAGGATAGATGAAGTGCCACCGCCTGACACTTTACAGGCCACACCGCCGCCAAATTTCGGAGACACATACCCTATTGATGATGGTAATGCGATCCAGATTGTCACTGAAGTACTACCATTATCCACGGGTACTCACGATGAAGTGTCCCTTAACCAAGTACGTGACGAAGACAATACCACCGAAGATACCAAAACAAGTATTAACTTTGCCGAAACGACAACTGTGGACAATTCAACAGATGTGGTCAAGGATTCACAGCTGGGCATTCTTGTTACAGATGTTACGACTCAAGGGATTCCATCGGCAAATATCGACTTTGATGTCAGCACGCGTAAGCATATTCACCATTTAATAGCTTTATTAAAACTAACAATGTTGTGATTTTTAGTAAACATTCCAACCGCAACGGTTCCAAACTTCGAGGAATCAAAAATATTTGAGGACATCCCCGTAAACATAAATGAACAAATTATCAAACTTGAAGAAGAAATTATCAAAAATAATTTGGAGATGAACCCATTGCTGTATTCGATGCCTGCATCTACTTCTACTTCTCTTATTCCAACCACTACCAGCGAATCAACCTCAATAAACTTTGAACAGTCAAAAATATTGGAGGATGTCCATAAGGAATATGACGAAACTATACGACTAGAAGATAATTTATTGAAGCAATTGGAAGTTTTAGAAGCAGTAAGGAATAATATCAAAGAAGAAACAATCGTAAACTACGTCGAAACCACTGAATCTTCTTTGAAATTTACAATGGAATATGATGAATTAACTTCCATAGAGTCGATTTTTGGTGACATTACTAGCCTCGGAGCTATGTCGTCTATAGGCGATACCTTGGATGAACTTGAAAACGTCAGTGATATTTTCACCGAACCACCTTTTAGCGTTGAAAGTAATAATGGCGAATATACTGATATACCAAATGTTTCTAATGGTGAACAATTTGATCAATTTGAGGACGACAGTCCGAATACAAGTTCTATTACTCATATAGACACCATCGAGGAGTTTACAACACAAAGTATAGAAGAAAAAGAATCAATTACTGAAGGCAATTTGGAAAACATGAAACCCTCAAGGGAAGAAACGTATAATGCGACATCAGTTATTGAAAATAGTTTTGAAGAGAAAGGAAGTGGGTATACCACTGAGCAAATAGATGGATCTTTCATAGAAAACATAGATGTAACTTTCGAAAGAATTGACGAAGTGACAACAGAAGAAATAGAAACTACTACAGCAAGCACTAATGACGCTGACGGCAGTTTTAATAAAGCTTTGTTCTCATCTGAAGATAATATAGCTAATGCAACTGAAGAAATTGCAAACTCAACTGAAGAAAGTATTTATACCACCGATAAAACTCCTCAATCTATGGAGAATCAAGAAAGCGATCTTGATAGTATTACAGAAGACCATTTTAAATACCATTTTAATATACCAGAATTTTCTTTATTTGCCGGCGATGCACCGACTGTATCTCCATTAGATTTTGACGATTTAGATGCAGTTTCTTCTGATTTCCAATATGACGAAGTTGAGTCCGACATGACAAATATAGAATATGCCAGTGAAGCAGGTTCGGGCGACTACCAAGTTGATGTGACAACAGCCACCGAAAATAGCGAAATAATATCTGAGGAGATTATCGGAAATGGTAGATTTGATACCATCAACATCATTGATCTATTTGGTCATAGAACATCAGAAACACCCACAACTGCAACAACAGCAGCTACAACAACAACAGAGGATTCTAAATATTCAACCGAACACTTCATTGTTAATTTTAATCAAGATGAGACTTCTGAACAAATCAAAACTAATTTCGACATAAGCACTGGTATCGAAGAGAATATTGTTCACGTAGACAACGAAACAGAAAAGCCGACACTAACAGAACCACACTTCACTGTACGAGATGATGTTCTGTACAATCCTAAGTCTGTGATTGAAGTCGAAGACAACATTTTAAGTTTGCTTCCAATACTTGAGGATGAATTATTATCAAAACTGGAAAGTGTCACAGAACAACACCAGACATCAGTTCAACTCAGTGTTCCAGTATCATCTGCCGAAGTAACAATAATTAAGAAGAATATCACTGAGTCGCCGATTGTAAATTCGACAACTATTGATGCTCTGAACACCTCAATTGAGGAAGAAAATAATTTACCAGTAACTACAAAGAGCAAGTTCGATGAAGCATATGAAAAGCAGGCGATCATAAGCACCTTAGACCATTCAACAGTTGTAGAATACCGACATAGCGACAGTGCAGAAATATGCTTTGAGGGTTCTTTTGGATACCAGTTAACCGCGGATATTGTAAGTACATAATCTGTTATTTCTGTATAGGTACTCCCATTTTTCTTTGTGGCGATATAACACCAACATACCAAACTAAATAAATGTTGATAGAAATCGATAACTTTTACACGTGAATTCTTTGTGTTTCGAAGAAAAATAAAAACACATAATTTTAAGGGTAGATTTTAAGTATCGTTACAAAAAAAAACAGGAGTTCTTTAACCAACCTTGAGTGCATTGAGTGACTTTGACTTGTACGCTGACTTAGATCACTATTTGGTATCATTGTAATCGGAAAGATGTTTTCTAACGAATAATCAGGGTGAGGCCATTGGTTACCCGTGAAGACAATGACTCACTGGCCAAAACCCAATTAAATCACGCTAGAGGGCGCCAATAATGCAATGTCGGCCAAAATCGATTTAGTTAGTGTTTATATGACAATTTTCGGCTATTTTCACCAATTCCTACCCACCTAAATCAATACATATGAAAGTTATTTTTGCGTTGCCTTGGTGATAAAAATTGACGATCGATATGTTTTTTTGTTCAGTATGTCATCCTGATTGAAAATATCAGACAAATAATATAGGTGCCATTTAAAATTTCAATTGTGACGTAATTTCCGGAAAACCGGAAGTTATATTAACCTCAAGAGTATTCCAAAGAATGGCATTATTTGTCTATTAACACATTCACAAATTTCATTGGTCCAGTTTTATAACAAAACAAAATAAACGGGAGTACCTATGCCGTGGGTCACCCGGTATACAAGTCTATACCTGCCACGCTTCCTTAAGGGTGTTACAAATGTTGTGACAAAGTCAATATACCCTACCACAGTAAATGTGGGGGTATAAAAATAAAGATAATTGAAACTTTGGTCTGATTTTTTTCTTAGAAAGTTATTGAAGTAAGGAATTGAAAAACCATTTTTCCAAAACATGACAGTTGCTCTCTAAAAAATTCAAACAAATCAGCAAATAGTTTATTATTAACTCATTTGTTTCTTTATTTTTATAATGGTCATTTTTTATTATCGTTACCTATTTATTACCATGGTTTGTTAGAAACAAACAGATACACAAAGATCTATCCATATTAACATTTCATGAACACATTAACAAGATCGCCATACAGTTCTTACATAACCTCAATAAGTGTTATGGCGCAACCTTTTACAACCTGGGAGAAAAGAACATTTATCTGCGCCTAAAAAGAAGACTTCCTCAAGACATCTCAGACACGAGCGACGAAGAAAGTGAAATAGATAATCAACTCCTGTGAATGGTGTTGTGTAAATATATGTGAACAAAGATCAACAGTATACGATTATTTCAAAGAAAAATACTGATTTTTCTTTGAAATAATTGCATTCTGTTGAGCTTTGTTTTTTATGTTTGTTGTTACCCAGACACCACAGGCATGGGCGCCCGCAGAAATATTTCCAGGGGGGTGCAAAACGAAAGCCGGCCATGGGTTGGGTTAAGACGTGATAACTCCAAAAAATAGTATTAACGGAAACCGGAGCTACCGTTCCGCTTTTGGTATGAAAAGCCAATGTGTAACTTTTGCGAAATTTGTTGTATACCCCAATAATCATACCCCAAATTGTAGATAATTAAAAGACGTAGAGCGGAGTTTTTCCTAATGGAAAACTAGCCCTAAATGGCGATAATGTCCGTTCGAGTAGCAAACGTATTTCAAACTTTTGCTGCAGAAAAATGTTTTATAACTGTGGAAAATGTATTGCATAAGTTTCTATCATACCATAAAATCTTGGTCTTAAAAGACCTATAGGCAAAACTGGGAGAGCTGAAGGTGATTCATCGCCTAAAATCGTATGAACCAAGATATGACCGTACCGCGTGAATTGGTTATTAGCTGTGTATATTAAGTTGCCTACTACAGCAGACGTATGAAAAGTATGCTATTTCGTTTTAACACGCGTCAATATTTAGAAATATTCTGTAACGTATGTCTAAAATAACAGCTGAAATCTATGAGTAATCTTCAGCTCTCCCAGTTTTGCCTATAGTAGCCCTTCGGCGTTCGGAGTTTTGCCGAAACGTATTTCATTCTGTTGCTGCAGCAAAACGTCGATAACTTTTGCAAAAATTTCTATCATACCTCAAATTGTAGGTAAATAAAAGTTCTAATAGCCGTCAGAACCTCAGAGTTTTACCCCATCGACAAGAACCCCTCAATCGCGATATGTCCGTTCGAATACCAAACGTATTTCATTCTGTTGCTGCAGCAAAATGTCCATAACTTTTGCAAAATGCTTGCATAAATTTCTATCATACCTCAAATTGTAGGTAACTCAAAGTTCTAGTACCCGTCAGACCCTCAGAGTTTTGCCCCATCGACATGAACCCCTTAAATCGCGATAATATCCGTTCAAATAGCAAACGTAAACAGTAAACATTTGCTGCAGAAAATGTTTATAACATATGGAAAAATTGCTGCATAAATTTCTATCATACCCCTTATTGTACTATTGTAGGGGTCATCGACATTCGGAGTTTTGCCCTATGGTCGACAACCCCTAAATGGCGATAGTCTCCGTTCGAATAGCAAACGTATTTCAATCAGTTGCTACAGAAAAATGTTTATAACTTATGCAAAAATTGTAGTAATAAAAAATAAATTTCTATCATACCCCAAATTGTTGGTAATTAAAAGACCTAGTAACTATTCGACGCTTGCTAAATCAAAAATAAATAATCTCCGTTCGAATAGAAAACGTATTTCCATCAGTCAACTATTGCAAAAATTGATAAGATAATCAGTTTTCACTTGTTTGTTTTTGTTTTTTTGTAATTAAACACTTATGAACATTTATGTGTAAATTCAGAAGTTTGCTAATTATTATAATTAAATGTTAAATGTTTTTAACACTAGTTATGAATCAGCATGTATTTGATGATTTTTTTCTTGTTCGTCTTTCCCTTGTTATATCGTTATATCAAACTCCAGGGGGTGCAAGTGCACCCCCTTGCCCCTCTCTGCGGGCGCCCATGACCACAGGTATATGTTAAACTGGGCGGAGTAGGGAGTTATAGAAGAGTAAGGTGCATTCTGGTTTCAGGGATGTTTTGCGGTTAATGAGGGGATACAGCTTCGTTCATCGTTGGTAGCGGGCAGATGTTCAGTTTCGTTTTTACGTGATAGTTCCATGTCCGTCTTGTTTGAGAATCAAATATCTAAAAAGGAGTGTTAAACCTGGTAATTAGTAACAAAAAATAGTTCAATGGTTAAGGCCCTCTACACAATGCGATGTGTGTCCAACCTTGGCCATGGATGACGCTGCGCGTATTGCCCGCATTCTCTTCGCCAACATGTTGACATTCAGCGGTTCATTAACGCCGCTCTTACACGATGCGATGTATGTTGCCAACATGGTCATCGGCTCCGCGCAGTCACTTCGCCAACATGTTGACAACATGAACAACGATATCGACATATATCGCATCATGTAGGTGCGGCCTAAAACGGACAAGATCAACATGTTGGCGATTTGAATAGAGTTAGGTTTCGCTACACGGAGCATCACCAATGACAAACGTTGGCGACACACATCGCATACTGTAGGACGGGCCTAACACAAATCAACAAACACCTGCAAATTCAAGTAAAATGCTCTGTTAGTCATGAAGTATATTTGGTTGCCCCTTTTTGAATGGCAATATATCGCTCAAAAGATAAGAATCAAAGACAAACAATATTAAATCGCTCAAAGAGATATACTGGCCAGAAAAGATAATAATCAAATGACATGAAGACATGAAGATAATGACAAATGACAACTTAATTTGATTCCAATGGAAGAAATCATGATGTTTTAATAATACAGAATCGTTATTGTTACTAACGACTGTATATAGATTAAATAATAAGTTAACGCTCTGCAGTCTATAGTTTTTTTCCTATATGGATTTAAATTTTAGCCAACGTTTCGCCAATGTTCTTTGGCTTCGTCAGGGCTCAATCTGAACTATAGGAATAAGTAGAGTTAAATGACAGGTTTTCGGGTACCAACAGATAGTATGAACTGGTGAACCAGTTCAGTTTTGTGAACTTTATTATTTACGCTTTATTATGTTGTAATACATATTATTATGATATTTAAATAATAAAAACTTGAATTTGATAATGATGATACTTTTTGTCAACAGATAGACAAAGACGGCAATGAGAAAAGATTGGACACGCCGAAATACAAGGATACCTTCAAGAAGAAATGCGTTAATTCCAAATTCCCGGTACTGAGGATTACCCAAAATTATAGCTCCATTGAGTTACGATTTCTTCTAGAACCTGGCTACTTATTTGTTGATGAAATTAGTGCTATGATTTCCTTGGAAGGAAACGGTATGTTATGATTTTAGAAACATTTAAGTAGATACTGAAATATTGAAACCACACAATATGAAAGAGAATCACTAATAATTTTTGTTTGTTATAGATTATCAAGCGGTGTCAAGTGATATTGACTTATTCATATCATTATTGGAGGACTCAGGAACATTACGAACCAATTTGCATAGGGAATTCATTCGCGAACGCAGTAAACCTGAAGGCACAAGTATGATTGTCACGTTGTTTGATGTCCAATTGGCTGCTCATACATCTAACAGTTACGAGAAACTTACAGAAGGTACGTTTATATTTTACTGCCTGGTGACTGTTGTACCCACCTATTCACCCAAGAACTGCAACGTAACCGCGAAAATATATGTTACGGAATTTATATTTTTAGTAAAAACCTTTATTGATTGTGTCTGAAGTTTAATTAATATTTGTCTTGCAGGAACTACGATGATGGACGAGCTTCAAGATGAAGAACTTAATGGCGATGAAGCACAAGACGAAGCAATACATACAGCAGTTTTAGTTGTTACAATTCTTTTGTCCGCTGCAACTTTAATAATAGTTTTAGTACTTTTAGTAAAAATTTTTCTTAAGTACAAATCCAAGAAAATGGTGTACATTTTGTCAGTACGATAACATATTGGAATACTCAGTATACGAATGCCAAAGATTCTCATTTTTAAACGAGTGCTTACACAGCTCTGTGCTCTGCAAGAGCAAATGTGCAAGATTGTAGTTATCATATTATGTGAAAAAGTTATATTTGTATATATATAGTTTAAGTATTTTTTACTTTTGTATAGGTAATCTATTGATATTTTTCTAAGGCGTTGTTTATTAAACAAATACTAGATAGATCTTGATATTTTCTTTTAAATGTCCCATGAGCATTTTTGTAACAGCAACTCCCAGAAAAATATGTTTTTCTGAAATTAGCAAACGAATCATTTATTTGTTCAAAGAATTGGGGAAATTTGTTCTTTTTAAGGGTGACATTTGGAGTTTAGCTCAACTTTTGAAACAAACAAACAATTTTTTTCTACAAAAGCAACGGTACTATATTGTGCATTCAATGAGTACGTACATTATGAAAACATGATATCTCTGGGACAAATTGTTATTTAGAAAATCCCTCAAGCAAGTCGATTTTTCATTTTCAGATCATATTTCGTAATTTCGTAACTCAAGTGCAATCCCTGTAGTTACTATAGTCTTCGTTGCATGGGTCGATATATCAACTGAAAAGAAAAATCACGTTTCATTTAAGTGGATATTAAAAAAAAATGGATTTATTAATTGCGCAGTTATTAACAAAGTCAATTCTAAATAAATATAAAATGGTGAAATAAAACTACACTACATTACAATGCAACTTCTGTACCGTTCTTCGCAGTTCTTAAGACCGCTACAGAAGTTGTATTGAAACATAGTTTCAGATCAATGAGTACACATTTATCATTTACAATATATTAGCAAGAAGATTTTAGGAAATTTTGTGTCATAATTTCTAAAATTTGTTTAAATCACAAAGAACAGATAATGGTCTACCTATTAACAAAGAAACTGCTACTTTTAAATGCAAAGGTCTGTGATATCAATGGAAAAAAGGCCTGTGATATCAATGGAAACAAATCAGGAAATTGGTAATCATGTTAGGGATTTTTATCGGAAATTTGTATAACTAATAGCTGTTCAGAATATCAACAAAAAATTAACAATATTGAAATAAAACAATAAAAAAGTGTTTTGTGAATAGAGCAATACAAAATACATACTCCTCTGTGTTTATTACATTAAACACTTTAAAATGTCGTTGAAGCTAAATATCTCGAAAACACCAGTAGAACACTAGTAACAAATTGCCATAAATACAAATTTGAAACAAATTTAATTTTATTTACGTATATTAGTTCTGAAATAACCTTCAGTAAAAATATTGAGAACAAGAAATTGATTTTTCATTTACTAACGCAAAAAGCTATTAGATACAATAAATTTGTTTAATTTGTTGTGTTATTTTGAAATATCTTGAAATAAGATTTTCATTTCATGTAATTGACAACTTTTATGTTTATTAATATATAATTAACGGTATATTTAATAAAAAACACAATTACATTGCAATGTATGAATCACGGCTGTGGAGTAGTTACTGTAGAGAAAACCATGCGAGATGGACGTTGCCACAGCAGACAGTAAACAAATCAAACCAACTATTCTATTAGGTCTTTTACAAAGTACTTACCTACATACATATATGTAAATAATCAATATACAAAACACTTTCCAAACTAAGGTGAAGACGATTAACAAAATTAATCGGATAGAAATTTGAAAAAGGAAATTTGAACAAGTGAGTTAAAATGAGATTGAAAAGTAGGGCCGTAGTTCAATGTAATATCATTTATTCAAAAGTTATACCTGTAGCCATAATTATGATTATTTTCAGCTTTGAAAATAATTAATAATGAATTCAAGCCATCTTTGCAGGAGAACTAGTTAGAGCTATTCAGTCCCACACAAGAATTTTTTTTTTATTTTGCACTTAACTTTGTTTTTACTAGAATGAATTTTATTTCGTATTTTACACTGTATCTTATGGGTGCTTTTGTTATTATTAGAGATAGAAAGTCGGTTAAATGGACAGTCGTGCCGATTTGTATGTTCTCTAATGAGAAAACAGTTTAATACTTAATGATTTCAGAGATATTTAGAATAAACAAAGAAATTACATTTTATAAATAACTTTTTTATTTGTGGTCCACTTATTTGTGTTTTTAAATAACTTTTTTATTTATGGTCCGATCGATAGGTGTTTTTAATATCTTATAGGCCGTTTTTATTTACATTTAGAATGTCAGTTTAAATAATTTTGCAAACGAATTCGCTGGACACAAATAAAACTTCTGTTCTTCCTATGGCCTCAGCATTTGTTTGTGAATAATTTGATATGCACAAGCCATATGTTTAATACAGAATACTCGAATAGAAATTTAATTTATTACTTGTTTCTCTTTTCTAGTTAGTGTTTTTGTTTTCATAGCAAATTTAATATTACACGGTTGTATTATTCTGTGTCAAATTTGTGATTACTTACCTGTAATATTATTATTAAACTGAATTATTTGAAAATATTTTTGTATGCAAATGCCTCTGGAGTCGGAGTCGGAGTCGGAGTCGGAGGAATTACATTAATTAATTATACCTTAAGCTAATACACCTTTGAAGATAATACAATTAGGGGGGTCAGGAAAGGGCTAGGTTTTGTGGAGCTACGTATTTCTGGCACCAAAGAAAACAAAAATAATATTAAAAATAAGTATTATAGATCATCGTTTTTATAATTATCGATTAGTTCGGTTTAGTAGCGTCCTGTTTATTTCTGTAAATATCTCATAATAATTTCAATATGTATTTGGATATACTGGTTGCCTGTATACTTGTCCGTATACGGTAATTTGGAAGCTTGGAAATCAAAATCTAATTTTCTTATGTTAAAAGTTTCTACTGTAGATCGACTTTTAAGACAGTTCCCTACTTTTTATTCATGTATTCTGATGTTTATATAAAGGCTGCGTTATACTCGCTATATAACACAGTAAAAAATCATATTTTGGGTGACAGGGACAACCTGGAACTTATTTTACTATTGCCGTGATTCATGTCTTGGTGAGAAGTGAAAATATAAAGACCATCCCCATTTGTGGCCATTGTATGCGACGGATGGCTCGTATACCAAGTAACTTTGACAGACCGCGACGCGGAGTTGCTGCGTTGTCGCTTTGTTTTGTCCAACGGGAATCACTTTACAATCACAATTTCGCATTTTTTGTAGATTAAGTACGTACCAATCATCCTAATTTTTCAGTTGATAAATGTTCGTAGGTAAGTTCGCTATGGTCTTTCGATCATGCGCGATCGGCTATTTACCAGGGCATGCATTAGGCGATTTAACCAAAACTTCTTCTCTGTCCTTGGCGGATATGCTCCTTGAAGGTTAGTCGTTTTTGACACACCCTGTATATCTGTCAGTTCATCCCATGAATATCATCAGACAAATAAAATACCAAACGTCATATAACGGAAGTCATACAACATTTTTACTGCAATTTTTTGTTTTTTAAAAATGGCATTTCTTTATCAGCGCTAGAAAATATTCGGGACGCGGAACGACACACGCAGAATCCAAAAAATAGTTTTACTTCTTATACTTTTTTCCTTCTAATTTCGTTTACAATTCGACTTTTTATTTCAACCTTCTTTGGAGGGTCTTATCACATCGTATTGTTTTAGGGCTTTATATTTTGAATTTGATATTTTGTAAAATGCCGTCTTAGAACAATTACCGGAGCTTTATTATGGTTCTGAGACCATGTTGCTAATACTGTGTTAGATCAACTTCATTAGGCTGTTAATTTTTGATATGTTTGATGAGGGACATCAATATTTTGCTTTCATCTAAGTGTGCGCGTGCGAACACAATTTCAGATATAACTAAAGGAAAAAATCATATGAAGGATTTTTTATTAAACATTTTTATTTGAAGTTCAGAATTACCTAAAAACTCTATATACATACAAAGTTTCATGGACATTATAAAGCAATGTTATTTTTTATATTTTTGTTGTAATGTTACAAAATGGCTTATAAACTTGACTACGTCGCATTTCATTTCTTTTAAATAATTACTACAGCATGCTTTTAATCTAAAACCCCATTCAAATTGTATTGCCAGTTTGTTATAGCTGAAAAACCCCATATAGTGGTTCAAAGTTCAGGCACAAAAAAGAACATAACATAGAGTATATACACCCCGTATATAGTCAAAACTGAAAGGCGAAATAAAAACTCTCCATTCGCACTTCTTCTGAAGAATTAGGCTACCAGTGAGTGAAAGAATCATCAAAACCGCATAAATGGCTGGGGAGAAAATCAACAATTTTTGACAAATATTTTATAAATATTAAACAAATATTTATCTCGCAATTCTTTTGACCAGTTTAGTTCAATCTCTAAATACAAAGATTTATGAACATTAAAAAAAATTAAATATTAAATTTGAATTCTTGCTCTGTATTTACAATTACAAAATTTCGGAGATTTCTGTACATGTTATTTCTGGGCTATTAGTAATAAAATATTCTGATAAAGTAAAAGATTGAAATGGTGTTATACTCTTCATGGGTGCAGTTACATAATAACTCTTATATCTAATAAACGCGGAAAGTCCGCAACCGAATGGACAAGTGTTATATAAAAAACCGTTAGTTTCATAATTGGGAATAAAATTCCGCTACGGCGAAAATTCGCTTCGACAAAATATTTACGAATTCCACGCTGAAATTATTTACTTTCTATTTATAGAAGGCCAGGATGTAATGTAGGAATATCCAAATAAAAACTGCATACACCAGAGGGCTCGCGGGCCGCACCGTATTAGGGTGGTGAGGGCCACATGCGGCCCGTGGGCCATCACTGTTTTAGAGCATCAAACAGTGCTCCATTTTTGACATTTGACGTAATTTCGTTTTTTAAAGTGATGTGGTGAATACTTTGTTATCATTCTACAAAAAAGGGACTACAATCGCCTCCCGTCACATGAAAATGTTGGCCAGACTGCATTATTTGTATATCACTTCAGAAGTCATTATCTGCAATAGCTTGAAGCTAGCTCATTCATGCACGAGCGGTGTACTTGTTGTACTTGTAACAGTAATCTTTAAAATATAATATCTTAATCAATTTTTACCAATGCAGCTGTCCTTTCATGAAAGTCAGCTCTATTACAGCCCAAGAAAGTTGTATTTTGGGGGGAATTATCTTTTGGATCGTTCGGTTTTGTGTATATTTAGCTTCTGGTACCTACTTCAGTAGCTACAACTAGTATAGTCCCCTTAGTTTAAACTGTCAAACAAATACATACGCATCATACAAAATATTAAACTTAGGGTAAATCCAGTACATCTGCTAGTGAAAAATTATATAAACAAACCCTCACGGAAAACACGCGTCAGCACGTGTCCGTTCTTAATTTGATAGTGGGATGCACGAGCCGATGAGGCCAGCTGAATTTCAATTGCGGATAGTACAAACACCTTTCGGTAAGCGACACCACCAATTTACTAATCATTGATGGTTGGGAATCCCTTATACGGGTGGCGTAAAGCACGTGCCCTATCAACGAGCCACTGTTTCTGTTTTTGTACTTTTGTCACTGACACCTGGCCGCGATGAACCACACTATGACCGCAGTAATTTGCGGTCTGAAGAAAAAATAACGCCACCTGGCGATTTCACGCTTTTGTATTCAATCATCAGCGGGTTTCAATTTAAATTCGTTTCTAATGTCATAATGATAGTGATTGAAATTCCATCCAAGTGAATAAAGTTGCACATATCTGTTGTATGAAGGTTCAATCATTTAAAAACTACCTACTTGCTACTATGTAACAGAAAGTTGCAGAAAATTGCCGAATTCGAAGGTGCATTTTTGAACCGAACCCGTTTCCCCCCCCCCCCCCGATACGTTCGGCCAAAGCTAAAGAAGAGACGAAATTTAAAGATAAAACTGTGCCTTTGTTTGATTATTGTGATAAGGCACACTTACAATAGTAGAACGCAAATTTACTAATAATTTGGCAAAAACAGAAAAAATCAACATTAAAAATTAAAATGATTATGAGGAATCAGTACTTACATGCTTTTCAATCGCTAAGATTACTAGATGAAAAAATAAAAGAAAAGGAAGACGCTACAACTACTTGTCTTTGACTTATAAAATCACTAGTTTGTGCAACCTCATATTGATTTATGTGGGTTTTTGTAAGTTATACCTTAACATGTTATTATTATACCTTAATATAAAAATAAAGACATCAATAGAGGAATAATTAAACTTTCCACCAACAATGATACAGTAAATTTTATGAAGCAATTTTTTAAAAGCATGCTTTTTTTTTTGTTTATAGTTTATTGGGTTTTGGATTACTTTTGTCGTTCCTACTATTGCAACTGTAATTTTATGGCCTTAAATTTTTGACAAGAACTGAGTTAAAGATCTTTTTTTCAAATAGGCTATTTTTATAGATTTCATTGCGCTGAACACAAATCCTGACTCAAAATTTCACACCTATCGCACCATGTTTTTGGTTTTGTTATGTTGGGACTAGTGGTGTTAAATTACCGCTAATTTAAAAAAGACTAATATTACCGGTAATATCACCAGTGATGTTAAATTAGCAGCGGTAATTTAAACATTGGTAATATTACCGCATTACCCTGTCAATATTACCATTTATCATTACTATGACCATGCTCCCAGGAGCGTTCTAGCTTTTTCATAAATTACCGGAAACATTGTAGCGGTAATATTACCAATACCAAAATACTAAATTCAGCCTTCGGTAACATTACGTAATTACCAAAATTACCGGCAATATTACCGCGGTATTATATAATTTTTAATTGTCTTTTTCCGAAAATTTAGCAAGTATCCTCTTAATTACTGGAGAGATAGAAAATAGATAGATAGATAATAAGAAAATAGATATTTCTTTTTAGTTTAACCTTAGTGAGGCTTCATTCTTAATCATTTACATTATGAATCACTGAAACTATAAAATGTAATATATAAGTATTCGTATTAAAAACGAAAGAAACAAAGATTTTTATAATAAATCTATCAATATCTATTCACCTAATCCATATTCAGAGTCACAGAGTAACTAATATTTCACGATTTACAACTGTTTTTCTTGAATTCTCTTAGCAGTAACCCCAAACCATTTGAGTATGATTGAAAACAAAGTTAGTTGCTGTAGCAAGTAATGCAAGTTAAAAAAAAAATTTACTTGTAGCAGTATTACAAAAAAATGCTTTATCTTTCCGAAACATTTTTGTTAGAAAAATATCATTGCAAGCAGTTACAGCAATTTTTCTTAAATTTGTTTACATTTCCAATTTGCCAATTCCTTACCATCATCAAGAAAATTATATATGTATATTGGGTATACATATTTCTTATTTGTCAAAAGTGGAATGTTGTCGTGTCGATAGGGATGATGAAATAACAGTACCTTTTATATCTGAACAGTGCTCAAAGATTCTATTAAAAGGAGATTTTATTAGGAGGCAAAAAGTTATTATCTGTTCAAATCATAGTTAACCTTTTTTACCTTTCTTAATGATGTTACTTCTTACATTTGCAACTACGTATGTTGGTATGATATGTCAATTACATACTGCATATTGTGTTTCTAATAAGTAAAGTGTCATTTGGCCCCGCGCTATTTTTGAACCCGGTCCCGCAAAAGTTTGGGCCGGCCCTGAATGTAGCATACCTACAATTAAACTCCAATTGGACATAAACTATACGGAGCGAGCGGAAATCCTTATCGCGAATAGAACACATCCTTTTCTATCATTTTACAAATATGCGTAGAAAGTATTCCGTACCATATACATTGTGGATTGTTTTAGACCGCTCAACTTATCTGAAACGTGAAACCGAGACGAATTTGATGTTCTAGAATCTAGGCTGTTCAGACGTTCAGTTCAGCCTGTATTATATTTGCAAATATAGCCAAAGTCACGCTTATATTTACATATTTACCTCATTTGTGACGAAAACCTTAGAAAACTCTTAAGTCAATATTCGTATCAAAGAATTTTCCTTTTCACTCACAAAATCGAAAATATGTTTGCCTTTGATGACCACGTTGAAAATACACCAAAGTAAAGGTAAATAATGTCCACTTTCCGCCTTATAGAGGACTTTTTATATTTTTGAAAAATTAATTAAGGGGTCTTGCAAAAGAATTTGCAAGAATTTTACTGAACACAGATTTTGTCTCAGTAAACACTAGTAATAGGTAGTACATTATCATACGCAGTTACTGTGATGTTGTCAATAAGGTTTGTTCGAGCAGTCGTAAAACCAGTTTACAAACAGTGCTTTTATGACGGACCTGTTATGTTGCTATGATAACTGGATTATAAACACCAATGACATGTTATCTGGTTAGTCTCAAAAGCACTGTTTGGAAACTGGGTTTACCACTGCTCGATTATTTGCCTTCGATTCTTGTTTAAAAGTAAGTAGAGATCTGCCGTTGTTTTGAGGTCTGTAATCAACACGTTAATGCTTGTTTTTAATTATATTATATTTGTTATATTTTAAGGGGTATTTTGATTTCGTGTTTCGTCAATGTTAAATTTGTAAAGTAACCGTAATTTTAAATCTTCCTGAAGAAGTTAAAAAAATTAGGGTTGTTTTCTTTTTTTGTTGCCGAATTATATTTATTTTTATAAGCAATTAATATTTTATTGATGCCGATCATATTTTACCCAACACAAAATAGACAGAAAACGTTAAGCAATTATCTGTTTATGTACCGGAAACATTATCAAAAACAATTGAAATGTGACCGTTATACGCTGGGGTGGACAGTGCGGCCCAATGGTAAACTGCGTCCACGCTGAATGGGGAAACCACCCTCGCACTTTCTCACGTTCGTTAATTTACTAACCCTGATTACCAGGCCATAAATTAAGTTAAATGCCAATACGTTGCGCTACACTTAGTTTTCACATCGTAAAACTGGAATAGAATATTCGTAACGTATTCGTAATTTAACCAAAATGTTCACAAGACCTCGTATGCACAGATTTAATATATAACGCAAAATAGATTTTGCATTTTGACCATGTATTAATGAAAGATTGTTTTTCAGCAAACCAACATAAACGGATCTGTCTCAGAAATTGGTTCCGAAATTGTTCTCCTTTACTACGTCTCCGTAAGACCTCCGCAGGACATTTCATGTCCGAAATAACACGGGGATTACTTACTATGAGTCGGTATTTCGAAGTGATGTAAAATGTAAAGCATACATTCATAAGAATGAAAAGAAAGAACGCACCCAGTTATTGTACAAACAACAAACTCCATAAAGATTATGAAACATGGGTGGACACGATTCAGGTACATTTGGTTGCATACGCATCGGTGTAAAGCTGCCTGTAATATAGGAATTCCTGAACCGTATACAGGGTCTCCCACGACGAGCTGCCATTAGAAGTATATGGAGAACCAAATGAAATGACAGATTGAAAATTTGTGGACTTAAATTGTTGGACACGATCATCTCAACTAAAATATTTTGAGTTTTGGGTTACTTCCGGTTACACCGGAAATGATGTCATCTTTTATATTTCAAATGGAACAGCCTGTATTTTATTGCATTTTTAAAATCTTCATTAAATTTTAGATCAATTTTATGTTACATTCCCTATACCTAACATGTGTCATTTTTGAGAAATTAATTATTTTCATTAAAAAATGACAGCAGCACGGCTAGTTTCAACTACTTATAAATTATCTCCTTTGACCGTTGGAAAAAAGTCGTCCGGCGAAATTGTTGTGAAGGTAACGTATTATCGACACATCGGTAGTACTCTTCTAAAAGTTATACAGGATGTTCAAATTATAAGATCAAAGTTGAATTCGAGAAAAGTACTAAAAGTCGATTTTTTCAAATGGCAACCCTAACATATTAATACATTTCTCAATTCTATGGAAAATTTTAGATCAACTTTGTGTACAATGTCCTATACCTAAAATGTACTTGTACCTACTGAAATCGATTTTTAAACATCACAGTAGAAATTGCAAGAATCGCCAAATCTAGATTGCGTTGAAAACAACTGAACAAATTGGAATAAACACAATTTTATTAAACACGTTTCTAGATAATTTTTCATTATAATTAATTTAGTAATTATAAAATGATAAGCCTACAATTAAACACAATTTTAAAAATAAAACAAAATCGTAAGGTAATAAAAAAATGCTTAATTCAATTTCAGTAACTGTTCAAAAACGTTGCCGTTTTCCGCTAAACATGCTTTAATTCTTTTAACGCATTATTGTTGGTGGCGTCCCTGATTGCGTTAGCACATAAGTCATTGCAAGCAGCTGGAACTCTATCTTTCATGTTCTCCTTATCAATTATTGGGTTCTCATAAACTACGTCTTTAATAGCTCCCGAAATTAATAAATCCATTGGCGTCAAGTCGGGGGAATGCGGTGGATATTTGTATGGCCTATTAAGCGCATTCAACCGATCGCCGATTATCGCTCGTTAAGCAAACCTCTTATAGCAACTGCTACGTGCGCTGGAGCACCGTCCATTTGAAACCACCCTATAATGGAGGACCGAATAACAATAACTAATAAGGAGAACATGAAAGATAAAGTTCCAGCGCCTTTCAATGGGTTATGTGCTAACTCTATCAGGGACGCCACCAACAATAATATGGTAAAAGGAATAGTAGCATGACTAGCATGTTTAGCGAAAAACGGCAACATTTTTTAACAGTTGCTGAAATAGAATTAAGCGGTTTTTTAAAATTTTCTTAACGTTTTGTTTTATTTTTAATATTGTGCTTCATTGTAGGCTTATAATTTTATAAATACTAAACCAATGATAATGAAAACTGACCTAAAAAAGCTTGTTTTATTAAAAAGTTCTGTTTATTCCAACTTGTTCAGTTGTTTTCAACGCAATCTAGATTTGGCAATCTATGCAATTTCTACGGTGATGTTTTAAAATCGATTCAGTAGGTACAAGTACATTTTAGGTATAGGACATCGTACACAAAGTTGATCTAAAATTTTCCATTGAATTGAGAATTGTATTAATATGTTAGGGTTGCCATTTGAAAAAATCGAGTTTTAGTACTTTTCTCGAATTCAACTTTGATCTTATAATTTGAACACCCTGTATAACTTTTAGAAGAGTTCTACCGATGTGTCGATAATACGTTACCTTCACAACAATTTCGCCGGACGACTTTTTTCCAACGGTCAAAGGAGATAATTTATAAGTAGTTGAAAGTAGCCGTGCAGCTGTCATTTTTTAATGAAAATAATTAATTTCTCAAAAATGACACATGTTAGGTATAGGGAATGTAACATAGAATTGATCTAAAATTTAATAAATATTTCAAAAATGCGTTTAAATCCATTTGAAATATAAAAGATGACATCATTTCCGGTGTAACCGGAAGTAACCGAAAACTCAAAATATTTTAGTTGAGACGATCGTGTCCAACAATATAAGTCCACAAATTTTCAATCTGTCATTTCATTTGGTTCTCCATATTCTTGTAATGGCAGCTCGTCGTGGGATACCCTGTATACCTATGTATTGGTATATTTATACTACCTATTTATCACAAATAAATAAGAAATATTTCTGTATTTATCTGAGGTTGGTACATATTTATAACTCTACTTTGCAAAACATATTTCACCACTTTTTAAAAATGCAAATTCGTGACTTAAAATATGTAGGTGGCGATGGTATTCACTTTTTCAAAAATGTTAGCTAACGAGAGATACAAGAGAGGTTTATGTGAAAATTGGTATTTACATTATCATTTAAAAATTAAGAAACTAATATGTGACTGACTATCCCGTCTGGTCAGAAATACTATAATTTAGTCTTCTACAACTTCCATTACCAGCAATGACAACGCATCTTAACTGTTTACAGCTGGTAAATAATAAAAATTAATTCAACTGAGATGAAGAGGGGTTTTTCTTCGAAATACTCTTCGTTTGCATTTTAACCTTGACTCATATTATGATATGTACTACTTAAATAAATGTAATGATTTATTCCGATTATTATCTAAAGAACTCGTGCTGACCAAATGGTGCCACGCTTCTATCCTAGATTTTATGTTGAATATATAATGTAATCTTCAGTACTGGTCGTGATGCATGAAGCATAAACGTTTTCTAGTAGACTCTCTGCACCTTTCTTCCCGAGAGCTCGTATTAGAGCAATCTGGTAAAATTAATTGAGGGCGCACGACCTCGCCCATGTCCGCACACATTGTTAATTTTATGTGGGAAACGTGAAATTATAATGGAGCCGGGTCCCGACAAAATCATGTGCGTTATGGAGGATGATTGTAACCGTCATCGGCATCGGTGCGGAACCGGACACTCGCGTAGAACTTTACCGGTTATACGTGGCCAACATCCGGTGCGTCTATTTATGGTTTGATGCCTATATAGATCTATCAAAGTGCCCATTTCTTGGTACCTACTCATTCACGAGAATGTATTGCAATAAGATTCCAAACGGAATCGTGCATTGATTATCTGCCATTTTTTTTTCAGCAGAAAATTTGGCGAACTGTCCTAACCTAAAAGAACATTAGGTATTTTGGCTTTCATGTTCACTTGCATATAATTATTTAGTTTTCAATGAATGCTTATAATTCTCACACCTATCTTTTGTCAATTACATTTCATTTGATTAGGGGTTTTACAAAGCAATTGCCAACTAAATGTTGTCCTGGGGGTTATGCGCGCGCACACCGTGAGCATCAAAAACCAGAAGTAGGAACGTCTATTATTTTAGCTGATTTTTACCTATTTTACATATCGACTAAAAGGTTAAAAGGTTACTTGTTACTTGTTGTTACTTGTTACTTGTTACTTGTTACTTGTTACTTGTTACTTGTTACTTGTTACTTGTTACTTGTTACTTGTTACTTGTTACTTGTTACTTGTTACTTGTTACTTGTTACTTGTTACTTGTTACTTGTTACTTGTTACTTGTTACTTGTTACTTGTTACTTGTTACTTGTTACTTGTTACTTGTTACTTGTTACTTGTTACTTGTTACTTGTTACTTGTTACTTGTTACTTGTTACTTGTTACTTGTTACTTGTTACTTGTTGTTACTTGTTACTTGTTACTTGTTACTTGTTACTTGTTACTTGTTGCCATATTTCTAGTAACATAACAAACTACTTTAAGTCAAAACTATGAAATCTGAGGAAATGTTGTTTAGGTTGAATTTCAAAGTCTCAGATTCGTGTTGTTAGTGCTTACTATTACCTTCATATTTGGCGAATTGTTCCTCTATCACTATTTGGGAAATGAACTAATGACAAAGGTATGAAATACTTGTATTTCATCAGAAAAATTCAGAAAAATTAGGTATTATCCATATGTTGTTGGCGTTTTAATGCTTCTGCTTTGTTACTGATCGTGATGGAAAGAACCAAAAGGCCATTGTATTTGACTATGTATGGTTTTGACATTGTCCCTCTGACTTCTCTTGGAAAAGTATGCATTTATATGCACGCGATATGGAAATTATATTTGTTGTTTTTTCCTGCAGGCTATGAAATGGCCTTATTCGCTATTTGCTTTAAGAAGATTTAAGAAGTAGGTACAAAAATTAATTACACGAATATTCGTTTTATTGAATAATTTTAAATAAATCGCTTTACAATATTAGTTTTCTGTGGTTTGTATGTTAACTGTATCAATAAAATAAAGTTGAATGTGTTTTTTCTTACTTTTTGGATATTGTAAATATGTCAGGAGACTTAAAAAATTTATGGAAAGATTTCAATGAGCAAACACACATTCCCGTCGACATTGTTTGAGGTTAGAATAATTATATAGCGGGTGATAATTTTAGTTCTGTCATTCTGGATTGTGCATGGAAGGCATAAATACTGTCGATGATATTGATATCAACCGATAACTTATGTTTCTCGCAGTAACATAATTTTGAAAAATTGTGCCCGTCAGACCTGAATTTTGTATTCCTCAAATCTCACACAGTCATAAAAGTAAGAAAAATCTGATGAGGCCAGGCACATGACATACAATATCATCATAATAACTAAAACACAAATGATCGACGTCTAAACGCTGGATTTTCGCGTCCTTCTTCGCGAAAACCGCAAAACCACGGCCGCGGCCGCAGTTTTGCCTTCAAATTGCCGTTTCGCTGCTGTGTAGACTCGCGAATTGCGGATTTAGCGCCCATTTCTCTTAATTTTTAGCGAAAAATCGACGTACGGCAATTTCGCCGTTTGAATTACATTGCAAAAATTTTTTGGAGTGGGTACACTCCGTTCGGCACTTGCCCGAAAATTTTACCCTTTGTGTTTTCAAAGGATCCTAGGAGAAGCAACGATGGGCGGTCAACCGCGACATTTATTGCTCAAAAGAGAAAGCTCTATCGCGTAGGCCAATCTATTTGTCGATATTTTGCCAAGTTTTCGAATTTATTTCCTTCAATTTGAGTAAATTTATGCATATCGATTTCTGACTGTACTTCTACTCCAGGCGCCATGACGACGACTTTACTTGACATTCTGAATATGACAACGCTATTTTCGTCTTACTGCTATCGTTTTGCTCGAAGTGGCTGAAATAGCGGCCAGAATAGCGATAAAATGGTGTCGCAGGCGTTCCCTGGCAACTACGCAATCATAATTAGGTTTAGTTTGAAGAATTACCAACGGAAAATAATAGATATGCGCCAGGGACAAGCGTGCTTTCGTAGCCTAAAAATGTACGTATTCCACTCGACTTCTGTCAGGTCAGAATTGCCCCAAATCACCCTTTCGACCGCGCCCCGGACGGGCCAAATCGCGCCCGGGGTTTCATTTCCTTCTCGGGCGACGACATTTTACTCAAAAAGTACGCTAATATCGACTCTATATAAAACGCGCGTCAACTCCAAGCTTTAAAATTTGAAACGGTATGTAGATAAACCGCCCAAATTCGCGCGATCTAGATATTTCGATTTGCGCATGCGTGAGTCTAGAGAACAGCTGTTCCCAACAATCCCAACCTACAAACCCGTCATGGTGGGGCGGGGGGCCCCTGTGCACAGAAACACAGAATAGATATGCGCTACGATCTGTCAAACATAACCATGAAATATGGAAAGTGGAAAGCCGCGAACAAGGGAACAAGGCATAAATTCTCTGCAATTATGTTTACAATCAACGTAACAAGTGCCTGGCTGTTATTAAAGTGCAATTTCATTATGGTAGGTAAGTACATAATTTAACATTCTACTTAGTATTCTTTAGTTAATGGTTTGTTGTGTGCTTCTAGGCTAGAAATTGAGAGATGTTTCCAGATTCACAAAACAGAATGATTCGAAATCGAAATATGAGAAAGTGTACTGCACATTCAAGCAAATAGAACTAATCGATAAACATGTGATGAGAGTTTATCCGTTTGCTGTCATGTTGGTTGCATACACGCACGTTGTTTCAAGAACTTTCAAAGTAAGTAAATAGTACCTAATTTGTTTTTATCTGATTAATTTTTCTGTGTTTTTTTTACATATTTGTAATTCATTGAAAAATTAATCTATATACATATGCTACATGTGCTTTTTGTCACAAATTTTAGAATTGTCCGAAGGAGAATTATACCGTACTGCGGTTGGAGGGAACATTTCACCTGGCCCTTTAGAACTTCACGCTTCTGATAATTGATATGGACACAAAAGACTGACAGTAAGTACCGACTACATATTTATTAATAATTTCGTTATGTGCTATTTTATATTTTCTACGAAACAATCGTAAAATGGTATTTTTCTTCTTTGTGTCTTTAAATTTATACAAAGTGTGGTTATGTTGAAGTTACCATAAAATATGAATAAATTTTAATAATGAAAGCGGATTCTTTTTCTAAAGAACAAAGATCACAAAAATTGTAATTGGTTATAAATTTATACAATTTTGTCAACATCAATGCGAATGGTAATATATATATCAGATGTAATTATCTTCATTGACCCTTTTCCTACAAATCTTCTTATGTAATAGATATTTAAGCTTCAGCTGCTAAAAATACCAAGGTTTAAATATGAGAGATTGTAAATTAAATATACGTATTTCATTGTTTAAATTTTTGTTGTTTCCACATGTTAGGATATACCCTATAAAACTATAACGATTCATTCAATAAGTCGATTAAGATCAATAAATTGAAATGGCGGTATGATTCACTATATGCAGAACTGAAACTATATATATATATATACAGAACTAAAACTATTTACTCAGTTTTTAGAAAGTAAATGTCATGCCGAGTAAAAAGTTTCCTCAGGACTTATGGAAATTTTGAATTCTTTAAGATGTTAGACCCATTTGTTTTAATGAATGTATTCCTCACTGCCCAATTTTCTTTACTCTTTATTATTTTGTTAATATTTCAAACGGCTGTAACTTTTAGGAATTGAAACGATAAAGCATGCAGATAATTGCATTCTAATAAATAGAATTATTAAATATTGTCTTTGCTTATAGGTTTTTATTATACGCAGGTGTCAAAGAAAATTATCAGAATAGAATCATCTTCTTATTTGAGGAATAACCATGTTTGAGGAACACGAAATCAGCAGCATTGGAGGAATATGAAGAAAGAAGCAACCGATCTTCATGAAGCAATATGATCTCTGTGAAGAAAAACTAACAACCGGAATGCAAAAATTGATCGGCTCGATGCAAAATATAGGCAATCCATGGAAAATGTGTACGAGAGAAAACCTATATAAAGTAATTATTATGGGACATTAGAATGGTGACAGAAATATGTTGATTATAAAAGTAAATTATAAAATGGGCTGGAAATTAATTTTCCGAAATATAAATTAAATTTGAATTTTTTTATTAACTGAATTACTCACTGCCAGTTAAAGTTTAGTTCAGATATTGTTTTTTATCAATTATATTAAACTTATCCATTATAGTCATGCGAAGATGAAAAACGTAAAAGTGTTAACTATCAATTCATTTAAAGTAGTCTTTCATTTATTAAATTATACAAATTTGGTTGAACTTTAGTAAGAAAAGGATATAAATTTAGTAAGAAAGCTCAGTGACATAGGGTGGTAAATAAATAATTGCCTATCCTCTTTACCACATCATGTTCACATCAGGTTTGGCCTACTAAAAACTTCCATAAATTTAGAAAAGAGTGAAAATATAAAATAAACTAAGTTTGATAGAGAACGTTTCCCCTAACATTTCTTTTCGTTTAGTATGAACAAATTTTTAAAAATATTAAGGTATATAGAAAATGTGAAGAGAAAACATTACTTGAAATACTTATGGAGTAATTATTTTGTATTCAGGAACGGTTTGGTATGGTTGAGTATCTTGATTTGAGCATTTTTAAGATTTCTATTACTTTGGTAATATTTTTAATGATAACTTTTTAAGGAATTGAGAAACCAAACTGTTTTTTATTACAGCTAGCATTTTTGTCTTTATAGTAATCTGATTTTATAAATTAAAACAAACTTACATATTAAGCTTTTATTGCAGTATTTGTTAATATTCACTTTTTGAAAATTGTATTAAAATTTTTTCTAATCAAATGCTCAAGTTCAAGTTTTTACTGAGTAAAAAGTTTTAGTTGAAAATTTATTTATGGATTTCTTTGTTTATTCTTAAATTTATTTATTTTTATGGCTCTCATGTGTTATTTTATCTTTGTTTTTGTCGTTTGATATGAATTTTCATTTTCTTTGTTTTGCTAATATATCACACTTCTGTAATTTTATGAATAATCATACTTCACACAGAATGACATGTACTCTCTAAAAAAAACTCTAAGGTTCAATGGGATTTCTTTGTACTTTCATTGTTTGTTATAAATTTTAATTTGTTACTTTCTTTGTTTTATTAGTAGTTCACATTCCTGTAACTCTATAAAGAATTGAAAAACAAATAACTTCAAAGGAAACTTTTTATTCGGAATAACATTTACTTTACTAAAAAAAAAGTAAATAGTAATGGTAATGTTTCATATGAACTAATTTGATTTTTTTTTAATTTTATTCGGTTATTTTTGCATTTAATTACTGTTCCTTAGTTTATTTACTTTTTATTATTGTACTATATACTGTTTGGTACACATTGCTGGTTATCCCATTGTTTGATATGTGTTTTAAACTTTTACTCAAAATGATATTTAATTGGCAGAAAACTCAAAAGTAACCAGTTTTATTAATCAAATGTTCAAATTTAAATGTTTTTTTTTAGTTTTAGTTTAAAGTTTATTTACCGATTTGTTTGTTTATTCCTACATTTATTTATTTTGTATTAGTTTTATGGCTTTCTTTATTATTGTTTCTTCGTTTTGACATTTTTTTATGAATATTAATTTATTTTTGTTTCGTATATGATACTTTTCCCAAAATGGCATGTACTATGTGCGCAAAAAAAAGTCGTGCACCACATATGCAACCAAATACACTACTTTCCTTCAAGGACAATAATTATTGTCATCAAAATCCAATTGGTTGGTAAAGAACATGTTATTTATTTTAATATTGTGTTTCTTTATCAAATGAAACCAACACTTTACTATAATGTTTATTGTATTCGCTTCACTTAGTTACGATACAACATTCGGTTCCGCATGTCCTATGCTGCATACATACGGTCGGTAACTCAGATAGTACAGTTACCTGTAATATCTGTGTACTTACAATACATAACAGTCGGTAACGCACGTATTACAGGTAACTGCAATACACATAAATGTTATTATTCGGAGAAATCACGGACTATAGGTGGCGCTGCGATTCATCAATATGGTGGTTCTATGATAGATAGGTTATTTGGGTTATTTCTTAACTTATTGTGTTTATTACGAAAACACTACATTCGGTAAGTTTACTTGATTGTTATATCTTTATAACAAAGTTAAGGGTGCTGATCGACGTTGTTTTTGGTTATTATTACCACCATAGTTCTCGTGATAGTTGTAAACAATAAACACAACATAACCTCATTTATCTATCACGGACAAGTTCAGTTTTCTCCACTGCTGGGCGCCACCGTCGCTGGTTTTATGTCTATGGTTTTGCCGAATGCTTGTTTGGTTATCTTATTAATAGTAATAATTTTACTAGATTATTATTATTATTTGAACAAAAGGACATTTTTGTCATTTGTGTGTTTTAAATTTTAAACTGACATAATCAAATTGTAGACAAAAAAGTGCCTTTATAATATAAAAATGCTTTTTTTGTGAGGATCCCAAATAAATAAGTTACGACCATAATTAAAATATAACGTTTTTTGGGTTTTCAAAATAGCTTGGAAGCCATTGGCAATTCAACTGTTTTCTGAACAGATTATGAAAGAGCATATATCTCTAATAGTAACAAAAGTACGCATACAATCCAACGTCCCGTGGGACACACTGGATATTAAAAATACATTTAGCTGATAGCTACTTTAAAACAAAAAAAAAACCCTGTTGGAAAATTTAATTGTTTCGGCACAAATTTTGATTAATTGTTTACACCAACGGTTGTTATGTTTACAACAGTGTTTTTAACATGTTTTAAAACAAATACTTTGTTTGAAGTATTTAATTTTAAAAAAGAGTTTGTTGTGTTGTGTTTTAAACGTTTTTAAAACTACCGAAATTTGAACAGCTTTTGTTGTTTTTTAGAAAGTATAGTAATACAATATCAGTTGTTTTTTATTTTTGTAAAATAAGGAATGGAAAGACGTCGATTAAAATGCCGACAATAAAATGTTTGCGTGATTTAAAATGTTTCGATCTCTGTTTTATTTGTGTGTGATTTAAAACATGTTTTATTTCATGTTTAGAAGTTTGAACATTTTTTTGCGTAGTGTTTAAAAACATTTTTTGTAGGTATTATTTTTAATAAAATTCGTTATTTTTTAATTATAAGCAAAACCCCAAATTAAGAATGTGTCTCCATACATACAAATTTATTTTAATTTGGCAGTTTCAACTTTAAATTTAATTCTATTTAATTTAATTTTTTTGTTTATTATTTTTTTAAATTAATAATTCGTTTGGTTAAAATGTAATTTCATGAGTTTTGATTAATTGCTTATAACTAAAAAATATGCAATTTTATAAAAAAATGATTACCATAAAAAATTTTTAGAATTGATCTTGGAATTAAAAAATGTAAAAATATACAGCGTGTTGTATTAGAAAAATATGTTACCAAGTTTTTAATAAAAAAGAACACCGTATATATTATAAATATAATTACCTGATACCCACTTTAAAACAAAAAAAAAAAAAACTATTAGAATTTTTTTGAAAATTCTTTCCCTTTAATTGTTTCTGCACTTTCTTCTGCACAAATTTTGATTAATTGTTTATACCAACAGTTGTTATGTTTAAAACAGTTTGTTTTCAGTTTGTTTAAAACGGTGTTTTAACATGTTTTAAAACAAATACTTTGTTTAAACTATTTTGTTTAAACATGTTTAAACAGTTTGATGAAAAGGATGCAGACAAATAAAATTTTTGCGTGATATTTTTATTCTGTTTTTTTTTTGTATGTGATTTAAAACATGTTTTATTTCATGTTTTGAACATGTTTTCTGCGTAGTGTTTAAAAACATCGTTCTGTTAAACACATCATTTTATAAAAAAAATTGTTTGTGTCCTTCAAAATAACAAAAAATGTTTGTCTAACATCCCTGTTTATAATTCAAAAATAAGGAGTTTATCCCCTGACAAAAGGGGTCACACATTTGTTTTACGCTTTGAATGAAAGCAAAAAACCATATGAAACTTTTTACTTGGTTGTTTTAAATTTGTGTTCTTTTATTTTTCAAACATTTTGAAAATCAATTATTCATTGTCAAAATGTTAAATAATTATTGCGAGCACTGTATACGGCAAAGTCGCGCTTGCGCGACTTTGCCCAGTACGACAGATGGTGAAAACCTACAGATTTCGGCGTCGGCGATCTATCCGGATCGGCGATCTACCTGCATCAGCGAACTACCCGGATCGACGATCAACCCGGATCTGGGTTCTACCCGGATCGGAGATCTGCCCAGATCGGCGGTCTACCCGGATCGGCGATCTGCCCAGTTCGGCGATCTGTCCAGATCGGCGGTCTCCCCGGTTCAGCGATTTACCCGGTTCGGCGATCTAGCCGGATCGGAGATCTACCGAGTCGGCAATCTACCCGGATCTGCGCTCTACCCGGTTCGGCGATCTACCCGCATCGGCGATCTACCCGCACCGGCGTTCTACCCGCATCGCCGATCTACCCGAATCGGCGATCTACCCGTCTAGGCGATGCGCAGACCTATTAGGTCTGCCCCGTTTCTAGTATAAAACTAATAGTTTAACTGCATGAGATTCTATTTGATCGAGGTCGATCGTGTCTGCATTAAACATACAGTGCTGCCACCAGCTGCCACATGTATAGGTTTATCTATGGGCTGTCAGTGGTTTGGCGTTAGTGAGCTGTCACATGTATAAGGTTATCTATTGTCTGTCATTGGTTTGGCGTTAGTGATGCCGAATATTACCGGCTAACGGTAGCGGTAATACCGACCGCGCACTGCGCAGTTTGAGTGTGTGCGTGTGCGTGTGCGTGTGCGTCCGTTTTTTGCGGCGACGATTCCGGAGAAACTACTAAAGGTATCGGGACGAAACTTTATATTTAGAAGTTTCATAACCAAACTTAGAGCTGAAAAGCTTTCTGTTGAAAAGGGTCCAAAGGATCTCGAGGTTTAGTCTTAGCATTTTTGAAAGATTTTGCAAATAACCCGCCATTTCTAGAATTTTGTCGAAATAAATTAAAGTAGTGGAAATTCTGAATACTTTATGACTATGACATTTTTTGGTACAACCAATAGTTTAGCTGCATGAGCAAATTCTATTTCATCGAGATCGGTCGTACTGCATTAAAACTAGTAGCCAGGATATGTCTGATATTTTGATTCTAATGACAGTAGGTAAGTGACAAACGCTAATATTTTGACAATACCTACTGTCAATATAAGCTGCGTTCGGATATTGTACACCGTTACACTTTTGTAAGTGTCATTTGGACGGTGTACCCGGTGTCAACGGAGTACAATATCCGAACGCAGCTTTAATCCGACATATCTGTCTAGTTCTACTAGTTTTATGTTAATGCAGACATAGCTGATCTCGATCTAATATAATCTCATGCAGCTAAACTATTAATTTTATATATAGTATGATAATGTCATGTGCCTGGCCGCATCAGATTTTTTATTTGTAGCAATACTTTTGGTTGTGGTGAGTGTTTGCTTCCTTTTATTTAAAATTATAGGAAAGTATTTTTGTATTTAGGTACGTATTAGCATTTATTAGATTGTATGAATAAAGCACATGCTTAATTATTGTTTAGTAGTAATTTTGCATAATACTAACATAATTGCCTTCTCATCGTTTATTAATTTGCTATAAGAATATACGGTTTTCCATGAACACTAGTCATGGAAAACAGTAGAAATGCGATGATAAAATTAGTTAGCATTCACTCAAGTTATTAAGAGTTAATGTTTAAAGCCCGAAACACAGAGAAAATGGACAACATCCAAACGTCTATAATCGTGTTTATTGAAAACGGACTGTGTTGAATTGTTCATTGTACATTGGGCATTCCTCGATGAATACGAGCTAGGAATGCTTACAGGAAATTAACAACAATTACCATAAATAAATAAAAACTACATAATGATAGATAAATAATAGATACTAATAGACACTAAATACATAATTAATAGATTCCATTTCGTAAAATAAGGTCTCTCTTTCATTGTATCCATCATATAACCCTTTGAAATATCAAAAATGTTGAACAAACACGAGTTACTTTCGACATTGTTGGAGGTTAGAATGGTTGTTATATCGAGGGAGATGGTATGGAAATCAGACTGATGATTACTCTACTCTGAATACGAAATAATATTCATGATCCTCAGGTTTATTTCCCAATAATTACCAATATTAAGATAATTAAAGAGACTAACAAAATCTGTAACAGATGTTCGTATATAAAGGAAACAATCAATTAGTAGAACGTCAGAACAGCGAGAATGTCCAGATACGTATGTAGTGATGCGTATAGCGATTTAATCTGGGTTTTGAAAATTTCGAGCATAATGCCTTATAGAAATCCGAACCTCCAACAAAAAATCAGAGCGACAATACTATGGGTGTTCTTTTTAGGATTCTTCACAACTTTGATCATGGAAATCTTTATTTCTTACGATAACGTCGAATACATGTGTGAAGTGTTTGGTACTCTTCCTTGGCGTATGTTAACACACTGATAAAGAAATACACCTACATGAAGAGAGATCAGTTTATACGAATCTTCGAGAAGCTTGACTCAGTAGAATTTAACAACGAGAAAGAAAACATCAGAGAGCCGTTGAATATATGCGTGATAAAAGCCAAAAAATTGATAAAGTCTTTCGTATATTTGGTCCTTGGTGTCTTGATTTTATACGCTAGTTTCCTTGTCTTTGACGGCAAACTTTTGTCCTTACCATTCTCGTACAATCTTGGAAATGGCACCATATACTTCAGGTGGTTTCAAGTCGGTGGCGTAGTCATTGCTGGTGCTTCTTTAATAGGAATGGATTGTTTATGTGCAGTTTTGCTCATGATAGCAGCAGCTCAAGTTGATATCTTGAGACTTAAGCTCATAGATATTACTTCACATAATTTAGTTGGAACAATACTTCCAGGAAATCAATTTGAACGAGATTGGAAGATTCAAGAAAATCTAAAAGAGTGCGCACGCTTGCATTTGTGCATCATAGAGTAAGTAATATAACACTTTTATTCTGGAGTTATCTATATTTGGTTTCAGTTTTGTTGACGATCTGGAGAAATTATATTCGCTTCCATTGTTGGTGCAGTGCACCTTAAGTACGGCGATCATCGGAACCGATATGGCGACCAGAAATGATAAAATATATCCGATGTGCATGAAACTTATTTCCTGCACTATTTCTAGACTCCTAATTCCTAATCTGATCACAGATTTATTAAATTCAAAATGGCGTATAAATATGGCGACCGAAAATGTAAACAATTTCCGAATTGCATGAAACTTATATCCTGCAATTGTACAAGACTTCTGTCTGGTTCTAAATATGATATTATATTTTCAAAACTCAAAATGGCGAAACCAACATGGTGACCGAAAATATAATAATATATCCGATTTGCATAAAACTTATTTCCTGAAATATTATAATTCTCCTGATTCTTAATCTTTAATCTGAATTTTTAAATTCAAGCTGGCGGAATCAATATAGCGACAGAAAATGTTCGATTTGCATAAAACTTATTTTCTGCAACATTACAAGACTTGGGGCTTATATGAAGATGAGAAAGAGCTTAAAATTATATATGTATTGATTGTTGAAAAAACATTAATGTAAAAAATAACCCTGTATATTGTTACAGTTTATGAATCTTTTTCACACAAGGAAGTACTATTATACTATTATGCGTTTTTCCAAAGCTTTTCTAAATCCGTAAAAAGTAAATTCAATTCGATTTCTCAGCTAGTGAATTCTGTTGAAAATTTTACATCAGATTTGAAATCGACAGCTTCAAATATCACAGGAAGTTTCAGTTAAATCCGACTGTTTCTTGACTTTGGTTTGCAATATTAAATCCGCCATTCTGAATTTTGAAAATTTACGAAATCTGACATGAGATTCGGTATAAGGGAGCGTGAATTATGATTGAAATAAATTTCATGCAAATCCATAGCTTTCTTATTTTTGGTCGCAATATTTAATCCGCCATTTGGAATTGTTTAAATCTGACATATTTCGAATCACGGAGCGTGCGGTATCACAGGAGACAAGTTTCGCATGAATTTGAGAGTTTTTGGTCGCTATATCGAGTCCGCCATTTTGAATTTGAAAAAAAATGGTACAGATTTGGTGTCAGGGACACCAAAAAACCCTTTGTCAACATATTTAATGCATATTTTACAATAGCGCAAGAAGATGAATTTTGTCTCATTATACGGTCATCCTGGTTGATACTGCGCTGTATATTTGTTTGCAACTCGATAGAAATACATTGCATTTCTTATAAAATCGGATGAAGTCGGATGACATTTTCATACTATCTGAAAGCTAAAGTACTACCTACCTGGTAGTATGCACAATTCGGCAGGATTGAGTGGAATATGTAACTTTTTCGTTACTTAAAGTCATATAAACGCAACGAATACTAAAAATACAAACAAGGTATTTTCTAATTTAAATTATAACAAAATAATTTATCTTATTCATTACTATTAATCTGCATTAAGTAAGTACACACCTCCGGGAAGTATATCAGTTGTAAAAAAATATTCACGTAACCATGAATACAAAGAAAGTTGCACTTGAAGGAGTATTGAATTATTGTACTTTCAGTAAACAATAATTCTTCGGCACAACAAGTCGACTTTGGGGCTCATTCTACGAACTAGTTGGAACTAAAAATCAAGTTTTTTGTGTTCTACAAATGCATTGGTACCTTGTCTTCGTAACTGAAGTAGATTTTTGACAATTGCATCATTTTCATTAAATTAGATTTTGGCCAGCTTTTTGGGTATTTTTTCCACAGTGCGCCTGTCTCGCCTTCGGCCACGCTACAAAATATCACAAATTAACATTCAGAAAACAAATGCCGGAATGCCGGAGATGATGGGGGGAGGTATAGTCGACCAGATTACAAAAAAATATAAAATAATTGTTAAAAAAACAATACTTATTTTTAAAGTAATAATATTAAAATAATTGATGTAGGGTCAACTTGATTCTGTGATTAAAAACGTAAGGACGAAACTATGGACAACGTTTAGTTTTCTTATGGGCGCCATGTTTGATTTGGAAATTTTGTTGAAGCAACTTTCTGTTTTACATATTGTACTACTTATTGAGCTGTAGATTTTTTTGCAATTTTTTCGGTTTTTGTTCCTGCAGTGTTTTGGAACTAAAATCAACATCGTTTTTTATTGAACTGATATTATGGCAATTTGCTTGCACTTCTGACGGTCAAGTCTCTGCTGTACGTTTTTTACATTAAAATTACATATTTAAATGAAAAATATCGACAAAATAGGAGCAACACAATGTATTCGGGGTTCAGGCTGAAATTGGAAGTGCTCTTCCAGCTCCGATTCAATCTTTGCAAAAACAAACAACCGAATAAAAACAAAATTTATAAATTTACAACAAGTGTGATACATCATAATTGAAACTCACGAAAATACCACCTAAAATGATAAAATGAAACATGCCGCCAATAACAAGAGTTTTCTCCACGATGTTTAATGATAACTCAACACAATTAGATTTCTCGTGCCGTAGCAATGTCTTTGTTACAAACGTTCAATTACGCTGTTTTTTTAATAAAAACCATGTTTAAAAATTTCACCCTGTATACGATGCTATAAAATCTCTACTATTCCTTTTGACCAAAACAAGATAAATGTAATTACCTACTGATTTTCATACACATTTCATTTCACATTAAATTGACCCGATATTATCAGAAATGTAGCATAGCCAAACATAAAGCAACATAACTATGGATTAAAACGTTCTGTTATTAGGAATATGGTATGGCTTCAACCTTCACACTACAAGCAATTCGTTTTTTAACGAAATATTGGAACTGACTCAATATCATTGGAAAACGAGTGATGAAAAGTTTGTACCGTGTTTTTTGGCCCACAGTGTACAGTAGTACATGTACATACAACACCAATCGTCTGCATAATCGAACATGCCGAATTGAGCGGGCCTGACGAGAATTAGACGAGTCTGGCAAGGCTTTGGGGGTTTCCCATAATAGCCAGATTGTATTTTAAGGTATTGTTATAATGTAAACTATTATTTGACAAATTTTCAGAACTGCCAAATTAAAGAAAATATTTTAAAACAAAATTTTCTGTTTTTCACCTGCCAGATATACATTTGCCATGTTTACAGATTAGACAGACTGTTTTTTTACTTAACTTTTCAGTATACCCCTTACTACTAAAACCATTTTCGTCAGTGGAAAAAAAAGTGCAGCGCATTTGTATCTTCTGACGCATTTTCCGCCTCAACCCAGCGGAACCCCCCGCCCCCCCCCTCCCTATCCATAGAGAAAATATTGCTCAGAATTACTAACTGAACAATTCTATCGATGTTGGCTGACTGGGAAAATAAGGTCCAAAAGGTTCACTGCCTCCTGGACTATCAGGAAAACGGCCCATTTATTTGATTACGAGGATAGTGATAAACCAGTTTCATATCCTTTTCAGAAATTCAAGACCGTTTTCTTATTTTGCAATTCTTGATCACGCGATCTCTTCGGTATATGAAAGATTTACCTTATTATCTGTCTGCTATTCAATATTCTGCTTTCTGTATGACATGTCTAATGAAGGTCTAATGAAAGCTTGCGTTGATTACAGTTTAAGGAAACTAATTGCTATTACTATTAAAAAAAAAAATATTCTTAATTTCTATTAAAAACCAAAATTAAAATTAAAGTTTATTCACGTCTTATCACGTAATTGAAAACGCTCTGTAATTGGCTCAGTCTCCAGTGACGTCATTCGTTAGCACGCTTATGATTTAATAAATTAAATTACTTCTCAGAAAGCCAGAAAAATTAATATTTTAGTTTATTATTATGTAGTATTTGGAGAAGTATTTTGCCGCTGTTACACCCTATCAGCAAAAAAATAAAGTTTTGCATTTTTATAAATGTTTTTTTTACTTTTTGCTCTTATTCAAGTAGATGAATGTATAATGTCAACGTTAAGTATTTAGTGTAAGTTATGAATAATATCACCATAGCTGTTTAATTATACCTGCTGAAGCCATTTTTCGATTGTTTAAAATCCACATCGTTGTTTCTTATACGAAAAATTCGATAATTGAAATAATTGATTGTTTGATTATGTCTAGTTTGATATTCTGGCACAGCCAATATTATTAGTTTAATTGGGCTAAATTACATTATTGCGCGTTGTAATACTGTGTATTTTGTGACTGTTAGTCTTTAATTGAAGTGTGGATTATACTTATTTGTAGCATTAATAATTTCCTTTGTTTCTGTTTGATTGGATAGCCATGCCATCTGCAAAAGTTGCCACAGTATTATTTGCCAGCCCTCGAAGTTCGAGTAGTTGAAATCATTGCACATGGAAGACGATAATGGTGAAGTGTATTGATAATGATAGAATTCAACGGGTTTTAAGTGACTGCATAGACCATCATTTATTTATTGGAAGGTATGTTCTTTAATGAATCTTGTAGTTCCAATTGTATTGCATCTTACTTTTAGATTTGCGGAGAAGATATGTACGTACTTAATATATTTTCTGAAGCCAGTTTTCATGTGTTTAAAATGCATTCATTCATGGGTTTTATATCAAAATTGCGACAATTAAAATAATTGGTTGTTTCATTATCTCTAGTTTCGTATTCTATTTTAGTGTCAACGCACATATTATTGGTTTAATAAAGCTAAATTCCGTTATTGCAAATTGTAATATGTACTTTGCAAATTGTGACTACTAGTCTTTAATGAATTTGTGAATTATTCTTATTTGTAGCATTAATAATTTTCTTTGTTTTGTTTGATTGGATAGCCGTGTCGTCTGCGAAGGTTGTCGCAATACTATTTTCTCACCGTTGGAGGGCGCTGGTGTAGAGAAGGTAAAGGACTAAAACACTACTCAGCATTTTAATATTTGTGCGCAGGGCCGCGTCTAGGGTTTCACGGGCCCTAGGCACACATGAAATTCCGGGCCCCTCAACCTACGTTGGTATGATATGACACCAGAAATAAAAATATTTTTTTACGAAATAAAATACGCATTTTTAAGGTGTGTTATATTTTATTAAAATATGTAATGAAAATACGTTATTTTACAAACCTAAAATGTTCTTTTTCTGATTTTGGCTTCAAAGTTTGGATGATATCATCATAGTTTATGGTTTTTAGAAATCTTTTTCAATATATAGCATTGCAAATGCGTTGATTTATTGCTCCGAAAGTGTATCACGCAAATATTTTTTACCAGCTTTAAAATAGAAAATGAACGGCATTGCGACATTACGAGAGGGTTTGTATTTTTTGTTCATCGAAATTTAAATCATTGTCATTTATAAAATTTGGGAAACTGCAATAATAATTTGTTATTTCTATAATTATGTGGAACAATAACTTAAATTAGGTTACTTAAACTACAAACAAATAAAAAATAAAATGTTTGGAAAGCTCTACAGATCTAAAAGCAACAAATTAATATTTAATTCACCGATAGTAGGGTCATTTTGCTGGAGACTCGGGGTCGCGTGGTTTACAGTAAATGAGAAAACGCCTAGAGGCTCATTTAAACGTGTTGTGGGTTCTGCAGTTTATGTTACAGTTTTTTCCTTGGCATTGTCATTGGGGCTATCTTAGAAATATTCTATGTCAAAAAAAAATTTAACGTACATCTTAAACACAGGATGGTCGCTTGTTTCTAGTTTATTTGAAGAGACACAACAGTTAAATTCAGGCAAATCTTAGAAATTAATATTCTATATCTTAAAAATAAATTTACTGTATATCTTAAACGCAGGATGGTCGCTTGTTTCTTGTTTATTTGAAGAGATACAACAGTTTGCTCATCAAAATAATTTCCAGATATCAACAAAAAAAGAAACATTATTTCTTTACATACATGTTTTCTTGAAAATACTTTTGTCTACAAATGTTTTAAAAGCAACAAGTTCGAAAAAATGGGTTCTACATTTTATTTTATCTTATTTACGGAGATTTTAAGAATTCATTTCATTCACACCATGCGAATTCCACAAGACATAAAAACCATACCGTTTGTTACGTTAGCGTTAGAATATAAAGCGTTTTTCTATAGTTCGTGCGGTTTTGAAAATATTCGACATTGTACGAGTATTTTTGTGTCTCACTAAGAAAGTTTTTTTTTATTTTATCCAACAACCACATTTTTTTTTTCAATAATGTTTCTACCAATACAAACTCGCTTTTTTGCACTACATTCTTTAGGTAGGTAGGTGAATCTTGGAACTTGGAATGCAAACAAGAGTGTTGTAATCAGTGACTAAGTGTAGTGTTATGTCATTACTAGTAAACAAGCGCTCAAAATGTCTAGTTACCCTATTACAAAATTGACGTAGTTACATGATTTCTACAAAACTTCAATTTTCAAGGTTCAAGTGTTTATATGACACGACTGACACGTTGTTCATCGATTACAACTTAAAAACCGGAAAATTCGAACATTATTAATATATTATTTATAATGATCATTAATTTTTACAATATTATTATTAATCATGCCGTTACTAAGAACAAATATACAATCAGAACTAACAAGCGACCAAAATGAAACAACAGTCAAACAACTCCCGCTTAAAATAGCCTTTAGAAAGGAATAAATTCGGACAATAACATAACCTACAAATTCTAATTTTGCGGATTTCAGGTAAACGAAAAACTTTCAAACGTCGGGAATTGACAATCAAACCTAAACAAACCATAAGCAATTGATTGCAACTTAAAAATCCCAAGAATTCGAATATCCCCCCCCCCATATTCGGGGCTAACTTCACACCAAATTTTATCTTCTGTTTTCCGGAAAAGCGAAAACAATCAAACCTCTGGATCAAACCTCCTATCAAACGATTATCTAACGATTTAAGCAAAAAAAAAATCTGATGTGGCCAGGCACATGACTTTATCATACAATATATAAAATTAATAGTTTAGTTCCATGAGAATCTATTTAATTGATATCAGTCCTGTCTGCATTAAAATAAAACTAGTTAGCCAGGATTTAACAGATAAATAAATAATTAAATAAATAAATAATTTCTTTATTGAAATAAGACATTATTAATTGCAACAAAATATTATTTATATTTAGGGCGCAGTTCAGCACACTTGTTTCCACATTGCCTTACTCTTCCACTCAACCCCTTACGCAAACCATAATTGTAGCAATAATATAAAAATAATTCCGAGAACTTATCAAAACAAAAACAAACAACAAAATTACTCTAGAGTCTAATTACTTCGTAATTGCAGCAAATCCAACTCAACAAAACATCGCACCTGCCCATAAAAAATAAAAATTAAAAAGCCTCCAATGTGCGCTCGATGCCTAAAGTCCCACCGTTGAGCAAACAGCCAACGCTTCACCTTTCCCCCAAAACTGTTTAACGATAAATTTTTCATATCTTCCCTGAGACTATTGTATATGTGACTGACCTGGCCGTTTATACAGCTCAGTGCGATGGGCAGGTGGAGCAAACAAACCCCCGAATCTTAAATTAAGGTTATGGACATACGTTCTACAGCATATCTTCCGCATGAGGTATTGTGGGATCCTAGTGGATAGCAACTTATGATACAATGCTGCATGCAACACCCTAGTGTTATCCATGTTCAACCACCCCAAGTCGCCCAGCCCATTCGATGCATGATCATACTTCGTCAAACCAAAAACAAACAGAACACATGCATTTTGGACACGCTCAACCCGCTGCCCATCCGACGCCATCAGGCAAGGACTGTACACGGTATCACAATATGAGATCTTTCGATACTATTAACTACGGTCAATATTGTGAGATAATGTCAAAACATCAGCATTTGACACTACCGGTACTGTCAGCATTTGACACTACCGGTACTGTCATTAGACTGAAAAATTTGCAAATCCTGGGTCACTATATAGTATTAAATCAATGCATATGCGACCGATCTCGATCAAATAGAATTTGCTCTTGCAGCTAAACTATTAATTTTACCAAAAAATGTCATAGGCATAAATTATTCAAAATTTCCTCTGCTTTAATTTATTATTTAACTATTTTGACGAAATTACAGAAATGGCGGCTCATTGCTACAATCCTTGAAAAAGACTTAGAATAAACTACCAGTTCCTTTGGACCCTTTTGAACCAAAAGCTTTTCAACTCTAAGTTTGGTCATGAAACTTCTAAATATGAAGTTCCGTGCCGCTACCTTTAGTAGTTTCTCCGGAAATGAATTAACAAAAATTGGGTACACACACACACACACATACACACACACACACAGACATTTTTTTGTACCTTGGTAAAAAATGTTCAGGGGACCCATAAAGACCTATTTCCGCTAAAATCTCAAAAAAAAATTTCGGCACTATTACAATACTTTACATACTGCGTATGATAAAGTAAAAAACTTTAAAAAATAAATATGGGGGAGCTAGGTTCACAGAGGTAGAGTTCAGGGATATTTTTTCCAATACCTATATTTTACACTTTTAGTCACTGTTAGATTTGTCTTAATAAATTTTTAAAAGCGGATAGATACGATTTTGAAACTGGGCTCTTCAAATGTAACAACAAATAAGTTTTATAAGAATCCGACATTTGTTTAAATTTTTAGTCATAACATTTAATTTACCATGTTGAATTTTGAGGATCCCACGGAACATTTGGAATCAGCGATCTTTAAATGGCACTGAAAATAAATTTCATGTTAATCCAATATTTTTACATTCCGACTTTGAAATTTATGAAGTGAGATAAAATTCAAAAAACACACTGTAGGCTCTTCTAAATGTAAATACAATATACCTGAATTATTATATAAATGCTTTAAATAAACAAATATTTTTCAAAATGTACTCTGTTCCTAGAATGAGTTCAAAGTTACTGTTAATGCAAACATTTTATTCAACAAGGTTATTTTGTTAACTTTCAGAAAACTCACGTTTTGGAGTTTTGGATTCAATTTAAGGTGAAGGAATTTTAATGAATTTATAAGTAAAAAACATTTATTTTATTTATTCTGAGCCAGACCTAATAGGAACTAACAGTTTGCCTTGGTATTGCTGTAGGTTGTATCTAATCATTTTTTTCTCAGTTGTAGGGTAATTCACCAAGGAAATGAAACAAAGTCATCTGAATGGAAACAAGACAAATATTTTAACCGAAAACCATACAACTCTTTTCGTTTCAAGTTTAACCTCAATCTGTGAAAATTGTTTGTCATAAGAGTTTCTAGAAGATGATCGAACATGATTGTAAAGAAATAATTGCCGACATGAAATGGATGATGTCTTTGGTTGGACTTTGGCCAGACAAAGAATCCAACAAATGTTTGCTTTTCACCAAAAAAGCAATTACGTTTTTGTTCTCCTTCAATATGTTTACTTTGTATGCCATAGAAGTCTACAACAACTACGAAGATATGGTCGGAAATATGTTCATCATGATGTCTTTGACATCATACGTCGCAAAACTGGTGTTAATTGAATATAATATTGATACTTTTTCCTCTCTCGTTGACGATATAGGATCGGAAATGTTTAATTTCGAATTCGAACCGAGGGAACGAATCCTGAAGAAGGCTTTCAAAATTGCCAATTTTATTGGAAGGTCTTATAGAATTTTGGCCTTAATCTGGTTTGTTGTCTTTGTTGGCTATCCAATCTTGGACAATCAACGGCTAATAATACCACTATCGTACGAACTGGGAATATATAGGATTCCCATGTTCGTTTTTCAAGCAATCACAATGATGATAGTAGCATGTGTAACTCTTGGTATGGATTTGTTACTCGCTGCTTTAATGTCCATCACTTCATCTCAAATCGATATACTCAAAAAGCGATTGACGACTAGTTTGAAATCATTGCACTTGGAAGATGATAATGGTTATATTGATAATAATGGAATTCGACGGTTTCTAAGTGTCTGCGTTGAGCATCATTTGTTTATTGCAAGGTATGTTCCTTAATGAATGAATAATGCACATGTTAGCTTGTATTTCCAAGTGTATTGCATTTTACTTTTAGATTCGCGGAGAAGATCAACAAAACATTTGAAATTATTATCTTATTACAATTTCTAACCGCCATTTTCAGCGCTTGCGACGGCCTATTTGCAATCATCTCGGTAATATGCGTTACTCCTAAAGAAGTGTAACAATTCGTATTAAAAAAAGAACTATGTTGCAGATTGACGTTTTCTCTTCTCAATTTATCATCCTCATGGTGTATTTAGTGGGATTAATGCAGGAATTGTCAATGTATTGTTGGTTTGGGAATGAAGTGATGATAAAGGTACCTACTGCGGCTGTAAAGGGACTGAGCGGGAGTATGACTCTGCACATGATGGGGAGTCATGTGGTATGGGGGTGGCGGGGTTGGAGTCTATTTCCACATTTTTTTCACCAATCTGCGAACTTTTTATATTTTTTTCCGGCGATATTAGACTTTAAATTCATTATTCGTAGGTATATATAATTCCATGGTATTTATTTTTAGAGCCTTGAATTGTTGGATTCTTGCTACCAAAGCGAATGGGACAAATTCGACATATCGAACAAGAAAATGCTTCTGCTGATCATGGAAAATGTTAAGAAGCCAATTGTTATTACGGCTTACAAATTTTCTACTGCTTCTCTGCCAGCCCTTATGAAGGTTATTATTGACATATTTAATAAAAAAACATATCAAATATGTTATGATTATTATCTTATCTTTCTCTGATTTTAGATTCTGAAGTGGTCATATTCAGCGCTTGCTGTTTTGCGAAATATGTACGCAAAAAAGTAAAACAGAAGACAATTATATCTACAGCACCAAAAGATGTTTTTCACAAAAAGAATAAATATGAATGTTGTATTATTGATATATTGATTTCCGAGTGGATTGTATTATTGTATAGATTTTAATGCAATGCAATTAAAAGTTGAAATAAATACAGCAATGTGAAGTCTGATTGATTTCCTACTGTGCCTAAAATATACAGGGTGTATCAGAAATAACGGCTAAGCTTGAAGGAGCATATTCACCGAGGACAGAGAAGTAATTTTGGTCAAATAACCTATAAACCTTATTCAAAGTTTTAAGTACTAACATAATTGAAGCATTTGTCTAAAGCCGGCCCTGGTAAATAGCCTAACGCGCATGACATATGTGCAGTATGATAGGTATTGTAACGGTGCCGAAAAAAGAAATGAGATTTTACCGGAAATAGGCCTTTTTGGGTCCCCTGAACAGTTTTGACCAAGGTACAAAAAATGTCTATGTATGTGGAGGACGTTTTATTTTTAAAACGTCCTGAAAATAAAATAAACATGACTGAGTAGAGTAATTATCATTTATGATTTTGATTCAAAATATTTACGTGTTGTAGAATTGTCAATTTTCGGTAATACGGTTTGGAATGAATATAATTAATACGGTAAAATGTTACTTTGAAAACTGAATATGTAATACATCCTATATATATTGCAGGATTGGATAAAACAAATCTCTGATGTTTATCAATACCACAGAAGACGTTTTTGTGGTTAAAACATCGTTTGTTCTCAAATGTTAGCGTAAGTTCGCTAAAGCCCGAGTGTTTATCACAAATTGCGATGGTATTTGGTTCGTTACATTCGAAATTTGGTTATATCCAGGTTCGCTATAACCAATGATTTTAATCATTGTTTTTACGGGAAATAAAAGGGGACTTGAAGATTAGTTCGTTATAAGCGGAGGTTCGTTATAACCGGGGACGTTATAACCGAAGTTGACTGTAATAAGTTTATTGTATACGTAACTATGACTATACAGGGTGTCACTAAAGTCGTGGTAGTTGATACTGCTTTTGTTTTAAGAGAAAGAACAAACTATTTTATGCAAAAGATTTTTGGTCCATCAAAAAACTATTTTCAGTTATACAAGAGGTTGCATTTAAGCGTAAAGAAAAAAAGTTAAAACATTGATAAAATTTTTAGGACAATATCTGGAAAAATGTACTAGGTATTTTCGTAGTTTTGGAAAAAGGCCTGCAATTGCAATTTTTTACAAACAATTGAATATCTCAGAAACTACTTTTTTTCCATAGGCATAACCTAATACAGTATTTAAACCTAACTTATTTAGTGTTCATAATATCGTATGAAGTTCAGGGCACTCCCAAAAAAATATTTTTTTCCTTCACGCGTAAATGCCACATAAAATATTTATTAATACCAGTTTAAATTTTTACACAATTATCTAATTTCACATTGATGTGCTTGTTTTTATGTATCGCGATGGTACTTACCTATTTCAACACCTCAAAATAAAGGTAAAGAACACTAATTACAACATTTCCGCTAAACGTATGCATATTGGAGAAGTGTGTCAGTCAAAATACCCATAATTGTGCTGTTCATTTGTTTAGTATTTGACACGAGTTGGTGTTTATCGTTCTAATCTTGTGTAAACCCATGCCAGATTACATTCCCTTAACTAAATGTTTACAGGATGAATACATGATTTTTCACATTGTGTGATGGGCAGAGGATGTTGGTTCAGGGTACATCCTAAATTTTGTTTTAACTGCATTCGGAGAACAATGCAGGAAGAAAACGTGGAAAAAGTATTTAAATTATGTGATGAAGAAACCTGGTGCTTATCAGTATTTACTATTTGTACAGAATTTACTATACTTATATACTGTAGTATTAGTTACAGTACCTACAATTGCGATTTAAATAAAGTAAACCATAAAATGTGTCTGCTATTCTATTGGTTATTATTAATTAATAATTACATTTTGTTGTAGGAAAAACTGGGATTGAATAAACTGTGTCTTTGCTTGACTTCTTTATTTCAAAATACGTAAATTTAATGTGTTAAATAATTAATAATAATTAATAAAAATATAAAAAGAGCGAAACCAAAAATAAGAAATAACTATATAACGTGAGTCAAAAGAAATAAATTTTCTCCTTATAGTAAACTGTCCGAGCCTACTAAGAGAGTATAAAGGTTTTTAACCGAAGAATGTTATGGTAGGTCGGTCAAATCTTTTTTCTTTCATATGTTGGTACATTGAAATGTATATTACTACCAGGATTGGGATATTAGAACCATTCATTGTTTGCGACTGTGGGTATTAATATCTCAAAAAGGGACAGATGTCAAACGAAATGAAAAAAAAAATAGTCAAAACGGTAAAAAGATGGTCAATCGATCGTGTAATAAAAGCTTGAAAACTCCAATTACGCGGAGCCTGCTTCTCGATAGCCCCCATTTAAAAAATGCCTACATTTATCTCAAAGATAGAGACTGGTCGAACAAAATAAAAATATGGTCGAACATGCTCAAACAAATGGTCAAACGACTGGGGGGTAATGAAAAGTGAAAATTACAATGATGACTGTGATGAATTAATAATGACGACGGAATCGATGAAAAAACGCCACGAAAAGAAAAAACGCTGCGAAAAAATGATATGAAAATTCATACAGCCATATTGTCAATTATCAACTTTTTTTACCAATTTCTCCACTTCATGTCTATATATTTTTACGAAACAAATTTATATTGTAAGCCAAAGTATTGTAAATTAAAGTAAATCAAAGTTGAGGTTCTTTTTTACCTCTACATAAGAACATTCTGTTGTTTATTTCTTGTATGTTTTTATTATAGATGTGTTATTAATATAGTGTCGTGAAAATCAGGGCAACTTCTTTTTTAATGAAATCTCGTTTTAACCTCGTTCTTCGACACCTGAATCATCTATAATATAGCGTGTAATTTTGTTTTCTTATCGGAAATGTTCCTTCCAAGGCAATCTTATATTAATATTAAAATATCCTATCCTTTATTTAATTTGTAGGACATCAACATAAAAACTAAAATTTTGGTTTTTAGATTTTGTACTGCAAAATTATAAAAAAATGAATTATGAGATGGGCTTTTTTTGTCTCTTCACAGGACTAAAAACAAGATAAAGTGCATGTAAACATATGTTCTCCAGTGAGTCTACGAACTTTAGGAACAGGATAGAAAAAGTAGGATGACGTATATTCGAATAGCCTTTAGAACCCAAGTACGTTTTATCATAAATTTTATTTCTTTTCGAAAAATAATCTTAAGGAGTGCAACTTTAACCCAAAGTTTAATGTCTCGTCAAATAAACGAGATCTCCAAGTTGGCACGTTTACTGAAAAAGACAGATTGTATCTTAGCGAAGTTACATATCTTTTTAGTTTATATTATTTAGTTTAACATCGAATTAGAAAATGTCAGTACGAAGTAAGAAACATGGAATTTTATAATAGCTAAGATATAATGTTCGATTTATTAATATCTATACGTATCACAGTTTTATAGATATCTATACGTACATACCTACAAAATATGTATCTATATCTATATACATATCTAGCACTAAAGCGCGAAGTGAAACAAGTTGGAACCTGAAAGGTCTTCGTCCCTTTTATGGTTTTACAGTTCATATGGTATGCTCAGAACGAGATTTCCTGCAATGTGTCATTTGATAAATAATTTTCTGTAACTCTTCATCCAATGTGAAATGGATGGTACAATATAGAAAACCTTTGATCTACTATAGTACATAAGCGCATACGTTGAATTACTTTTAACGAATTCATACAGAAAAATAATGTGACAACCAACAACCAACGTGTTTTTTTCGAAACACGATTTTTAAAATTGGCGTATGCTTTAAGTCTTGAATCGTTCAACGTGTTGTTCTTTAAAGACAATACTTTTTGTTGGGTGAACAAATAATATGAAAGCAGCTATTTTGCCATTTTCAACTTTTTTTACGCAAGACAGTCTGCAACATCATCAATTTCTTGCCTATATTTTTTACGATGCAAATTTATATTGTACACCAATGTATGGTAAATTTATAGAAAAAGAAAACGTATTGCTACCTCCTACAATTTCCTTTAAACTCTGTCCCAAAGTTGAGCTACGTTTTCGGTCACTAACATAACCTTCCCTTAACTTTTTCTTGTGTGAAGGGGCTGGTTTGCTGGTTTTATCGTAGATGGCGCCAATGACGTGAAAACTAGGCCAAGTAGGGCAACTTATTTTTTTATGGAATCTGGTTTTAACCTCGTCTAAACTTTTCATATCTCTTCAAATAAACGATATATATCTATGCAGATATATTTACGGAAAATGGGCAGCTTGTATTTGCCAAATACATAATTATATTTTTGAATTTAATATGCTATTAGAATATGTCAAATTTATGTACAGCATGCATATTTCATGACTTTTTTTATATTATCGTTGTCCCCTGTTTATTTGTTATGTGTTTATTTACAAAACATGGAAACAAGGTTCCCGGAAAAATAGATCGATAGTTTTCAAAATTATTATTTTGCAATTTAAAGTAAGAAAACTGGAATTTTATAATAAGAAGATATGTAGTGTTTAATCAGTGACGTTGATCCACATTCAGCCCACATTATTGCCCTGGTGCAAGTAAAATTGGTGCCGCCATTATGATTTTCTGAACTAGTAAAACTAGTTAAATACATTTATTGGTACATTTATTAACCTTCTTCATACAAAACCTTCTTGTTAAGGTTTCTTTAATTTTTAGATACCGGCTTTTTATTTGTTTTTAATTTTCCTAAAATCTTTGGATTAAAGGTTTTTGCGAAATTCTGATAGATAATTATAAACCCAAACTTTTCCGAAACTAACTATTTTAGATTAATTGACAACTATTACTAGTCGCTTACTAGTAGATTTTTCCATTGATGCATTTTCCGCAGGTACCTAGATATTTTTTTCTTTTTATATGTAGACCATTATGTGTTTCATATTTTAAACCAATCAAGGTTGAATAGGACAAAAACTAAAAAAAAAAACAGGATATAATAGTATTCAAAAACAGTTGTTGTGTGTGCAAGACCTATTTTTATATTTGTTTTACTTAAAAATTATTTGAAGTTCCAGGAATTTCATGAATAAAATATGTATTGAATTGAATTGTTAATTTTATTAAAAAAGGTAAAATATCACCTTTGTAACATTATTTTCTAAGCTGAGCACCTCTTTTTTACACCTTTAGCAATATGTTATCTTTATTTATTTTGTTGTAGAATGAAATTAAGATTATTATCATAAATCACATTAATTTCTACATTATACGATTGATGTAGAAACACTCTAATTCAGTAAAATTATTACCATAAGTTGATTAATCAGTATAACAAATCAATAAATAATTAAAATCAACACTACACTCATTATGTTTTCAATATTTCTGAAGTCAAAATGATGATGCATCAAATTCATCATAATATATTAATATAAGTATCACAATTTTTTATATCTTATATACATATATATATATATATATATATATATAGGTACGTATATGTAGGTAGGTACGTATATGTAGATATGTTCGTATATATATATATATATATATATATATATATATATGTATACGTGTTAAGTTGTCACCTCCGGCATATAGAGCAGGCTACCTAGGCTCCGGGTGTTCCAGATTATATATTTTTGATCTGTTTGCATATTTTTAATGAGGGGAACTTTCGCTACGAGAGCATCAAAAGAGGGGAAACGATTTTTGATTTTTTAGTAGGTCATATATAAGGTACGTAAAGGGTACGAAGTGACCTCCGCAATTTATATATGAACGGATACTGATGTGTCGCTGATAACTCCAGCGGTGTTGCCAAACCTACGGAGGTCACAATAGGCCATTATTATATAGCATGTATATGATAGGCCGTAAACTCGCTTCTCACAAAATAAACACTCGCTTTTAGTAATAGATTTAAAAATCATTTATTAAATATTTAGCACTAATATGAATAATATATATTACAGAGGATGATTAAGCGATACACGACAATATTCATGGGACTTGGTTATAGTTTCTAACAAAACATAATTGGTATTATGAGGGCTTTTCTAAGGGTATTAAAATGTTTTTAACTCGGATAACTAAGTTCTAAGTGTAATATGGTTACCGTGCAACAACTAATTACCCTATTTATATGTTTTGTCGCGATGTAAGTCAAACTACCCAACTAGTTTTATTATTTTAGTTCTTGATGATTTTTTTTATTTATTATTTACGTCGGCCTTCGCAACGTAGGCCAATGTACAACGCTGAGGACACACTACAAATACAATGAATTGATGTGTGAAAGTTCAATTTAAATTTGTTAAGTAGTTTTTGAGTTATATCCATACTAAACTAATAATTTTATACTTATTTCTTATCCCAGTTAAAGCTTTTTGCCAAAAAGCAAAAAAAGAGCTGCCACCGCCGAGCCGTCAACCTTTATGCGTGGTCAGCGCTTTATTGTTAACCAATTCTTTACAAGCTTTCCATTGCCGTTTAAAATTGTACAAAGTCCGTTGTTGTGCTTGGTCTAAATACGTGCATTGACGGTAAAACCATGGAATAAATTGATTGGAATAAATAGAAACTGTTACTGAAAAAATTCGCGGGCACGCCAAGCTTTATTTACCAAATACATACACATTTGTATACCCCCAACCATTTACTGTGGTATGGTCTATTGAGTTTGACCAGAGTTGGGCATTTGGCAATCGAGTGATTGAGTAACAAGTGATGATTAAATTATATTAATTAGTTAAATTAATCATCACTCGTTGTGATGGGTTACGATTGGTCACTCATCGGATTGAGTGATGATTTTTTACTCACCACTCATAACTGCCGTACACGATTGAATATTCATCACTGATTACTCGCGATAACGCGCAAAAAGTGATGACTGTTCAATAGAAGTTACAATGTTTTAAAACAGAATAGAAACTCGATATACTTACACACTGATGAAAGTAAAATAGAGGCGCGGATACAATTTATCATACAATCCCACAAAATCTAAGTCTTTAAACCAAAACTTACATTTTTTTATAGATATGTGTTAAAAAAAATTGTCCGACATTTATTTTATTCGATATGGAGATCTGGCTTGATTTGTTCTGAATGAAGATTACTAAGAACAATTAGAGCCGCATTTATTTTTTTAGGTTAATTAGAGATAATTGCACTGTTGTTTTCACCAGACAGTGAAACTGAAAAACAAAATTAAAAATTAAATAAACAATTATATAAATATAAACCAAACACTTCTTTGATTTACAAATTTTGAAGCGTAAAGAAAGAGGCATCTATGATTTCGCAGTTGCATATTCCACCTAATTACAGTATAGAATGCTTTCTTCAGTTTTCTTTTTAATTATATCAAGAATTTTATGGCACGTTAGATACGTACACGTCGTACACGTTCAACGTACATTCCAAATCACATTTAATAGTACATTGGTGGTAACATTTTCAAACATTAACCAATTTTTATCGCGAATTTAGATTGCACACCATTTAAAGAATACACTGTAAAATCATGTAACAAAGAAATTCGAAAAATTAACTATTAACCAATGGTACGTCATTTTAAAGAGGAGAAATGAGTGCACTATAGAAAATAATTTGTGAAAAATATTGAAAGATGTACGCATGCGAGATGGTTAAAAAACTTTCCGAAAATCGTGATATAATCGGCTTCGACGAGCCGCTCGATTATTAACTGTGGAATCGTTAATTTATCGAATTATTTTCTGACAGTTTTAGAGTCAATGTATTCTTTAAATGTTGTGGAATCAATATATGCAATAAAATAATAATTCGTTTTTGAAAACGGTACACCAGATTTTACCCTTAATAAGTGGATCACTATTGAATCGGATATAGTTTAAAACAGTTATTATTAATGCATTTAGTTTCATTTAGCACATGAGTTCAATTCACTTTAGTAAAAATAAAAATATAAAACGTTTATTAAGGTAAGCATTTATTCTCTATAAAAATGCATAATTATTATAAGATAAAGCTGGATAAATTAAAACAAAGTATACACACATTACATTTACCGTAATGTGGGTTTACTTTCCTAATAAATTTATTAAATTGTGTTTTCTTTTTATTGTACTGTACTTTTTAAAACAATATTAAGCAGTCGCTACCGGCTGTCAAAATTGAAACACTTGTTTCTACGACTAATGAGTAATAAGTGAGTGATTCTTACATTTGACGAGTAATGACTGAGTGACGAGTGATTTCATTAATCATGAGTGTTACTCATCTCGGGTTAGTTGCGTGACGCCCAACTCTGAGTTTGACGCAAAATTATCGATTGGTCTGTCCGACTGTCTGTGTATACGATAACAATGCAATTGTTTATTTTAGCACTGGTGTGTGGTAGTACTTTTTTATGCAGAACGATGCATAAAATTCAAAAAAATAATTCGATACAGGATGTTCCATTTAAAAAAATTACCTTTCTTAGGAAAACCTGTTTGCTATATTTTGTTGCAGATTATGACCAACCTGCACACAATTTGGATATGTAATCACGCTAATAGAACACTTTTTAATTAATCATAATCTAAGCCAGCACAATAAAAGTAAAAACCGGTATTGATATATACAATTTTTCTTAGACTCCTGTTTTTCCTTAAATATGCCATTAAATCAAAAAGCATAAAATTTACGGTATGTAATGTTATTTTTCATTGTCGTAAAATTTTGCGAGGAATTAAAAATTGTGCCGAAATATAGGTTGTTCCATTTAACAAAACATAAGTTTAGTTTGGTACTGTGTTATGGAGCAGCGTGTATACACGCTCATAGTTTTGAAATGTGCGCCTCGACTTTGTGTATATTGGAGTGAAATCAGTTTTAAAATATCTTTAGTAACAGAGGCACAATGTTCCAAGATTGCACTGTTGAGACCCCCTGTATATATTCACAATTCGTTATGTAAGTTTTGAAGTATTTTGCCCCAAGAAAAATTGGAGTCGAACAGACATCTTTCCCCGACTGTAGCTTGTTACCTTAATTGATATCTACATGGATATCTACATACCACTAAAGTTTACTGTGACAATAGGGTATTTATTTAAGATTATATTTCCTTTCCATCCGTTCATATGACAATCTGTAGTCTCTTTATTTCCACAATAAGCCACGTGTCTTTAAAGCCATGGTATCGAAGAAATGTCCAGTATGACAGGTATGGGTAAGCCGGCCTTGGTATATATCAGTATATATCTGACATTCTTTTTTTTCACGTGATATGTCACGTCACATTTTTTTTCAGCTCTCTACCAGAGCTTAAAATTTTAGCCATGGGAGCATCCTGGGACCAACGGAAGATGGAAGTAATCTGGAAGTAAGTCTGGACTGGACCCACATCATCTGGAGCATATCTAACAGCGAGATCTTCTTCAAAATCTTAACCTAGCCAGTTGGCTTAGCGTTCATGATTGATTTATTCCCGGATCTGTTGCCGGAATATTGATCATCGATGAAGATCTCAACGATGCAGAGGAGGTTGCCCTAATGTTACCAGATGGTGACATTTTTGGCTCGCCTAACATCGCTTACCGTCCGGCTTCTTCAAAATCTTAACCTAACCAGTTAGCTTAGTCGTTGAAGATCTCAACGATACCAAGGAGAATGGCATGGCCCCGGCACTCACTGTCACTGTCACTAACAGTGATTTTTTGTCAAAATTGACAAGCTGTCAGGTCTGCACTTTTTTTATGTTTACCTTTACCTACATTTCCTTTAGCCCATGTAGAGGAAGGTCGTGTTCTTATGGAAGTGGCAGGAAGTTGCTCTTGATGAACACCGAGAGCGCCCCGTACTCTTCTAGAGTACCGACAGATGCATCTGGCAGGCAGTGGTCACAACCACAACCAGTGCCCTTTTGCTGACACACAGACGTCAGTGCCACCTCCGGGCATGCCTAGGCTTCAGTTACACGCATGTAGAAGAGGGCCGTGTTGTTGTGCGTAATAAGCTGCATTCTGACATCTGATCCATGTTGGGCAAGACGACGGACACCAGAGGTGCGTTATTCTATCATTCACCACTTCAAGAAGACCACAAGTGACAGAAAGCTACTCTTGGTGTACACCGAGAGCACCCAGTAAACTTCTAGAGTGCCGCCAGATATATCTATCTGGCAGTGGTCCCAGCCAGTGTACCTTTTGCTGACACCCAGCTGTCGGCGCCTCCTCCCGACTTTGGCCAAGCTGTAATTTCAGTAATGCATTACACAATTCAATGATGTATAAACACTATAAAATTTCCGTAGACTGGTCCAGAAATTAAATAATTTTTTACAGATTTTTGAGAGTCAACGCATTTGAATACTAAAAGAATAATAGTCCTCAGTTTTGGGGGAGGAGTATGTGCATCAAAATATTATGGTCTATTTTGCAAAGTTAGTGGATCAAACTGAGGTTCCTCAGTTTATTACTTTGTGTTCAATAATTATGGCGACTTACCGTTAAGTTAGACAAACCTCACAATGAGGTCATCAACAACTCCCCAATCGATTAGTTATTGATTGTTGAAGTTTTGTAATTGTGAATATCGAACTATTCAACAATATGCAGAGACCAAAGGTCAACTTTTTTTGTATCTTGCGAATTCTGGCGCAATATCCTGGGACGCTGATGACTGGTCTAAAGTACCCTTTCAAGGCAGACATCCTTATATTTGGTACCAGTATACAATATCCCAACCGTCAGAACCAGGAACGTTTCCTATCGGAAGCCAGTATTTAGACCATATTGAAATGCGTACATTGGGCAAAGAATCTGGGTGACCATATTTGGTCGTTATTCAGGGCCGACTAAGATATGTTGTATCAAGGTGGACCAATTCTTCTGATCAGTTTCTGCCCCCAAATTTTCTTAAGAAAGAAGAACCGGGTGACTCTAATACTAAATCAAATTTAGTGGAGATTGAGATTTGTCATCACTTTCCAAAATTGCAAAATTCTGTTCGTGAATTATAGCTCTATTACTCTGTTACTCTAGTAATTATTAAAATCAAACTCTAAATATTCAGAGAGAATATTTCAAAATAATGGAGATTGGCAAAATTTTTAATGTTGCCTTATAATTTGAAATATATTTCGGTCTATACAAGACTATTTTAAAGAAAGTGTCTTGTCTTTTAAGCAACATTCCTTAGCTACCATATTCTTGGCTTGAGTGCTGTCATTAGATGACTCTATATAAGGTGGTTCACTCCGTATAAAGACTGAAATGTTTTCAAATGAAAACTTTTAGATATCCCTATCGCATTGCTTTGTATCAAGAAAATTGCTGTCGAGCATTTGACAGATTAAGCAAACCATCCCAAGGATGTTTAGGACGTAAAATTTGTTTGTTTTCTAAAAATAAGTTAGAGCCGATTTTGCTTCAAGATCATTAAAAATAGACTAATATCTGATAACTGAATTCAGCTAATTAATTTTGCTGCCAAAAGGATTACTCAATGTTTGGATACGCCTTCTATACTTTTATTTGTACCGAAAAGTTTAATCGGGGCACGCTTGTTTGTTCCTGGTTAAAGAACCTAATTTCATAGCGGCTGAAGTCCCCCATTTTTTTTGTGGCAAACAACATTCTTTATTCTTTCTTATATTTGCACCTCTAGAATACTCTCCTAGAAGTAATCCTACAACAAATTTCAGTTGTGCGCTTTGGCCGTTACAACCGCAGTTGTCCTATTGTACAAAGCCTTTCCCTGTTGACAGGATAGATGTCAACCAAGCTCTAAACCGGCTAGGGATTAGGCTGAGATAAAGGGAATTTTCATTTAAATTGCCTATTTGACCAAAATTTTCAACGTTATTAACTTGCGTATCCTCCACAACGAAGTTATTACTTCCTTCGGTCATTACGGCATCGCAACGTTGCATGCGTGTGTGTCATATGTTTTATATGACTATTAGTACCATGACTATTAATACCTTTTGGAGTCTGCCCAATAGGTTTTTACTCTTTCATTAAGAAATGCCTGCTGCACTTTTCAGATATTTTGAGCGGTTTGGGTGCGCAAATCAAGATTCCTGACACTCCTGTATAGGCAGCTGACTGTTAATATAAGCCTTGAAAGATATATTTATCTTTTTTTACACTTGTTTTGTTACAATAACAAACTTAATAATTGGGTCTAAGATGGATCCCAAAAGTTACGCTAACTGGGCAATTACTTTGTTTGTTGCGTTGGATCGACCAAGGGCGTGAACTTGGAGCAGCTAAATGGACCGTTTATATCTGCGGTCCTTCTCCCGCTCACGGGCAGTCCCATAAGTCTGCTCCAGTCCTGGGGGTACGCGGACCCCTAAGTTGGCGATCGCTGGTTTATATTAACCATTTGGATACGGAGGTCGGCTCATTGTTGATACGTTCCTGTGAACCGTTACCAATAATTTGTGTTTTTACTTCTGGACAATAATAACCGCGCAGCCGCTGCTGGGTTAGTTCTTTAAGTGACAGTTCACCATGACTACAGTCAAAACAGTCTAGAGTTGTCTTTATAGTCAATCATATGTAAATTAGATGCTGAGCCATCAAAACACTAAGGAATTTATTGGATACCCTTTCTTTATTATTTGTGGATAAAGTTTAGACCGCTCATGTTATCTGAAACTACCGGTAAACGGTGTTGTCAAGTCCCGTCCAACTAAGCTTAAGTTTTTACTTGGTACTCAGCAATTGTATTGAATTATATTACTTTTCGAGGCAGTAAGAAACAATATGCATATCAAATATGGGACACCATTAGACTTATTGAAATAAAGAAAAGCCTAATTAAAAGATCTAATTAATTATACTTTTGCCTTTGTCCGCTGCTCATCGCGTTCAAAGATTTTCCCAATGGTTATTAAACGTCTAATTTTATTCATAACCATATGCAATTAATTCCAGTCTTTATTTATATACATCTATGTGTGTTATCTGTTGCTGTAGGTACGATTGTTTATCTATAATATTAATCTTTTTTACAAAGTACATTTACCGATTATTTACAAAGGTCTACATCATGATATATACCTTCTTATTGTTTATAGCCTTAAAAGGGCCACATAGACAGGTATATTAAAGTATTTATACTAATTAGTACATTGGAATTATTAAAAGTTGATTCATATGTATTCCGTACTGATGACGACTAATAGTCCGAAACACGTGCCTATGGTTGCTTTCTTCGATGACGGAATTACCCGATAATTACCTTTCTCCATATGTATTTCATGCACTTGTCACAAGTCATGCAAGCATTGGCATCTAGTCTTGTGTTGGCAGTTTGCCTAAATTGGCTGAAATACCCACAATTTTGCAGTTGTTCTTCAATTTTACAACTGCATGCATGAAAAGAAGTTTGATGAAAGTTTTTACATTTGACTCTTTAACTTTGAATAACATGATAACGATATATTGTTGCAATAACATGTTAACAAAATGTTAACATGTTCTCTCAAGTGCATTTTGTTGTTTCTTATTCATAAACAGACGATAATGCTGTTTTGGCTCTAAATTGCTCTGTGCTTTAAACATCTACAGATTGTCATATGAACGGATGGAAAGGAAATATAATTAAATGATTAAACGAACTTACCTTAGTGAAGTTCTATCATAATTATATGATCTTTCCATCCGGAATATGACATAACCCACCCTTCCTTTGTTTAGACTTTCCCGAACCCTGACCAATTTAGAGACCCTATGCTTTCAAGAGAATGTCAGATATATACTGATATATACCAAGGCCGGCTTACCCATACCTGTCATACTGGACATTTCTTCGATACCATGGCTTTAAAGACACGTGGCTTATTGTGGAAATAAAGAGACTACAGATTGTCATATTCCGGATGGAAAGATCATATAATTATGATAGAACTTCACTAAGGTAAGTTCGTTTAATCATTTAATTATAAAAAACAATAAATAAGCTAACCTAAGGCACCCGGAGAAACTTAGACTACTGCTACACATTTTTGTATAATACAACTGCAAAGAGTAAACATTTCATGTCTATGTCTGCTTTTCATGTCTCAAATTTTCAAAAAACTGTGTGAACTATGTAGTCGTAATAACTAAAAATTCCCGCATCACCGTTTTAATATTTCTACTTGAGTACTTAATTCAATAGGATTTGTGGTGAACACAAGAAAAGGTATGTGGAATTTATTGATTTAATAGCACCGCAAATAATTTATTTAGTTTTATTTCAAATAATATTTGCAATGTGCGTACACCAGAATAGGTGACATAAAGCAGCCTATACCATTCCAAATAATTAACAAACGATAAAAGCAAGCGCGATGTAATTGTGAAATAAAAAAATCAGCCACGGCCTGGATTTGAACCAAAAACCTTTGTATCTCGCGTACCATGCACAACCCAACTGCGTCCGAGAGCAGAAATAAATACGAAAATACTCATATATAATATGTTTCTTGCGCTACCACCTCCGCAACGTTGCCAGCGTTTTTCGGATGTCACAGCGTGTATTGTACGATACAAAACACTGAGTCATATATGCGGAGGTGACTTCGTAGCGGTCGTATCTAGCATGGGCGACACTAGCGCTCGTGATCTACGCTTGAACTAACATGACTTGTCCGTACATATACAATGGACGTTATCGGCTCCCACGCAATTTTTGGATTTGAGCTCCCTGTGCCACCTAGACCACATTTCCGTTGAAAACAAGGCGATACGTTGTCACCTCCGATTTTGGAGCCACCAACGTTATATATGAGGTGACAACGTACACTCTATCATACGCGTTGGAGCCCACACCGTAGCAACCATATGTATATATATATATATATATATATATATATATACGTACATATCTACATATACGTACCTACCTATCTAGCGCCGAGCGCGATAAGTATAAACAAGTTCGAACAAGTTTTTAATTTCATTCACTCCCAAACCACCTCCAAGAATATTTAGAAATAATCAAAGTTTTCTAATGTATTATTGGTTACCTAGTTCAGTCTATTTTACATCTATATATGTACATACTCAAATAGTAGTTCAACAGGTAGGTAAAATAGATGGTAAAATATATTGTTTGTAATATAATTACAACAACCCTTTTAATTGTAGGCACGTGAATATAAAGAAAACTGATTATTTAAAATTATAAATTAAACACCTAATATACCTACCTGCATCAATAGAACCAATAGGGCTCCCCACCTAGAAAGTGGTGGGGGCAGCACATGGTTGCTGCCGGGGTCCCGGAGTCACCGGAGTTCTACTATTTCCTCTCCTGTCACACGCGTTCTACCAGTGACTCGAGTTGGTTGTGTTAGTTGGCCGGAAACAGCCCATACCTTACGTGAAAATGCCGTTGATTCAGATGCAATTAAAAATTGTGCCAGCTCGTCGCTGCTTCTTATCGAAGGAAAATCGACCGTACGCAAGAATTAATAATGAAAAATTGAAGAATACCAAGAAGTGCCTATTCGGACAATCGAATCCCGAAGATACTTCCAAACTATTGGACGAACAAATTCAAAACGACAGGCAGAGGTTTTTGGAACGATTCGGAATCGACATAGATGCAATTGAAAACAATGGGTTTGAGAGAGTCAGCAAAAAGCGGAAATCTACCGAAGGCGTACTCAAACCGCATAACAAACAATCTAGGATAACTGGTGAGTACCGTAACTTTGTTCTATTATGTTTTCTAATTGATTCATTAAAAACGCGCGAGTAGTTTTTAGTTAAAAATAATTGTTTTTCGTGTTTTTTCGTAATTGACAACATTCTCTATTATTTTTCTCTGTTTCTTTTATCAAATTGCGTCATTCTCCTGACCTCTGCAGGCTACATTGTCTATGTATGACATATTGGATTATTTTGGTCGATTGTCAAATTAAATAAACAATAATTAACCTTGCGTTGACCTACGTTCAATGCATTTCAATAATTAATATTCCGAACAACACCTACTTCATATTGCCTACAAAGTTGCATCGGTATCCATTCTGAATAAATGGCATTTTTCGTCATTTTCAAATGATATAGAAATATTTTACTAAAGTAGATTCTATAGTCTACAAATATAATTGTTTTAATAATTTAATGAGTACTACATATGCCTACTGTAATACAGTATGCGTTTTTTTACTTCTCTCTACATCTCTAAATATAAAGTTCTATTGGTTAAAAAGTGTGTACATTAAAAGCATTATTACCACGCACCTTGGGACAGGAAATTGATTTCCTGCAGTGTTTACCACTTGTCCTTAAAACGGTTAATACACCTACATCTATTAACATATAAATAATCCTTTCCTCTCAAACTATTTATAGTTCAAATTATATTTAACAATTTAATTACACTTAAAATTTGTTCGTGTTTCACGTACATTTTATTCTAAAAAGATATTAGAGGAATTATTTTGACAGCAATTTTAGAAACATAAACAAATTTATATCGTATTAAAATTTAATTGTCCAGTCAAACTAGATTATCACTGTAACAAAGAAATATAATCAGCATCAACGTACAAAATAAAATAAATAAGCTGAATAATAATAAAATATAATAAGCTAAACAGTTCCGATTAACATTACCTCCAGGAAAAAAACTAAAATTTTTATCAGTTTTGAACGACAAATAACTCCATGATTCTAAAACGAGTTTTTCGGTTTAAAAGGTTTACACTCAGGTTCTAACTCCGTACGATATACAAACCTCCAAACATAAATATAGCAGTGGCACCACTGTTTAAAAACGCATAAACATAATCTATTCTGCATTGCGATATTTGTTGTTGTTTGCTGTGAATAAAAATGTCAAAGAAAGAGTACCAGAAAACTTTTGTGTGGAACAAACACGCGATTTAAGATTTAATAACAAACCAAGGAGGTTATCTTTGCTATCAACCCAAAGTGACTACTAAGTTGCATACATGTAAATGGTGGACACTGTCAAAAAATTCCATGCGATTTTGATAAATCGCATGGAAATTGCAGGTTTGAATTGCATAGATGTAAAAGTAGCTTTATTAAAGTACTGGGTCTTAAGTAATTGGGCTTGAAGATCATACTGGTGGCCATGGATAAGGCAGCCAATGCAATTGAAAGAAGACGTGTCAAATATGCAGAAAAAACCGGAGTTTGTCTTTAGTTTCCGTCCGTATGAACTGATGCATTGCTAACACTAATATTTTGCTTAGACAACAAGTGTTGTTAAACATTCATAATTCGTAACAAAGTCTTGGTATAGGTTATGGTAGACATTGTTTTTATTGCTATGAACCCAAAGCGTGGACCACTGTCACCAATATCACTCCGGGCGATTATCGGTCATCTGTGTGATCGGTGAGTAATGTCTGAGAAGCAACAAAAAAAGGAAGAAACAGACGTGTTTCTACGGGATTGAACGTGTCCGTCTTTCACATCCGCGGTCGGTTAAAGACCCTATAAACGGTAAAACAGCCGTACTAGGAATGTAGATGCGTCGGCTTCATGAAGGCAATGCTCAACGGTAATTGTGTCGAGCATATATTACAATAACAATAAGGAAGTGGAGACTTCTTATGCTGCTACGAGCACTTCATACAGTTGTGGCGCAATTCACTTTCAAATGCCCAATGGTTTTTCTCGTCCATGACAACAGAGCTGCATAGTGGACGTGATACTATGCTGCCGCTATTAACCTCAATTTTTCTAACGAGGATGGACAATAGTTTATCGCGGGCGTTCACATTATTAATAAGCTCGAGATAATACCGGGTAATGGTGCAAGTAATTAGACGCACATTTGTGGACAATTAGCGCATAGCTGGATACTTCATATAATCTGTACGTCTACCAAGCCTTTAATTGATCGTTACAAAGTTAATTACTACAATTCCAGTAAATGCGCACAGCAATTTTCCCAGAAGGTCAAAACGATTTTCCTACTTGCAGTACATTGCTAGAAGGTACGAGATGCGCCATCAGAATGGTTATTTGCTAAGCATTAACCGACAGATTAGCTATGATAATGTGGATACGGAATGGATGTTACTTCGATAATACTCTTGCGTTTATACAAGCACAAAAAAAAGCATTTGCGTTGAAAATATCCTGAACTGAGAGGTTTGGAGGAATTTTAAGATTGCTTGATCAGTTTCTCAGTGCTGTAGTTTATCTTCAATTTTATGTTCTATATCATCTTCGATTTCATGGTTGACGTAATCTATTGTTAATGTTTATGCTTTTTTAAACTTGTTTGAAGTTTGAAGATACTAAAAGGTGGTTTGTGTTAGGGACTGTTTTTACCACGTATTTTCCACCAAAGTCAACATTGAGAAAATGAACTAGTAACGCAATTATTTATAATCAAACCGACTTAAACCAGAATACCAAAGAACATATAAATCTTCTTTCATACGTAATATCACCACATAACTTAAAACAATAATTAAGGGGCAACAACCTTTTTTGTTAATAAATCTAACGAAAATGAATTGTACTGTCCACTTTTATGATCTGGAGTTAAAATTACCCTCTTTCCAACAATATTTTTTGGTTTTGGACTAGTCTGTTGACCACAGTACTTTACAATATGCAAAACCATCTTATGACACTGATAAAATAACACGCCAGGGAACCCTACCCCACCTTTGTTCCAAACTTTTGGTCGGTTTTACATTTCAATAATTTTTAACTTAAACTTATTGAGATAGTGTTTGATCAACCTCTTTCATGGATACTATAACAGATACAAAATCCAGAATGCATAACATTGAAACTACAGTTGCATAGTGCAACCCTTATGTATGGTAATACATCATGAGGGTTGATACAATGGTATACCAACAAATCAATATACGCAAATTAAATATTTCTGTGCAGATGCGACATTTTCCCTCTGTCTGGGTTTTGGTACAGATGGTGCAATAAATCATATCCAACTAAAAAGGTATGGCACGGGCTCAAAGCAAAACCTTCGGCGATATGCCTTAATATCATCTGGTAGCTGCACCACGTGGAGCGAGAGGGATGTTTTATTTTAAGATTCCCCCTCCTTGGATGGGGGCGATACACCTGCTATTTCCAGACTTTATCCCTGCTTCCTTTCGCCTCTCTGTGTACACACCACACCCTACGATACCACGTTACTCCTGCATTATACCGACCGATAAGGTGTCTGGTTACATCGGACGGCGGATGTTTAACGTGCACTTCCAGCCATCTGAATGCACACGATATCCTGTATTCCTGGCCATATCCTGAGAGAAAATCAAAGCCACATTAAGGATGTTCTGATGATACATTCTGTGGGAAAACATTGAAATAAAAACTCATTAGAATTATAGTTGTACATGGGAAAATAATGAAGGAATATAATAGTAACCAAGAGTAACCGCACTTTATATAAAAGTTTTTTAATCGACATATACATGATAACAGGTTAATAAACAAAAACACTAACCTATCTTGACGTACACCTAGTAACCACTAGTAACCACTTCTTCCTTTCTTTGATTTATGCCAATTATATCTAACAAATGTCATAGGCCTCAGTAGCTCAGATGGGAGAGCATTGTGCTAGAAACGCAAAGGTCCCTAGTTCAAATCCAGGACGTGGCTGTAATTTTTGATTTATTTAACATTTATATCCCGACTGTATATCACCATATTATTAACCTATAATATTAATTTGACGAAATATGTCGTCAAACATTTTCATTTCTACATGATAACTTACGGGTATTTTTCTTGTTTCAGATGTTTACCAAATTACGAAGACTGCACAGTCGCAACCTGTATCAAAGGATAAGGAGTAACGCGACACGACTGATCAGATAACTGATGAAAATGTGATATTTAATTCCTTATTAAATTAGTTTTTTTGCGAAAGTGATAATCACTTTTTGAAAATTGGTAATTTCGAATAATTTCTCGGTCTTCTTCTTCGTCTTGGAATGCATGATTTAAGTATCGCGTTATCAGAAGGATATATGTATATGTATAAAGGGCAACGCCCACATTTGTAAATTATATAATTTATTTCTAGATTGTTATGAACATCGCATATTATTTAAGTAAAATATAGTATATAGAAGAAATTGGCTGTTCATCTAGTCATACATGTCTGTTAATATAATAAATTCTACCTAAATTAATCCTAATTGTTTTTCTTTATTTTATCTTATCCGCTATATGAAGTACATAGTATAAATATAAAGTACCTCCGTTACTAATAATTTATCAAAAATTAATAAAATAGATTTCACATAAGCGGCGATTCAGGTAAGTTTGCACGCAACTATACTCATTAAACATAGATTAGATAAACATTGTATCTACAAGTAACATATTTGTTCGATCCTTTTGGTATTATCAATATTCATTCATTATGAGAATCATTATGGAAACGAGAAAAATGTGCTTTCAAATGTTATAAAAAATATAAAAAACCTGATGTGGCCAGGCACATGACTTTATCATACTATGTATAAAATTAATAGCTTAGCTGCATGGGATTCTATTTGATCGTATATTACGTATAACTGAAAAGGGCGCGAGATGGTGAATAAGTGAGGCAAATCTATTTGGTATGCATTATGAGACCCGCAGTGATGTGGGGGCAGCCATCTCTTTCAATCTCATACGGTGTCATTCCAGGAGATAATGTCTTCAATTACAAAAAAACACTACAGCGTTCTGCTATCAGCGTTGTGCTATCTACTTACGGTAGTCAGATAGTGACACATACCCCACATCGCCGCTCTGTCTGTTTTGCTTGCGCCTGCCTCAATTTTCGCCAGCTAATGTAAAGCGCACGTCCCTTCCAATTTGGTTAGAGTTCCAGTGAATGCAGACAACTGTGTCTGCATTCACTGGAACTCTAACCAAATTGGAAGGGACGTGCGCTTTACATTAGCTGGCGAAAATTGAGGAAATACTTAAAATACTAGATCATCTACGTCTGACACTACCTCTGTCATTACAATGACAGTATTTGTAAAATCTTGGCTAACTACATAGTTTTATATTAATGCAGACACGACCGATCTCGACATAAATTATTCAGAATTTCCTCTACTTTCATTTATTATTTAACTTTTTTGACGAAATTACAGAAATGGCGGCTCATTTGCAAAATCGTTAAAAAATACTAACAGTAAACATCCTGCATTTCTTTTGGATCCTTTTGAACCAAAAGCTTTTCAGCTCTAAGTTTGGTCATGAAACTTCTAATTATAAAGTTTCGTCCCGATACCTTTAGTAGTTTCTCCGGAATCGTCGCCACAAAAATCGGGTACACACACACAGACATTTTTTTGTACCTTGGTCAAAAATGTTCAGGGGGCCCAAAAAAACCTATTTCCACTAAAATCTCAACTTTTTTTCGGCGCGATTACAATACTTTATCATACTGCGTATGATAAAGGAAAAAATATTTTTGCGACGACCATGTTAGGATAAACCATGGAGGGGATAAACAAAAACTAAACCGTTAAATGGTAGGTATAAATTTATGTTTTAGTTAAAACTACGCGTATTTGTACAGCAAATGTGGATCACTAAGACAAAATGTTCATAAAAGCAATTATTTGTAATACACGATTGAGTATTGCGACCTCGCATATCGAAAAATATTTAAGTTGACATGTGCATGATTTTTGTCAAAACCCATTTTAGTAGAACTGTTGACTTTTGTATTTAGTCGCTTTGTGACTTTTTTGGGGTAATCTATGAATTCATTAATAAATTATTCCAAATCAAATTTATATCTTTGTGTAACAAATAAAAATATGTATTAACAAATTGAACAATTTTGTATTAAAACCTAAATTACTTACCTTTTTTACTAATCCACTTTACACATTCAGATATCGGAACAAAATTCATTATAACCAATTTATATGGCCTTGCATAGTTTTTAAGAAACGCATCTAAATCCTTAGTATTTTTCTCCACAGGTGCTCAAAGTTGGATCACTAGAACATAATTTTTATTCTCCCGTTATGATAAACTGTCAGTTTCTTTTCTTAATTGCAAAGGCGTCTGATACTCTTGACAAATTTGTTTACTTGTTCAAAAAATAATCAAAATCTGTTAAATTTCACAAAGATAAATTTGCTCTTTTTTAAAAACACCTTACAACTTTTTTAACTCTCGTTTTTACAAACTTTTAGATATTGGGATGAATCAAAAACTGCGATATTGGAAATTGATGCGGCTTTGTAAGACACTAGTTGAGAACTTGACAATAATACGTCGTCTCTTCCCTGTACTCCATAGTGTGTCTCAAACTCAGATCACATCATGATGATTCTCCAGCTGTATTAAGTTCCGTGCACGTTTTTAGTTTCTAAAATGTCATTTGAATAGTTGAAAGTAAGAGACAGAACGTAATGGTGAAAATGTGTGTTATAGTTATTTATGTACCAAGGGCATTACACGGTGGTGACGAGGGTGACGAGGGTGACCGTTTAACAATTTTAAGTCGCCGGGGGTATAAACATCAAGTAATGCCCGAGATGCATAGAAAATTTTATGTCCTACAATGGTTTTGTTCCTCCGTTTGAATAATATTAATAAATATTTTGACGTTATCAAGTGACATGCTTATCTACTGAGTTGAATAACAATACAAACAAATGAGAGTTGAGTGACAATACAGACAATTAATTGTCAAACTTATAACCTTAATTGCCAATAATTGACATAGCCCAGTGACAGTAAAGACAATTAATTGTCAAACTTATAACCTTAATTACCAATAATGTCAATTACTTAAAATTTACAATTTGAATGACAAATATTTCATATATTTGACATATAACCATGGCAACCCTTAACGCCCGCGCGGGATTCTTAACGCCCTCGCGGGCGTTAAGAAACAGTTTTTGCCCCGGTATCTAAGATGTAAAATGTCACTTTATGATCATGTAGGACATAAACTGTGTACCGCTAATATTTATGTCAATACGCATTACGCACACTTTGCAACATCTTATGTTTCAATCCGATAACTTTTGCTTTTTTAATTTTAGGATCAAATTGAAAAGTTTGAGGAAGTTTATAAGTTACCTTTTTAGGCGTTTCTGGTATCTTAGGCATTCCAGTTCGATAAGTTTCAATTTCTTACTTTAGTCTATTACGTAGGCCATGTACGATCATCATCAGTGTTGATGATGAGTATCAACAATGGTTTTTAAGATAAGTCTACTTATTATAATTTGTTACACTTTATCAATAATTTCTACTTCTGAATTATGAGTGATGACTGATGACACTACCTGTATTGACCTCAAAAAGACCAAATTGATTAGTAGTTACGAAATAAACATATTTTGATTGAACATCCTTAATTATGCGATAAACCACATCCGTTGATGTTGTCGATGATTATTTGCAGAAGTAAAAGATAACACATGATAACATCCACTAATAATAATTACCCATGTTGCATGTATGGACAATACTCATAGCTTTGTAATAGAATTCCACTAGAACATAATACATAATAACTGAAAATGTTAACGACATAACGACAGACTTTGTCAAAGTAATATTATAGGTTAATAATAGCCTCAATAGCTCAGATGGGAAAGCATTGTGGTAGCAACGCATAGGTCCCTGGTTCAAATCTAGGTTGTGGCTGTAATTTTTGATTTATTTAAAACTTACCGTCCCGCCTGTATGTCACCACATTAATAACCTATAATTCATAATACTTTTTTTTAGAGTTAGCACTGTTTATCGCGAGCGGAAGTTTTAAGACACAAGAATGAACTCATTACCACAAATATGTTACTTATCAGTACACATTCTTTGAGAAATGGGTGCGCCCTTTCGAAACAGGAAATTTGAAAACCTAATTCCTAGATGGCTTGGGTATTCCTATAGATATAGGCATGGTGTTGAAAGTTTCTATTTGATAAGCTTATAATGGTAACAAAAAAAACGTACTACATCGCCTTCTAGAGATACGACAGCTAGTATACAAACCGTTGTATATCAACAAGAACCTACAAGACGTCAAACTTTCAACGTACATACCTATATCCTGTCGTCAACACGAAATGCACTTCCTAGATTGTCTATCTTGTTTTGGTAAAAGTGGCTCCCACGCGGAAATCACAGACCGTAAAATTAATTCTAACGATCGACTCCGACGTATGTAGGTGCAGTATTTATTTTTTCTACACCTGTTGTACAATGGTGGCCATGAATATGTATCGCGAATTACCCCATTCACAAGTTCAACTAAACGTATGCAATTAGGACGATCGTATGCAACCGATAAGAGTAATTTTCGTGGTACTTTATTCATGATTTTTCCGTTTCTCACGTTGTGCAACGAATGACGACTGCTTCTTCCACGCATATTCTCGGAGTTGGCGAGATTGGCGATGTACACTTCCTCTTGCCGTTATTTTGCAAATCTAATGTAGATTAATTAAGCGTTTAATTTTTTTGGTTCATTATTATTTCATGAGATTTTTCTCATCGTGCGTTGTTTCCACCATAGGGTATTTGATTATTATTGTTTATTCCTTCACTCTACTTTGCAAATACATTATTTTTCGTAATTATTTCATAAAAATTAGCGTTAAAAATTGAATCACAAAAAGTCTCGCCAAAACGATACTTTCTGTTGTACGTCGATCACGTGATTATTGTGACGTCACACGATACTAGATGTCCAATCCATACCGGCCCATATGGTCAGTAAGCATCGGTATCGTCGCTGTTTGGTAATTGTGTTGTATGATGTGTTGTTTGCCGAAATACGTCAATAAAAACTACGGATAAACTATTTGTAGCTATTCCGCAAGATTTGAAACTGCGAAGAAAGTGGTTGAGACTGGCTCGTATAAATTCAAATTAAATAAATAGCGGCCAATAGAAGTGTTTTTTGTTGTGAAAGATTACTTCAACATAAGTAAAACTGAACAAGTTATCTATCGTATTTTCGATCCAGGTATAATCTGACAGTTTAAGGTTAGGACTAACCCAACCTACAAAGTTATGGTTACAAGCAAGTTACAAGGCACTTTTTATACGTTGCTTAGTTCCGGAGCGTAAAAATAAGGATTATGTTTAAAGAAGAATCCCACCATCAAAGCGTCAACCTTCGGTAGCAAACCACTAACCGCTTTAACAAAGTTGTTTTCTATTGTTTGTAAATTAACGTAGTAAATTCAAACAGGAGAAGCATAAGCGTACTAACGAATGACGTCACTGGAGACTGAGCTAATTACAGAGCGTTTTCAATCACGTGATACGACGTGAATAAAATTCAATTTTAATTTTGGTTTTTAATAGAAATGAAGCATATTTTTTCGAAAAGTAATAAGAAATAGTTCCCGTAAACTGTAGTCTATTAGGATGACTATAATACAAATAATATTTTTAATACAGTCAAATACCCTATTATGGGCATTCCTTAACAAAAGATTTTGTGCTGCAAATTGTTCAATACATCCTGCAGCAAATGGTTTGGTACTGGTACGAATTGCAAAAATATCTTAAAATCTGCAAGTTCTGTGATGATGCTGTAATTTCACAGAAATATCTGAATATTGAAAAAACATTAATATAGCTGGTATCAATTAGCCAGGGACGTTAGAATAAAAAAAAAATCGGAAATAAATTGAATTGAAAAAAAAAACAAATAATTTCATAGAATTACATTTGCTTTCTACAATTAGTTCTGTAATAATTTTTTAGTCATAAAATTTTAAAATAAATTTAAAACAACTTTTGCCTTTGACATTTTCAATATAAATGAGAATAACTGATAGTTTTCTCGTAATTAATTTAAATAATATTCTCAAAATTCACAGCATAGTGCTTGTGCTTTGTAGCTAACTGAAAAGATATTCAAATGTTCAAGATATTCAGATGCAAAAACCATTCAGATATAATGTGGGGGTAACTGACACACAATTTAATTTTTAATTAACTTAATAACCACTTTTTGGTACGATTTGCTGTGAATTTGCAATTTTGCTGTGATGTTATTTAGCGTAAAATTGTCTCGCGTTGTCTCTTATATTTCTTCATACTAACATTTATATAAAGTATTTTTGCTTTTCTTCATTATTTCTTAATTAATTTTAACACATTAATTTTGCCTAAACTAAAACGAGAATAAGGATTTCAAATACATTGCAGCACACCATCTAAAAGTTGGTGGCGTCTTTTAGAGGATGTAGGTGTATTCCAAAGATGCTGGAAGCGGTGAATTTTGGACAAAAGTGCACCTCATGGTCTGAATCACAGGTAAGATATTTACTTCGTCCCCGGAGGAGGGTCTCAGATGGTCATCAGCTGTTCCCGTGTTGGCGGGAAACTGCAAACCCACCTGTTCCCCAGGTCGAATTGGACGCATGCTCCTCAAGAAGGACCGCGTCTGCGTTATCCTTTACGTAATTTATGGCGGGACAGCTCATGCACCACCGATGAATCACCGTGCTAATAGCAGGGCGCTCTTTTGTTCCTATACTACCAGGGCAAAAGCGTTTTATTTACTCTGGAATCATGACTCACGTAATTGATTTGGTCGCAAGAAATCGTTCAACTGTGCTGGAGACAATTGCTTTCCCAATGGGCAAGGTTACCGAAAACTTTTGCTAAAAGTAATTAAAAGATATCGTTAAAAACAATGTAGAAAACTTTTGTCCATTACCTATATAATGTAGATAGTCGAAGTAATCGAGTTGAAATTTACTCCAAATTATGGTTGTATTTCACAGAGAAGAAGTGACTCATGGCAGTCACATCGTCAGTACTCCCTATAGACGCATGCAAAAGGATGCTTGTTTTATTCCTCAGTCCGCCAGCTTTTAGGAACCCCATATAGGAATGTTGATTTTAAATCAGCAATTGTCTTAATAATAACTACCCAATTAATAAAATTAATATGGATGGCGTTCGTCTTGTGGGGATAAATTTAGGGGTATGCTCAGCACATTTGTTTCCTAATTGCTCTTGTTTTCAAGATACAAAGTGTGAAAATGTTATTTTCTAGTTATATTGTGGACACCACGAAGAAGTATGAAACATACATCAATGACAGATGTTGAAGTAGTATAAGTCACAGTTTTGCCTGAAAACTCAAACATATTTCGTCACAAGTCCTCAACAAGTCCGAACTAAAAGAAGTTTAAAAAGTAATATCGTTGGGTATCGTAGTAGATCCTTTCCTTAATTTCAACATATCGGTCGCTCATCGGCGTATTTTAATAAATTCGTTCTGTTCGACACCTACAGACAATTTTGAAGAAACGTTAAAAAGTTGAACAGAAGCTTTTCCCAAATGAATCTTGTTCAACAGAACAGGATGTCTGTGGGCAAAAGATCGGTTCTAAATTGAAACGTATTTAACTATATTAACTACAGTCTAATTACACGAATAATAAAGCGCTTGCTTTCACGCAAATGTTTATTTTCTGCTTTTTAGTCGCAAAATATTCAAGCAATCTCTTGCGTGACACAGAGGAAAATGGCTATAATAAAGAAAATATCATAGACATGTTTAAGCAAATTTTGATCGACTAAATTTGACGTTGGCGTGCGGAGTATGTGAAGGTGAACGATTTTGTTCTATGATTTATTAAGTGGCTTTTAAAAAGGGAATGCAATCATAGTTTTGACTACTCGACCGCTGTGGAGCGCGTGGCAGTTTTTGCAGTTTTGGCAGTTGTTTGTTTACAAGCATTTTTCACCTATTTTGCAACGTTTTAACGCAAAGCCAGAATATACGTTTTTAGCACAATACTTCGACTAAACATATTGCCTAAAAAAAGAAGCGCAATTGTGCAAAAACTAATCCTTGAATAACGCCCAGGGTTGTGCACACGCGAAAAGCCTGCGCTTCAACTTTGAAAATGGCGGAGTTGTGATTTTTTTAATAAAACGCGGTAATTTCCGGTTTTTCCGAATTTCCTCGGTTAATATTAATCCGATCGAGTCTGTTTAGGGTTCTATTTTTTGCCCTTTCATTCTCTACAATTCGCCTGTTGAAAGCATCAAGATTGATCCATCGGTTCAGTTTTTACAAGCATAAACCTAAACCGAAAAAACGCATGTTTTGGAGGTTTTTGTTTATAACAAATTAAGTAATGATATTTGAGAGTCGAAAACACATCACAATACATTTACGGGCTGTTCCACGTGACCTGAGACCGTCGGCTTCCTGATACTATGTTTGTCAATAACTCAGTCATTTTCTGCTCTATTGCATGGTCTATTTATTTTTTTGTCGCAAATCGAGCGTCAGCATGCTCGTACCCATAGGGTCGTGCTTTTTTAAAGTGCATGTTTTTTGACGCGCCTTTTCTGAAGCGTGTGGTTTTTTGAGCGTATGTTTTCAGGCGCACGTGATTTTTATACGCGCGTTTTCTGACGCCCGCTTTTTTTTACAGCGTTTTGGTGCATTTCATAAAACGCGTGTTTTCGGAAGTACGTTTTATGACGCGCGATTTTCTGTCACAAAAACACGCGCTTCATAAACACGATCATACTCAAAATTGATTACTGAGTTATTGAGTAATCTATTCAACACTCATAGTCATGAGTAGAATTTGGTCCACTCTGTAGTGATGTGTATTTGTTTACATCTTCACTTTTGGGCAGATGATACTTTTCTACCCTTGCCTCAGTTATTTTATTATTTCTTGTATCTCTTTCCGACATAATTAGCTAATTCAATTAATTTATTAATTTCAAATGACAAAAACAAAACTGGACGACAGAATGTCAGGCTACTGCAAGAATCAAGGTTAGAATCATCGGTCGTCGCTCTTCACCAGCTGATTACCAAAAGTCGTAATCAGGATCGGTAACATTAAAATATCTTTTATGAAACAAAAAAACAACAAGTTAACAAACGACTTAAATAAACTGCATAATTTAAAAAAATCTGATGTGGCCAGGCACATGACTTTATCATACAATATATAAAATTAATAGTTTAGCTGCATGAGAATCTATTTGACTGAGATAAATCGTGTCTGCATTAAAATTAAACTAGTTAGCCAGGATTTGACAGATATTTTGATAGTCAATAGTATCAATCGAAGGTATTGTCAAAGCATCAGCATTTGACACTACCTACTGTCATCAGAATAATAGTTGTTAATCTCACAAGTGCCGAAAGTACGGAATAGCACAACGAGCGGTGATGCGGCGCGTCACCGATGGCGGAGCGTCGTCGTCGCATGTGAGCGAGTCGCGCTACGTAGTTTTCGGCAGGAGTGACATCAACGTTTTTGTGTTGCTTTTTGAGAAATACGTATTTTAAAAAAAATCAAAAATGGTTATATTTCGGTATAGAAAATGTTAGGTTGATACCACTTCTACGAAATGTCAAGTTTAAAAAGCTAATTCAAATTCTGACAGATTTACATTCGTTCATGACACTGTAGATGACGTTCCATGCGGTTCTCCGAGTGTGACAGCGTGGTGACAGCCATAGACATTTCTGTGGTGACAACACAAAAAAAATATTTGTCAAAATCCTGGCTACTATGCAGTTTCATATCAATGCAGATGCGACCGATCTCGATCAAATAGAATTTGCTCTTGCAGCTAAACTATTAATTTTACCAAAAAATGTCATAGGCATAAATTATTCAAAATTTCCTCTGCTTTAATTTATTATTTAACTATTTTGAAGAAATTACAGAAATGGCGGCTCATCTGCAAAATCCTTGAAAAAGGCTTAGAATAAACTACCAGTTTCTTTGGACCCTTTTGAACCAAAAGCTTTTCAGCTCCAAGTTTAGTCATAAAACTTCTAAATATGAACTTTCGTCCCGATACCTTTAGTAGTTTCTCCGGAATCGTCGTCACAAAAATCGAGTACACACATACGCACACACACACACACACACACACACACATACACAGACATTTTTTTGTACCTTGGTCAAAAATGTTCAGGGGACCCAAAAAGACCTATTTCCGCTAAAATCTCAATTTTTTTTTTCGGCATGATTACAATACTTTAGCATACTGCGTATGATAAAGTAAAAAAACTGATGTGGCCAGGCACATGACTCTATCATACAATATATAAAATTAATAGTTTAGCTGCATGAGAATCAAATTGTGGGTTTTGTCAAAGCATCAGCATTTGACACTACCTACACTACGTCATTAGAATAATAGTTATTTATGTCACAAGTGCCGAAAGTACGGAATAGCGCGACGAGCAGTGATGCGGGCGTCACCGAAGGCGGAGCGACGGCGTGGCATGTGAGCGAGTCGCGCTATCTAGTTTTCTGCAGGAGTGACATCACCGTTTATTGTGTTGCTTTTCGAGAAATATGTATTTAAAATAAATAAATAAAAAACAGTTATATTTCTCTATACGAAACGTTAGGTTGGTACCACTTTGACGAAACGTCAAGCTTAAAAAGCTAATTCTGACAGATTTATATTTGTTCATGACACTGTAGATGTCACATCCGTACCAACATACTAAAATAAAACTACACTCATCGCTATACTTTATTTACAATTTTCTCAATTTATCGTTTTTAGAATTAGATATAAAGACGGGTTGATATTTCTTATCAACAAACAATCAAATTGGTGATCTTATTTTATTTGAAATTTGTATTTTGTACTTTGCCGCACTAGAGTGGCAACGTTCCATAGCGGTTCTCCAACCCCTGATAAAATCAGCTGTTTTCGAATGTGACAGCACAAAAAATATTTGTCAAAATTCTGGCTACTATGTAGTTTCATATCAATGCAGATGCGACCGATCTCGATCAAATAGAATTTGCTCTTGCAGCTAAACTATTAATTTTACCAAAAATAGTCATAGGCATAAATTATTCAAAATTTCCTCTACTTTAATTTATTATTTTTACGAAATTGCAGAAATGGCGGCTCATTTGCAAAATCCTTGAAAAAGGCTTAGAATAAACTACCAGTTCCTTCGGACCCTTTTGAACCAAAAGCTTTTCAGCTCTAAGTTAGGTCATGAAACTACTAAATATGAACTTTCGTCCCGATACATTTAGTAGTTTCTCCGGAATCGTCGCCACAAAAATCGTTTACACACGCACACAAAGACATTTTTTTGTACCTTTGTCAAAAATGTTCAGGGGACCCAAAAAGACCTATTTCCGCTAAAATCTCAATTTTTTTTCGGCGTGTTTACAATACTTTATTGTACTGCGTATGATGAAGTAAAAAGTGAACCAATCGTTAAGACAGCTTACAAGTTTATGGCTGGTTATGGAAAGAAATAAAAGTATGGCGTTTAGGAGACCCTAGAAATGAGGCGGGCTTTGGCAAGACATCATCGCTTAAATCAGGGCTGACTCTGGAACGAAATGAATGTCGTTTAGGTTACCTAGTTTCTAGAAAGAAATGTACTTTTCAAAAAAGGTTGCGAGCCATTTATAGTAGTTTTAGGAAAACAATTGGAATTCTTGGGTGATAATAATAATAATAATAATAATAAATATTTTATTTCCCAAAAAACAGTTAAAGTTTACAGAAAGTCAACGAAAGAAAAATAATACAAAAAAAATCAAAGCCCACTTAAACTAAGGTATCAAATAAGGAACGAACTTTGTTATAAATCGATCAAGTCCGTCGAGTTCACGAACTCCTCTACAGTATAGAGGGCATTTTTTAATAAATATGTCTTGAACCTGAGCGCAAATTTACGAGTTGTCAAAGACTTTATGTTGTTCCCCAAAATGTTATAAAACTTTATCCCCCGATAAACAACAGATCGCTGGGTCGTGGTTAATCTGTGATACTGATAAGGTATTCGTAAGATATTATCCCTTCTTGTCTGATACGTATGTGTATCTGCCTGGCGATCAAACATGTGCAGATTTTCTTTGATATACATGACACAGTTGAATATATACATAGATGGCACTGTCAATACATTCATGGCTATAAATACTGGCCTGCAGTGCTCATCAAAGCGTGCACCCGCAATTATTCGCATCACTTTCTTCTGCGCGATAAAAACTCTCTGCAGATGAGTGGTACTTCCCCAAAGAATAATACTGTAGTTTATTCTGCTATGGAAATTTGAATAGTAGAGCAGTGTTGCAGTTCTTCTATCTATGATTTCGGCTACTTTTCTGATCTGATAAGTAGCCATACTTAGTTTTTTACAGAGATCATTTATGTGTGCCTGCCAGTTTAAACTGTTGTGCAAGTAAATCCCCAGTACTTGGACTGCTTCCCGTTGGTTATCGGATCGAAGAGCAAAATTTAACTTTTGTGTTTTCTCAGCATTTAGCTTTAGTTTGTTGGAGTTGAACCAGTCAGTAACTTCTCGCATTGATCTTTGTTCTATATGTGTAAGCTGCGCCTCAGTAGTCGCTTCAGCATACAGGGTGGTGTCATCAGCAAAGATGGTCATCTTACACAAGGATGACAAGATATTCCACGGGATACGTACTTATCTCGATTTCTCAACAAATTCGAGTAAGCGAATTTACATATAATATGCTGACTTTCATATGAACGTTATACATCTCTTTTTAACTTCCTTTATTATTTTCTGACGTATGTCTCAAGAGGTATACTAGCAAAATGTACTGCTGGTTGGACTAAACGTTGTTGCGTGAGTGAGTATTTTAACAATTTTATCATCCTGGTATACGCAATTGTCGGAGGTTGCGAATCAAAACAAAAGCAATCTAACATAATAAATATAAAGGTTCCACAACAAACTTATCGTCAGAGAGTTCACTTGATACATATAAACAGATACAGAATATATAATTTTTATCGTAGTAAAACAAATGATACGTTTGCGATATAATCCAATGACCCGCAAACTATGAATAATGTGCGATCGTGCATATCGTTTTGTCTAGAGTCTAGACATGCTTGGCAGATACATTATTCCGAGCGACCGAAACTAAATAGCTACATAATGTGGTAAGGTGTTGATGCAATTTAAAAATCATTAGGAATTTATCACACAAGTGACGACGGCCGCAAATAACATCCGCGCAATACAGTAACAAAGGGCATATTTATTTTTACTGCTATGCCAATTTTGCAGTTGCAGATAATAGGTAGCCGTTTTAATAAATACTTAATAAAAAACCTTATAATTTATAAATAATGCATCACTTAGTCATAAAGTGTTACTAGAAGCCATGTTTAAGTAATATTATTCGAATATATTAATTTGACACAAGTTGCAAAATTGCATTTGGAATAATCTTTCATCTGATGCTTATTAATATATGGTAATTCTTATCACTCTGTACACATATTTGTAGCTATTGTTGTATGATATTGTTTGTTATATCAAACATAATGCCAAAGGTCGGAACAGATTGTTGTGTTTTGATTATTGCATTCATATCAAACGCTCAAATAATGTACTATATTATTATAGTAATGCGCCGTTTTTCTATATAGGTAGTCGTTTATCACATTACTGATTACAGATAATATGATGTGTTGCGTATTGCGTTGCGAATTGTAACTGTAAAATATATAAGAATTTAAAGCTACAAGAAACTTGAGAATCCTATTGATGTCACTTGTAAGATATTATTATTTTCATAGTAGAATTTGTGGCATTTGAAATGAATGTTTTGCCTTCATAGTTTAAATATCAGTGTGCACAATGTACAAAAGCATTTGAATATGACTATGTATCATTACTATTTTCATATAGTATTCTTATCAGTTTATTTGTCCCATTGTCCAGATTAGGGATGACTGGACGCTTAAATGTCTTGTATTTAATTATTGTTTAAAAGAAAATATTTTTTCCAGTTGTTGACACACAAGAACTAAGAAATGGCTACTGATCTATTTAAATATTCTTGACCTGCTTATAATGAAAGATGAACGTAATCGACATGAATTAACCAACAACATACGAACAAATAATTGTAATTTTGTACAACTACTACACTGCCTATTTAAATTAGCTATGAAGCTCTCCATTTTTCATCCACCCAATTTTAATAAATAAGACATCTTTAAGTAGTTGATGAGGTTTTTAATACAAATCTTGCAGACCGGTTTCGAGTTTCCTGGTCTTCAGTGCAAACGTACTATTTCACTATTTATTCCTAGAAGTTGATGGTTCGTATTTCATTATGTTCATGTCTATTTGTTTTTCTATATCACATTTAACGGTGCTACAAGCATAATCACGATCTACACATGCTAAAAACATTACAATTAAAATTGTTCTAACTGTTTCGATAAGACGTCTAACACATATTTGTTTGAACCACCAAGTTCTTGGAATAAATAGTGAAATAGAACGTTTGCACTGAAGACGAGGAAACCGATCTGCAAGATTTGTAAAAAACCTCATCAACTACTTAAAGATTTCTGTTTGTTTAGTTGTAGTTGTGCTTCTCATGAACAATTGATGTAGTGCTGTTGTACTTGTTATGAGTTTTATATAATAACATTATCAAACAAAACGAAGGTTAAGGTAATATTCATACAACTATTGTTTTAAAAAACAATTTACTAAATAATGTTTTATTATGAAACAAGAAGATGACATCACTATATTCCGTGTTGTTGACCGGCATAGGAATTTGTATTCGATTCTTATCCTTTTGACAAATTAAGTAAGTTACTGGATATTTGTCAATGTTTATTAATTTTTTTATATATTTAATTAAGTCTAATTAATTTGTAGACAGTTGATTGACATCGTATAGTCAGCACTGACAAATACATGTACATATTTAAAATATTTGATATAAAATGGAATTTAAGTCGTAGATAAAACGTTGTATAACACTCGCACTTAATGGATACAAATCGTTCGTAAGTTTATACACTCGCTAACGGCTGTATATACCAGGCACATCCTTATTTGTGTGCTCGTCAAATAATTATTAATAATTATACAAATAAACTACTTTTTCTACTCCTATTGAGGAATGCATTCATTATATCGGCAATTTATGATAAGTAATACTAGCCATTCCCCACACACATTGCAAATATTCCATTCCTGGCTCCTCATACCACGCGAGTAGTGAGAAATATTTCATTTCTAACGGCTTTAGAACCAATCACAGCGCTGTATTTTTCATTTCCATATTGTTTAGATACACTGCTTAGCGACATTGTCAAGGCATTGACAACGTCGCTAAGTAACAAGCGCACCAAACAATTTTAATCTCTCAAAATCCTGTAAACCGTCATAGTGACATACAGCCGTCCCTATATGCTCAAACATTAATTTATAAAATTTCGTTGCATGGTCGTAGAAAAAGTATAGTATTCCATTCACAAGTAATGGCAATTTCTCACTCGAACGCTTTGCAGCACTCGCCTCGTATTTTTAGAGTGGAATTAGAGAAAAAATGAGTTAACAGATTTTCCCCATTCACGAACTTGCCCTTACTTTTTAGGAGATAAGCTTGTATACCATACTTCAGACCAACTGCTCTAAAATTACTGAAGTTATCAAATGAGCTTGAAAAAAATGGAGCAAACCGATTTGGCAATTCACGAACTTGTTCTTACTTTTTAAGAGGTGTGCTTGTATAACAAAATTTCAGATCAACTACTTCAAAATTACGGCAGTTATCGTGTACACAGACAGACAAACGGACAGACAGACGGACATACCTAAATTGATTCACTTTTCAATGCTGATCAAAAATATAATATAAAAATGGGGTGTTACAAATGTTGTGGCAAACTGAACATACCCCACCACAGTAAATGTGGGGGGTATAAAAAACTATTTGCGAAATACAAAATTAGACGTTAAAAATTGCTTGACAGCCTATAGAGTATGTATTTCTGAAGATAAAAAAGTTCATTCATAGAAAAATGCATAATAGTAATAAATAAAAGCACATTTGAAACTATGCTGGAGGTAACCCCTTAAAACATACAACAGAATGAGCGGAGAATAGGGACAATGCTATTTGGCATTTTGTTTAGTTGTCAAGTGGCGCATATTCTCTATAAACTGGCTCTGGCCCGAAAACGGTTGCCCTTTTTTGTGTAGCAAAGTGACACTGACTATTTTCAAATATTTACATTATTTAAAGAAAATATTGCTTCCTTGATTCAGGGCAAGTTTGGTGGCGAAAGGTGCTGTCCGCCATTAAACTTACCGTGTTAAAACAATAGAAAAGTGAACTTTAGACTTAACTGCAAGTACTTTCCTATGGTTTAGACATGGCAAGTTGGCAAGACGGCAAACATGCCATATGTAACATATCTATATGTAACGGCGTTCATGATGCGTAATGTGTATGTACTACTTTGAATGTTACAACGTTAACTTGCGAATGAACTTTGGCCATAGGATAGAGCTAAGGGCCAATATGGTATTTGAAAAAACGTTACATAAGCAGCAGCAGTGAATGTTAGGAATACTACCCAACAACCAGATGTGTTATTGTTGTGTTATTCCCGTATCGTTCCATCATCTGCCACCACAAAATCCTTAACTTTAAAGGATTGAAAACAGTATAATTTTATTCAGAAGAGTTGCCCAGGTACAAATCGAATTGGTACACGGGGTGCCCACACCTTTAGCATAACAGAACAATCGGCGTACGTTCGACAGTTGAAGACGTGCCGCCGTCGATTGTTTAGGACGAATTGTTACTTCCAGCAGACCGATCAGATAAGAGGCGAGTGTTTTTCACGAAACGTGCGTACGAATTGCTATTTGTATGGCCCGTGGGGTGCCCGCAGCATATTCGGAAGTAGCGAACAGGGAAAGGGTTTTTGTCCCTTCTGGTATAGTATAAGTTATGTTTTGATAATATCGACCAATTGCACGATGCCATTGTAAAGACGTGCGGCACGTGCTCTACCATGCTATTGTGTTGTAGTGGTATATACAGTAGAAGAGCAAACGGTTTCCCTATTTGGTCGGGGTACCAATTGATAAAAATAATCAGCTCTTAATGGATATGAGGGTAACAGTAAGCCCCCTTAATAGTAATACTTAGGTTGACAAGCCTTATCTTTATGGTGAATTGGAAACAATTACAGTTGCTATGAGTAAAAAAAATACACAATGAAAGTGCATTTCCGCTGTGTACCGGGTGAGTTTGACTATCGTCAAAGGTCCCCTTTGATGGAAAGCAATGCTAACATTTATTGTAAGTTGCAATGTGGTAACGAAGTAAAACTGCTTAAAAGCGCTTCACAGTTCAGTAACATTAGATAAAAAATATGGTCACTTCATACACACCTTTGCCTTGGCGTTACAAATTTATTTTAATTTATGTCTTACATGATCATAAACTGACATTTTACATCTTAGATACCGGGGCAAAAACTGTTTCTGAACGGCCGCGCGGGCATTAAGGGCCATGGTTATATGTCAAATATATCAAATATTTGTCATTCAAAATGTAAATTTTAAATCGTCAATGTCAATTATTGGCGATTAAGATTATAAGTTTTACAATTAATTGACTATCGGCCCTCGAGCTTTTTAAACGGTCACCCTCGGGGAATAAACATCAGTGTAAGGCCGTTGGTACATAAATAACTATTTCGTCAAGTGTATGCTAACCGTTGTAGTTTTAGTTCTCGTCAAAGAAAGGACTATAAAAAATACATCGTCAACAAGTCATATTCAAAGTGTTATTCCGCAACCCGAGTATTTGAAAACATGATCGTGCTACATATTTTTTAGAGCTTAGAGGTAAAGAATCTTATGCAATGCATACCTTGTTATTTACTAAATTGCACCTAAATTGTAATTAATACTTGATTAATATTTAAACCTCCGTAAAATCAATGTGGACCTTTATATAATACTCTTATTTCCAGTGAAGAACATATCTCAGTTACTGCCAAGTTTTAAGTACTTATGGGGATGTTTATTGTTTCTATTTATCATAAAATATAATGAACCTGTTAATTTCCAGACACGGAAGGTGACACCCTGTATACATACAGTGTCTGGCGTGCTACTCTAATGCTCGGGCCACACTAGCGCCTAACGTCTTCAGACACTAAACGTTAGGCGTTAGTGTGGCCCAGACTTGACTGTGGGTGATGCATTTGACATTTATTACAGTGGATTAACAGATCTAGCAATTTTACACTAGCTGTCTAGATACTGCCAAGAAGCTATTTCGAAAGATGGGTGAAATTGTGTATGTTGCATCTTGGTTTGTTCCTATTGATCTAACGTAAAAACAACAAAATGTCATTCAAAAATACATAAAAAATATTTTGTGGGTATGTAGAAATTCCCTTTTGATCCTTTTCAAATAAGGCGCCACATAAGGAAATTCAAAAACTTTGTCCCGTACAAATTTAGAAGATTTTTTTACATTCTGGCTGCTGCACTAGTCAAACATCTAATTACAAGTGAATTGGAAATACCAGAGTTGGGCAGTGATTGATGGCGTTTAATAACTTTGAGTATTGTGTATGTTTATACTGAGTAATGAATACTTAACCAAGTAGTGAGTAATGAATATTCAACCAAGTATTAATTGAACAATATTAAAACTTATACACAGTTTTAACAACAAGCGTTGTGCAGTGAATTCTCGAAAAGCATTGTTAATCGTAGGGATGTACATAATGTACTGAACCTACACTTTAGAGAGCGCAATTACTATTGCAACATAACATATCATCAATTCATAACATAAATGTTTATCTACCTTAAAATCGATGTTTATTGTTATCACAATTAACATTTGACTTATAACCAGTACAGTTTTAACACCTTAACGTAGAAACGTAAAATCTTAACATTCTTTTAGATTCCGTTGATTAGCTACAGATCTAAAATAACCCTCTAAACTTGTCGATTCGGTACGGTCCGGTCAAAGTAGCGATACGGTGGATGCCCGCCAAAAATCTGAAGGGATGCGCCCACCTGCCCGTACTAAAAGTAGGCCCCACCTTATAGACAGACCGTAAAATTAAAACGCTAGCAGTGAAGCATTATGCTAATACGTCTTTGTCAGTTGTCTCTGCGGCAGGATGGGCCTAACCACTGAAATCACTGAAACAATAACAGTAACGCCGGCGGTTCCGAGTCGCGAAGCGTGTAAGACGATTCAAAAACGCTTTACCGTCAATTCATCACTTCCGTTTTTCATTTCTACATTAACTGTGAAAATGCGTCGGAGCATTTCCGGTTGTAGCGATTTTAACAGGTGTGTAATTTGGTCTTTAAATGTTTCCTCACAAGCTCAATGATTATTGGACCTTATAAAATACTAATAAGTACGTAAGTTGAGTTTTTACCACAAAAAATAAAAATAGTCACGTTAAATAGTCATGTGTTAAAGAGGGCGCGCGGCCGAGTTTATTATGTTCACGGTCATGCATACTCTTTGGATTCTCTATTATAGATTATATTCAGGTTTTAACATTTATTGTATTGTATCATTAGTAGCCATCGTTTTATATTTATGTAGAGACAGATTTTGTTAAAAATAGTTGCTTTAAAATCTATCGAGACATTAGTCGTGTAATTACAAGTCTCACAGAATAGAAGCATACAGTCCACACAATAACTCATTTCTATTGATTATTGCAGGGCGGTACATGCATAGTTAAAATACCATATGTTTATGAAAACTTCAAGTTCCTTGGTTTATTAGCAAGCTATATTAAGCATTTAAAAGTTGTTGAAAATCATAGTACACATATGTATATCAAATTTAATGTTCAACGTTCAATGGTTTTCTACTTATATCTTCATCGAAATTATTGTTAATGGGTGTACTGATACTGATACACCAGTTAATTGTTTTACAGGTAAGCAAAAAAAAAATCGAGGAAATGACAGCTGGATTTTATGGTAATATTCATAACTTTTGTCTGTTTATGGCAAGCGAATAAAGCGATTGATTTTTTGCGCTGAATGCGAATCCGAGCTTGAAAGTTACGTCATGTCAGGTTAGTGCGTGTTTCGAGAATTGCCAATATTTTACGAAAGTATTTCTCGAATTTTTCTTTATGTAAGGACATAGAATCTTTCCGATACAATTTAGACAATTAAGATATCTGCCAAAAACAGTCAGAAAAAAGTAAGTTGCCGTATGGAAAAAAGGGTCGTTAACGTCATAAATAATAAAATCTTATATATCTAAACATATGACATTCCTATAGCCCTTATCGGTGAAGACAATATGAATGGTTTTATTATAATATATGATAAAAACACGTATACGTTAGTCACAGAATTGGCACATTATTACTGTATTTATGTAACGATAGCGAAATTCCTCGCCATATGACATTCGCCATGATTCACGAAATTACATACGTCGTTAATACAAAATACTTAATTCCTATAGACAAAATAAATTTTTGTAGTTATAACAAAGACGCTTCTGAACTGAATTGGGTAATATGTACTTGGAACAATAAGTTAGGAGGTTAAATCACATCTTTTACAGTCATATCGGGACTTCATCATTGTATCACGAGTACAGAAACCTGGTGCCAGTTGAAGTACCACACATATAATCGTTATTATAGCAATATTGTTTGTATCCTTACAATTTCTGAAACGGTTTAAGAGCATTAAAAAATAATAAGTAATAATAATGAGAATCATGAAATTTTATCTGTAAGCTAAACATGAAACTATTTATATGTTTGTGTATGTTCTGCCATTTGAAAAAAACTGAACCTATTGTGTGTTTTTCATATAATCTAAATAGGTTTCGTAATGAATCAGACTTAATAAATAATAATATTGCGGAGCAGCTCAATTTTCTTTGTCGAGTATATCTTTTCATTTAATGTAAAAACCAATATTTAGAATTAGTTTATTTAATTACACGACAAATTTTCATCAATCACTATAAAAATATATAAGATATCAAACATCGTAAGGATACACAAAACATCAAATTTAAACCGATATTTTAGAAAAAAAAAATGTGATATTTAGGTTTCCATAAGTAGCCCACCACTAATGGTACAATGACATACCACAATATGATGCCAGAATCGGTCGGAAAAGCGCATTCGCTATAACAGAAAAAAGTCATGTTTGAAAAATTAATTTTGAAGCAGTGCAAAAATGAAATCAAAAGAATTAGGGGTAGATAAGTTGGGTTAGATCGACTTAGTCTTCTCAAGAATCTGTATTAGGCCATGTCCATCAAATTCATCAAGTCCGTCAAATGTTTCAACAAATAAATAAGCAATATATAGTTTAGCACTGATGGAGCGATGATCTCAATCAAATAAATAAATAAATTAATATATTATTATACGATTGTTATAAGAACTCATGTGGCAGTGAGTGGCCTTGCTTTAATCATCGTGCCCTAATCCGTCAAATAAACGAACGAGCTAAAGCTTGAATTACATTATATTATTTTCGTCCAAGTTTCTGTCCTATTTTCAAAACTACAAGCGCAATACTAGACTTGGATAATTAGGGAAGGAACTAGGTATGGTCCTAGTTGGTAAACTAGCTTCTAGTATGAAAACTTTGATGGATTGTTTCTACACAAAAACTTGGAAGAAACTAGTATAATTTAATTCAAGCTTAAGATATTTTTCTACTTTAAATTACTTGAGTAACTTAATATGATATAAATTACGGTATAACGGGTTTCATTATAAATTCGAAAACAGTGTCACCATATGTTCATCATGAAACCAGAGTAGAAAAATATATATTACGCTCTTCGCCAGATTTACAGTTTCTATTTCAAATATGTGCATACATTTGCACTGAGGATAACAACCCAATAAAGGAGACGGTAAACAGAACAAATATCTTTATTAACAAACAGTATACAGTTTTTTGAAACCCTACAAATACTGGTTAGAGAAAACAAACACAAATTAGGAGATAACAACCACAAATGTTAGTTAAAATATCATAAAAAAAGAGAAAGGTAGGTTTCTGGTATTGTCACAAATGAACGGCTAAAAAACGATTCCCCAAAATCAAAGAGACAGATCAAACAGAAGCTACCTATAGATGACATGACTTTAATCGCACTATTACGTTAGGTGTTCGTAATCATAAGCCACAGGTATATGTGCTCAGAAATATGAAATATGTAAGCAGTGTAAGCACCACTTAGGTGTATGATTGAGTCTATTTCTGCAGTTTGAGGTGCTTTTCGCGTAGTATTTCTTAAATAATTGATATAGTTTCATGGTATATAAAGCTGCCACCAAAAAATGGTACTGTCAGCAAGAATTTGACGGGAATTATGCATCTGATAGGGAAGTGATTGTGGATGTCAATAATTAGTGTAAGGAATTGTGTTTAATAATTGTGGGTAGATACATTTGGAAGCCGACAGAATAGTGCTAATTGATTCTGTGTGGAGATTACTGCCTTCCACTGCGAGAATATATTGCTGCAACTTACGTTAGTTTTAAATTAAGAGCTGGTAGACAATGTTCGCGAGAGTACCTGTAGATAGGCTATACCAGCTAAAACTTTTTATAGTGCGCCCGCCTCTCATCATCATCAGAAACAGATGTTCTGCCCGATTGGGTCCATCGTGGTCTGGTCCCGCCGGAATTTTTAGCTTGCAGCTGCCGATACCGGGTTAGGCGCATTCTAAATTACCTCTGTCTAGTTTGGTTTTGGCGGGATTTGCCACTACCGGCCTACAACACAAGTCCTCTTTAGCACTTGTAGGAGAGATCTCGACGTCTTTTTCCATATTAGATATTAGATTTGTAAATTTAGAGCAGGTGTTGGAAATTTAGTGGATATTATTAAATTTTCAAATATTACCTATGTCTGTTACAGATTCGTATTCACCGCGAATATCTATCAAATTTTATTTGCAAGTCTCGTGTTCTCGTGCTTTTCCCTTGAATAGTTGTCTCCATGTTATTATATTGTGTACAACAGCATGGTATTTTAGTAATTGTCAAGCACGTCTATATAGTGGAAGCTGTTTTATCGGTATATATAATGGGAATAGTTCATGTGAATAAGCTAAAGCACGCTAGCCACCTGACGGCGCTCAATAAATTTTATACCGTACAGACCGCCAACCACTTTCGCACACATTTTAACACAAATACATTACATTAAGTCCATTCCATTTTAGTGTTAATAAACGCAGCGTTTCCCGCATAGTAGCTATAGGATTTTCAAGTTAATAGCTCTTCTTTTTTTAATAATAATTAAATAGTGCAATCCACTGGAGGGAAGTTAGCCATAAAAGTTATCCATAAAACTTTTTTTCATCCGATTTCAGTCTACAGTAGTTATTGCTACCTAAAAAGTTAAAAAGAAACTAATTTTTGCTTAAATTGGTTCTTTACAATCTCTTATCACCGTTAATCCGTTACCAATTAATTTCTCTTACAGCAATCAAAAGTACAAGTATAGACCATACTTCCATAGTTATTGCAACCCAACATTCCGCTAATTAGTGGTCTAAACAAATTCCTGAACTTTGAATATTTGTACTCTCGGACATACACCGCGAGTATGTCGCGGTGTAATTTTTTTAGACCACTAATTACCGGAAACTTAGACTGCATTAACTATCATAAGTGGAGACAAGGTTCCTCTGTCGATTCGTGTATTGTTTGTTACAATCGGATGATAAAAGGGCTTATGCTTATTGTTCTGCTGAAACGCTGTATGCTTCCATACTCGCATCCCTGGATAAAAATAGTCAAAGCTCATGAATCTTTTTAGACCACTAATTAGCGGAAACTTGGACTGCAATACCTAGCATAAGTAGAGACAACCTTCCTCTTTCCGTTGGTGTATTTGTTACAATCGGATGATGTCATTGTTCTGCTGAAGTGGTCTATGCTTCCATACTCGCATCTCAGGATCAAAATAGTCAAAGTTCATAAATTTTTTTAGACTACTAATTACTGGAAACTAGGATACAATAACTAAGGAAGTATGGGCTATATTTGTACTTTTGATTGCTGTAAGAGATGATGTAATTGGTAAAGGATTAGCGGAGATATGAGATTATAAATTTGTTTTAACTTTTTAGGCAACTACTTCTGCCTTCTGCAATAACTACTGTAGACTCAGTACGTTAAGGGCTTTCCAAAAATGTGTCATTCATTAAAATCGGAGGGATTTCTTTTTGAACTTCCCCCCGGTGTGCAATCCACCCTTGCAGACTAAAGATGTACAAGAAAGCTAATGGAACTAAGATTAAACGCAGTTTCTTAATGTCAAATATAACCGAGTGTCACCATAGTGTCAGTGGCGCGTTATCCCATGGGCAAAATTGGTATTTGCCAAGGGCCCAGAATAACAGGGGGATCCCGAAGTAGTATTTTGTAAACTTATTTTCGTAATAGACTACCATGCCAGTCCTCATTAAGGTTACAAGCAGATTTAGGCTCCTCTCAGCGAGGCCCGAACTAATCTTTAACTAATTTATTACCCGTCTCAAGAACAGTGAATTATACATTTGCGCTGCTGCCGGTTGGGGACAAAACTCAATCTTTTATAAACTATAAATTAATTAAGTAATTTTTAATAAATTACCGTAGTAAGAATATCAAATTGAACTGATAAACAAACCCTTAACTAAGTTAGAAGAGAAAAACTGTATGAATTCTTCGAATATTTTGAGTCTACACTTTTCCTTTTGTTCTGGAATTCTATTTTGTAAAGATGAACGGTCCAGAAGAGCCTGTACAATAAAAATTTCGAACTGCAAAATGCTGTAAATGATTCAAATTCCTTATTATTACACAGTGTGTATAAAAAGAAACGTTACCACTCAATATATTTGTTTCTATAAAGTTGACAAGAAAAAGATTTAGGAATTTTTAGGAATTTTTTAGGAAAGTTTTAGGAATTTGCTTAAACTACAAATTGGAAATTCTTAGAAATGAAACACACTTTATATTTAAAAGTATTTCGTATTTATAACTTAAGTCATTTTCATAAACGACGAGCGATTGACACGGTAGAAATCCTGTTAACATCGTTTTATTGCTTTCTTTTAATATTTAATCGTCTTGTTACATTTAAATCACTAACCTCAGGAACATGCGGTTTTCACAGTTCAATTTGTAATTTAAAATAGCATCAAAAAACAGGAAAAATATACAGAATACTCTACTTAAAAACAAATTAATTTGGTCTGCTTCTTACAAATACATAACGATGTATATTCAAAAGTCATTCAAGTTTCTAGCTTAAGTCTTTTCCTAAACCTTCTATTTTGTTCTTTCTTCTAGACTTTGAGGATCAGATATTGACATGTTACGTTTCTCCTTGTTAAAACTGATATAGCAAAGTGCATTCGGCATAATTGTATTTTTTTATGATATGGAATCGGAATCTTAGATGATGCTAGAAAAAGAAATAGAAAGTTACATTTTCAATAACTGAAAAAAAAACATGAAAACTGCACCACAAATTTTATAAGTACATATTCAGAGGACCTGTGTATATGAAGATGATGGCGTATTTGAGGATTAACTATCGCAGTTTTTGAAATAATTAAAATATTAAAAACAATTTTTATTTGTTAAGTATAGCCTTTATTTATTAAGATATTATATTTTACTTCCTACGAATTTTGATTTTTGTTATTTGTTCCCAAATGTTATATCAGTATTATTAGTATAGGTATATTATACGAAAATTGGTTTATCGGCGGTGAAATATAAATAGTAGAAGGTAATTATCGGGCATATCCGCTATCTCAGAAGCAACAGTATATACACGTGTTTCGGAGTTATTATTCCTCATCAGTATGGTATAGCCAAGGACCCAGATGAAAGCACAATGGAGAAAATACAAAAAAAAGGAAGACCATAATCAGGGTGACCAATGTCGCCAATTTGGTGCTTCAGTCACAACATCCTCGGATTTGAAGACTACAGGTGACGTCGCGCCGGAAGTAGCCAGTACACCCCAAGGTACAACCTTTAGCCCATGGCAATTAAATGAAAATTGGTTTATCGGCGGTGAAATATAAATAATAGAAGGTAATTATCGGGCGCGATGTCACCTCTAGTCGTCAAATCGGGGATGCTGTGACTGAAGCACCAACTTGGCTACATTTGTCACCCTGATTTGTTCTTCTTTTTTTTTTGTTTTTTCGCCATTGACCTTTCATTTTGCTCTTTGACTATACCGTACTGATGAGGACTAATAAGACCGAAACACGTGTATAAGGTTGCTTCTTAGATAGTGGATATGCCCAAATTCAAAACTGCCCAGGGTTCATGATGGCATAACGCGCCGCTGCATAGTGTAAGGTGCGGTAAGTGCGAGAATGGGGTAACTGACAAGGACAACTACCCTTCTAAATTCTTTTCCAGTACTGTAAAGTTGTTGTTTAAAAAAAGAACAACTATGACGTGGTTTTTCAGGTTTTATTTTTTCCTTTTTTTCAATTTGTTCTTTATACTGGTACTGGTACTTAATTCCTGTGAAGTTTGACACAATGAATTTACATATCGCAGTTTATTAACTTAACAAAAAAATCTATTAACGTTTGAGTCTACATAATAGAAAGCATTTCACATATTTTCAGTTACTTCTGAAAGATAACTGATTCTGGTATGCTTCTTGCCGTAAAATCTGAATCTGAAGGCAGAAATTCCGAATCGGGCCGACTTGGCCAGAATAGTCACAAAAACGCACTAATGGTAATATTTTACAATGTTCACTTACATTTTTCATCAATATTGTTAAATATGTATTTGTTTTATATGAACTGTTCATCCCCGTTTAAGCAAAAATTGTTCTCAAGCATATTATAAAACCCCAGCAAGCAATATGGATAATAGATACAGTTGTTACTTTTTCTTGAGGTTTATTTATTAGTTATTGAGTATTGAAATAACATACCTACTAGAATATATAATATTGACTAGCAAAGTCCGGTAAATTCTATCTTATGTGTATTAAGATTCCTTTAAACTTCATGCTTCTCGCTTCATAGATAAAAAATAAACATTCTTAGTTATTTTGGTGGTCAGCCAGTACACCAAGTTTTGTTCTATTATAATTAAAAATAATAATAAAAGAATACGTTGGAAACATGGTTTAAGGCTAGTCTTTCAATGCCATTTAAAGTGAACCATAAACCGAGTTTAGATATAGAAATTTGACACAGCAGGGGCTCGGTTTATGGTTTAAAATGGCTTTGAGAAAGACGGCGTAAGTTAATACGACATGAACTAATCTTTCTAAAACTTTCCCGGTAAATGGTAATTTACACCCTAATATAAATGTGGGAAAGTTGGAACATTTGAATTGGCGTTTTCGATAGACTTCGTTACGCTGAACTCATATTCGAAGTCGTATCAGAACTCAAAAGTTGGCTATCACGTTAGGTTTTCATTTTGCGTTTTCATTTATTTTAGTTTGAACGTAATCGCATATAGCTAAAGAAACACAACCAGTTCAGCTTCAAGAACACTTGAGAATACATTTCAGATTTTACGTAATTCAAAGAGATCACGTAAGTACAAAGTTTAAAGTACTTGAGATGTTATACCTGTAAGTCATGGACATTGATTTGGGATGACATCGGACATAAAATGTATTTAATAGTGTAATTATATAGTTTCAATTAGATAATTTGATTAAATTTGTATCGTCTTTTTTACCCTCCTCCATAATTACTACTCCCAAACATTTAATTAACTGGTTAGGACCTATAATTCAACGTCAATTGTAAACAAGACTCAATTTATCAAATCGATTTGAACCTACTTGAGAACCATATGGACGATCCCAAATGTTTTCGTTCAAGCAACTGTAGCCAGCTCACACGATTCTATACCGTTTCTATTTAATATTATGTGAAGTATGGGAAGAGATACCGCGGAGTCCGGTATTAGCGTCGTTTCCTGTAAAGCACGTTCGCCACCATACGCCATATGCCACACGAGTTGGGGTTATTCGATACGTTGAAACAAAATACGATGGAAATTAATGATGAACGGAAAAATGACACCCTTTCGTGTGTTCGTGTGTTGACATCTGCTCAGCGGGTAGGTAGCGTAGAGTGCCCTCGTATATTCGTCTTAAATTCGCGAGTTCAATCACAAAGACTGTCTGACAAACTCGGCTACGGATCGCGTATAAACCTCGTGCTCGCGATTTACATCCTTAATTATCTGCTCGTAGAATAATATACTATTGTGTTTCTAAATCGCCATACGCTATTTTTTCAAACCATATCCATACTACCATATCGTAGGAAAGGTTGACCAACATTATTAAATTTATAGAGATAGAGTGCTATCTAAATTCTAGTAGAAAGTATAAACAAATACACAATTGATGACTTTATTGTGTTCGTTGTAATTTCTGTAACCGTTACTAATATGCTTCATAAAACACTCGTCTTGTTGGTGTATGTAAATTTGCTTTGTTTTACTTCCTATTGTAAACAAAGTCAACAAAGACACAGGAAGTAAGTCGACGCTTTTATAAAGTCAACACATCCTCAAACGATTTAACGCGTTGGGGGTTCATGTGGCGTGAAGTGAAAAAAGACAAACAATAGGCAATAAGGTGAACTATGGACCAGTACTAAACTATTGAGATGTTTTTAGAAAATCAAGGAGAGCGTAAAATCTAATAAATCCAATGATGGAAAAGGAAATGACGACGATAATGAAGTAAGTCATCATTATACCATCATACTGTGATGCTTGATTTGACTTTGATTAACATATATATATATATATATCTATGGCACAACAGCCCGGTGTGGGCCCTAGCCTCCCTTTCTTCTAGCCTCTTCCTCTTTGAGTCTTTTCCTCCATTGGTCTCTGCGTTGGGCAAGCCCTCTCCAGTCGTTCACAGTCAGTATATCTCTTGCGTCACTCCTTATATTGTCTTCCCATCTCAACTTCGGTCTACCCTGTCTTCTCCTACCATCTAGGGTAGCTCTGAACATCATCTTAGGTCCTCTCGTATTATCCATTCGCTCCACATGTCCTGCCCATCTTAGGTTTGATTAACATAGGCTTGCCATAATTATGAAATTTCAAACCGGGACAATAATTACCTACTTTTGAAAATAAATCAACGCTCTGTGGTGGCTTTTTATAGTCTTTAATTTTTTTGTATCTATGTATTTTTTCTGCTTCTCAAGTGTTTTCTTATGTATTTCGTCTTTTATATAATTCGAACATCAGATATACCAAACTTATCAACAATTGGGACGTTACCACAAAAGTAAATTTGTATACCAAATAATGCATATATTTCAACACAAATCAGCAAAAATTACTGTGCACAGTAATTTGACACTGATGACTGATGTCACTGATTTTGTCACAAGAGATGTGAGATATCGTTTCAATTTTGTTTCCATAGATACCAAACCAAGAAGTCTGCGTAACGCAAATCTAAGACGTGATGGAGACGATCCCGGTTCGTCATCTACAAACAAAAAGCGCGTTGAAATGTCCATATAACATTTTGTGACAAAACAAAAACTGGAATAAGTGTTTATTCATTGAAACTCTCGTATTGTTCGCTGAATGTACATTTAATATTATAACTATTCTATAATCAATTAAAAAAATTAAGCATTCCACTAATTTTATTTCGCAGTACAATATTGCTGTTACTATTGGTGTTAAATAAGACAGAACTAGTGCGTCATCTCGGAAGCCGTTGGAAATACTCATATTTTAATAATTATTTTTTGAAAACGTTGCAAATTGGAACACTGGAACCTTTACACCTAAAAAAATGACGTTTGTTTTTTTATAAATATTCACATTTGGTAGATTATTAAATTGTGTATGGTAACAATCATAGCATGTATTTACAAAATGTTTCGAAATCGACTACCAACGGATTTATCCCCCATTAATGATCTTCAATTTGACGCATGACAAAAAATTATAGAATAACATTTAGAAAAGTTATAACCTTTTGCTAAAGCAGAACAAAGTAATGTTCAGTTGAAGCCACAACATAAGTACAATATCTTTAGTTAGGGGTTCTTCACCTCAGAGCGAAACATTTTGTTTTCATGAATGGGACTACCGCATCTAATTACCTATAATTTAGTATATGTAGGAAAGTTATACAATAATTTTTGAAAAAGTTATAAGCATGTTGTTACCACAGCCAACCAAAATATCAACTACCTCCACTTGGTGTCATACATAATATCGTAATATGGAGGCTTTTCAGCTTTTAATGTAATCATTTAGAGTATAACCCAATCAATTACCTACAATTTGGCCTAGGAGAAAAGGATTTAAACAGTTTTTGTAAAAGTATAAAAAATTTTCTGTTGTAGAGATATGTAATTTGTACCGCAATACTCAAATAAGTAGTAGACAAAATTACTTTGATATAGGGGTTGTATGCTAGAAAGAAAATTTCTCAGCGTAAATGAGTAAATACAACGAAATTATCATATGAAGCAAAGATATGTACCAATTTTTTTTCCATTTCCTATACATTTAATTTTTGTAAAAGTTATAACTATTTTTCTGTAGCGATATTCGTAGTATATCTGAAAGCTTGCATAGAAGTTATATATGCAAATTATTGTGAGTTAAAGGTTGTTTGCTACAGAACGGAAAATAGTGACTACCTAATTGAGATAGGTAGTCAAAATTTTGATGTATGGAATATCGTCGTACAATTTTAAGCAGTCAGTCAGCAGTCAGTGTGTTTCTTTCGCTGTCGATACTTAATATTGTTATAATACTAATCGGCTAGTCGCTCTGTTGCCTGTTAGCAACGGAGTTGTTACCCCTAAATCAACATTATTTTGTTTATCTCTCAAAAAGTATCGAAAAGTAGCAAAATGTAAGCTTTTTTCTTGGCAAAGAACATATGACTTGAGGCCTTTTTAGATTTCCAAAATTCTACCATTTGCAAGTTTCAAAGCTAGATGTGTTCTACCGATAAAAAATAATTCCTGATTCACTAGTTTGACAATAATCAATCAATCTTTTGATCTGAGTGATTTGTTACTGATAAAAATTCCAGTAAAGAATTTTAGCCGGGACATAATACCAAACCGGCCGGGACGCCGGGACCGGTACCCCAAACCGGGACTATCCCGGTCAAACCGGGATGTATGGTAAGCCTAGATTAACATAAATCGCAACAAAATCAGTACCTCAAATAACCCAAAAATAAGCACAAAAAAATGCAAAATAAAATAGCGCCAAATACGGAGTTAAAGCTGCTTATAATAAAACAACACAAGCAAGATGGTTAAAATCCGCTCCCCTATGAACATTCCATTACTAGTAATAATGACAATATATATTTGAAATTTCTGTAAAAAAATAAAAAGGTTAAAAACATTGATTTATTACATGCTAACAAGCGATGTCAATGTCGTAGACATTGGCCAATATCCCTTGCATTAAAAGCCACTGAAATACAAAGAAACCATTAAGAAATTGTTACAGGATGTGACACGGAACATGATGTACATGGGAAACTGTAAAGACTTACAATGTCGGTTAGGTAAATGGGACAAAAGTTGGGTAAATCTGGACCCCAATCAGAAAAGTTTTTATTTTGCAAATATTTTTATTGGATTACTAGATATTACCGAAAAAGGAAAAACTGGCAAATGTCTCTCTTCTTGAATAACATTGCTATAAGGGTAAATAGAAAGTCGAAAGTTTTTATTCTGTAGTACTCTAAAGCAATTTTTGTTATAAAAAATGTTTAAGTCTATCAGCTTTGGCTGGGCGATATTCAACTTTTTTACTTCTTATTAACGCCATATTGAATTTTTACAGATTTGAATAGACTATTGAAAATGCTTTACCACCATGTATAACAGAATTATGAAATGATCACAAAAAATCCAATTAGGTGGCCCACTAGGTCACCCGACTTAAACCCATGGATTTTCTTTTTAATGGGGTTTTAAAAGCCAACGTGTGTCTAAAGAACTACGATACACTGCAGGACCTTCAGGGAGTAGTGGAGAGGGCTTTTAGGGATATCGAATAAAACTAATAATAATCGTTAAGTTTAGAACTAAAGAAACGACCAAAATTTAAAATGTGTATCAAACACTTTCTGTTTATGAATTTTTTGTTAAATTTTAAATTTACTTAGGGAGTTTTAAATTTCTTATTCACAATAAATAAAGTATTGCCGTCACAGGACCTAAATAATAATATTGCTATTTTTTTAAAATTAAGTAAGTATGTGAGAATATTAGGTTGCTAATTTTTACGCAAAATTTTGTGAAAACTCAATTCTATCATAAACGTATTATACATAAAGTTGTAAAGTAATTTCGATGTTCTATTTAAATCTGTAAATATTAAATTGAACCTCATATAGATGACCATTATTTGTTCTAAACAAAAATTAACGATTACTAAAGATGCCTTAATAGTCTTCTCACTGCCTTCTGAAGCCCCTGTACAGTATCACAGTTTATGGACATTAGTTTTTATGTCGCCCCTTGGAAAAAAGTCCATGAGGTTTAAGATTTTCAACGTATTTTGTGATAATTTCATACACGTCTTATACAGGGTTGTAAAACTGTTTCAATATTCTATTTAAATCTGTAAAAATATCAATATGGCGTCCATAGGAAACAAAAAAGTTCAATATATCCCAGCTAAAACTGGTTTATAAAAACATTTTTGGATAACAAAAATCGCTTCAGGGTATAATCTTATATAAGAATACAAAATTTCGAGTTACTTTTTATCGTAATAAGGAAGTTATTCAAGAAAACAGAAATGGAGAGTTTTTATTTTTTTCCGTAAGTAAAAAAGTAAAAGTAAAAACTGTTTGGAAAGGGGTCTACATTTACGCAACTTTTGTTCCATTGAACCGATATCGTAGCTCTTACAGTTGCCGAGATCTCCATGTACTATCGTGGCCATATATTATGTCCCTTCTTTTGATGTCCATTTTCTCGGAAACCTAGGGGCGAAAAATTTTGGTGCTGTCCTTGATGAATAATAATAATAATAATAATAATAATAAACGTCTTTATTTCTCCATAAACAAAAATTAAACAATAATTTCAAATCCAAAATACAACGGACTGGAGTAGGCGAAGTCCAGGTCAACACAAAAGTGTTGCCTGCTCAACTTAACCTAATTACCTTAACCTATCTCTCTCCATTCCATCTATCACGTGCAAAACAAAACAACAACAAATAAAAACTAAAGACGAATCGAGACTTAAGTAGTACTTCCACTAATTTCACATGCACAAAGCATGCTCGCTCACTGCTCAAGAAAAAGTTTTTTAAATAACTTGCTCTTAAAAGTGGAGTTGCTCATAGTTCGGAAACATGGCGGCAGACTATTAAAATTTTTTGCGATACAGTGGGCAAAACCTCGTTTGAAGAATTCAGTTGAATGCATGGGCGGAGTGAGTCCACCCCTGTATCGCAAATTGAGATTATGTACATCGGTGCGAAAAGAAATCTTTTGGAATAAATAGGTGGGTGACTTATGCTTTATTATTCGATGAAATAATGATGTAGAGTTTAAGAACCGTCTATTTGACATATTTAGCCATCCAGCTTCTTTAAGCTTATGTGATATGTGTTCGCGCCTCCTAACCCCATATATCAGACGCAAACAGGAATTTTGCAACTTTTGTATCCTCTGTTTGTCGCGAAAATCCAGACACGGTCCATAAACAGCACTACAAAAGTTCATTCTAGACAACACCAATGAATCACAGAGCAACGTTCTTGACTTCCTGTCCAGGACATGTCTAATTGAGTATATCTGTTTCAGTGAACAATACCCACGCTGTAGACAAAACGATATATATTTCTTATAGCGAAATGTATTATCAATAGTCAATCCCAGATTTTTAGAACTGTCCTGCACTGGAATTACGGTATTATTAATACTGACTGATATGCGATTAGCAACCTTTTCCCTATCTATCTTTCTGCCAAACACCATTACTGCCGACTTAATCGGATTTAAAAACAAACAATGCGCCTCGGAAAATACTAGAAGTCTTTGCAAATCTTCATTGATTAGTTGACATGCATTCTCCACCGATTCCGCCGGAAAGGAGAAATAAATCTGTGTGTCGTCTGCATACATGTGAACTGAGCAGCTGTGAACAGATCTGCACAGTTGAGACGTGTATATACTGAACAAGATTGGAGCTAAAATTGTTCCCTGACCCACCCCCGCGGATACACCAGCCCAATCAGACATCCGGCCACCGCAACAGACCGCCTGCCTTCTACTATCCAAAAAACTGGTCATTAATGCTAAGGCTGAAGGCAGAAGACCAATGTAATGCAATGCCGCAATGAGTGTACTGTGGTCGACCGTGTGGAATGCCTTAGAATAATCTAATAAAACTAATACCGTCAACAATCTTCGGTCAGTTGCCTCCACTATGTCACCGGTCACTTTAAGCAGTGCCGTTTCACATCCATGTCCTGATCGAAAACCAGACTGGACGTCTGGTAGAATTGTATTTCTGTTTAGGTGACAACGAAGCTGCTTCTCCAAAACTTTCTCCAGTACTTTTGACAATACCGGCAGAATACTAATTGGTCGCAAATCATTTAAATCCTTGGGCTTGGTTTTCTTTGGTAGAGGCGTCACCAGTGCCTGTTTCCATGCTTCCGGGAAAACAGACATAGATATGCAAGTGTTGATAATGTTGGTTATGTAAGGCAGTAAATATGGAATACACAACTGAATAATCTTTAGACTGATTCCATCGTGACCCACCGCGTTAGTTTTTATGCCATTTATGATTAGTAAAATATCCGCTTCATTGACTGTATGGAATTCCAAATATGAACCCATACCAGTAAGTGTGCCGCCCGTGTAGTTCTTTAAAGTGGTCGGGTCAGGAACCCTCTGCATAGTGCTGTTTAAGAAAAAATCATTTATCATCCCAGGATCTCCAAGGTTCACTGGGAGATCAGTAGTCGCACCCCCAGATATCATATTATATTTTCTCAAATCGCGCCACATGCTAGTATAACCCGAGCCCCGAAAACAGTTTCGAAAGAAAAATCGTTTTGCCCTAATCACGGTTGCATTGACATGATTACGCAATGCCCTATACTGATCCCAGTCGTCAGGTGAGCGGGTGCGTTTAAATCTCGTAAGCGCATGTTTTCTTTGGCTCATCAGCAACTTAACGTCATCAGTGAGCCATGGAGAAGGTCGCTTAGTAAATCTAGAGACCGTATAAGGAGCATGAATGTCCAGCAATACTATAATATTACTATTGAAAAAAGCGACCTTATCATTCACGCTCTCGAAGTCGTAAATATTTCTCCAGGGAATACTTTGCAGTTGTTCATAGAAAGCATTATAATCAAAATGTTTGAAGGAACGGTAAGTCTTCACTACAGGTACACTTTCGGGTATCCTACATTGTAAATTACAATAAACTAAGTCGTGATCCGCAACCCCATAAACCTCGGACACCCCAGCCAACGCTATTAGTTCTTTATTATTAGTGAACATTATGTCAATGAGTGACGAAGTTGTCTCCGTAGTGCGTGTCGGACTCTCTATAAGCTGAAAAACCCCGAAAGCATCGAAAAAATCGACAAATGCCGCAGTGGCACTCGCGGCAACATCAAGGAAATTTACGTTTACATCACCCATACAAACAAAGTCATCACAAATCGGTAGCACATTTGATATAACAGTTTCAAGCCCGTCCAAAAACTGCATAATACTAAGTGACGGGGGCCTATAAATGACTCCAAACGCAACCTTCCGCTTATGAAAGGGTACAAGAATCCACAAATTCTCAATCTCACTTTCCGTATTCAAAATCTCATACCTGACATCCTGTCTTACATAAAACCCTACTCCTCCCCCTCTTCCCATCATACGATCACATCTCTCAAAATGATACCCATCAACACCGACATCGTTTGACAATATTCCGCCATGCAGCCATGCTTCGCTTATGCCAAAAATCCCATGAGAATCTCCTAGTAAACATTCCCTAAAACCATCAAAATTACGAACAAGTGAGCGAACGTTCAAGTGCGCAACAGTTATGTCATACATTACAATCGATAAACAGAAGCAGAGCAAAATTTAATAAACAATTAATAACACAATCTAGTCCCTATAGTTATTTAACAACAAACAAACAATCCAGCCAATATAATAATCAGAAATGCGAACAAGAAATACAAATAAAAATATAACTAAAATTTACGAATTACTACTGGCCGTACACTAAATGCAAATGCGCTATCCGCTCATAAATAATAACAAAAGAAAAAGAGTGATTCAGAAAATAAACAATCCTGGTATTGAGATAAAACAGACAAAAAGAACGGGAATTCAAAACAGATTCTATAAAACATTAAATATACTATCGATACCGGTTACTTAGGTAGTCGCTCAACATCAGTGTCAGTCTCTATTTTAAATACCCTATTGTTCTTCTTCGCGAAAATGATTCCGTCAGAAGTCCAGGCATTCCCTTTCCCAACTAAGATCTTAACCTTTTTGAGCAGATCATACCGACACTTTGTCAAGTCTTCCGCTATGACAATAGTTGTACCCGCAAGTTTCCTTTTACTTTGCATCACAATCCGCTTATGCTTATACGACGAAAACTTCACAATAATTGGACGGGTACCGTTTCGACTTTGACCAATTCTGTGACAACGGTCTATATTATTAGGCACCAACTCTACACCCAACTTTTGCATAAATAGAGTAATTACAACCGGCTCTACCTCTTCGTGATGAGTTCCGTCCGGGACACCAAAGATTCGGACATTCGACCTCCTTGAGTATTGCTCCAATCTATCAACTCTATTTGATAACTCTAAATTCACATTTTCCAGCTGTTCGACCTTTGCTTGACATATAGTCACCATGCTATCGAGTTTATTCTCAAATGTTTTTGTTACTTCAGAGAGTTTTTCACTTATCTTTCGTCCGAACTCATCGCTATTCAGCCACTCACTCATGCATTCCCTGAATACCACCTTTATGTCTTCCATTTGGTTCTTAGTGAACACTGGCATTATTAAGCAGTTTTAATTGCACAGTTAGGTCACAAAAAATCACTCCAAAACACTCAATTTACCACAACTTTAAACAATTTTGACCGGAGCGGGAGCACGTGGCTGTCTACTCGTATACGACCATGGAGAGAATTAATGCTATATAATATAATATAATATAATGCTATATAATTATGCTACAACTCATAAAAATTAGAAACCTGTATGTGTTAGCGTTTTCCCGATTTTTCCAAATTAAGAAGTATTGGTGCTGTTTTTGCCACGTATATTTTATTCGTTTAACTTTAGCAATTAAGTACTCCGGAAATAATACATAGATTTGAATGAATTAAAAAGTAAAATCACCTGCGGAATGCTAGCTTTCAATCAACATTTTTGTAAAATCATTGGATTAGTTGTTGACCCAAAAAAGCTATATTATGCAATGCCAGCCATTCCGTTATTAGAAGAGCTAGACCTAGAGTAATGAAATATAGACGATAGGCTACCCAATAATTCATAGGTTTAAAGTTTATTACATAATCATTGTTTATCTTGCATTTTTCATACAAAAGATCGTGCTGAAACTCCGCGTGAATTCCGACGCTCTACGGTCTTTGGCGTACTGCGGGGAAAGGAGGCGTTAGCGGTGCAGTCATGTCGGAGAGAACCGACACAGCTGGGAGAACCGGGGCAGCTTATTATCAATACACCAAAAGAACCATAACTTGACAAGGTAGTAATTTTAACTAACAATTAAATTCTTAATATTTACATAATTTTGATTATACTATTGTGACCCGGTACGAGAGAAATCTCTTCTGTCGATTGGCGCTTATGTTTTCTTCAGTTTTTATACAATAAGGTTATAAACAAGATTTTGATGGAAGCGGATAGATCTAATAATATGGAGTTAGCAGATTTTCCGGTTAGTGGTGAATACTAAATTAAGCTTGCTTGATAAACCCAAAAAATATTTAAAAGGTATGCCCGATTTTGTTAAAATATTCAAACTATTATAACAGTTTCAACAGCTTATTTATTAATAATATTTAAATACATGCAGAAACAATATAAAATAAATACAACTCTTGATATATTACATATATTACAAACGTCAGCTCTGACCGTATAAAACTTAAAAATATCAAAAAACTTTTACAAATTTAGCATCGTAAATTTGTAGACACATAGAATATTTTGCAGATCACTCATTTATTTTAAATGCTAAACCCGAAACCCGATTTAAATTGCCAAGAATTCCCATGAGACTTCCAAATGCCTGTTCGTGGTTCTGTTATCTTATTGACTTATTTTAAACTAACTACTTATTTTAAACTAACTACTATTTTAAACACTAGTAACTATAGTAATGCACTGCGTCGCTGTCGACCCCTTTCCCCGCTTGCCCCAAGGACGGTAGAGCGCCGCGTCAACTGCAGCAATCATGAGATGCTTCAACTCGATCTTTTGTAGGGAAAATGCAAGATAACCCATGATTATGCAATAAACTTCAAACCTATGAATTAGTGGGTAGCCTATAGTCTATACTTCATTATTCTAGTTCTTCTAATATAGGAATTGCTGGCATTGCATAATATAGCTTTTTGTGGGTCAAGCACTAATCCAATGATTTTACAAAAATGCACATTGAAAGCTAGCATTCTGCAGGTGATTTTACTTTTTAATTCGTTCAAAGCTATGTATTATTTCCGGAGTAATTAATTGCTAAACTTAAACGAATAAAAATTACGTGGCAAAAACAGCCCCAATTCTTCTTAATTTGGAAAAATCGGGAAAACGCCAACACATACAGCTTTCTAATTTTTATGAGTTGTAGCATATTAATGAAGGACAGCACCAGAATTTTTTCAAATTTTTTCGCCCCTATGTTTCCCCTCTATGATCAAACACAAGGTAATAAATACATGGCTGTATGATTGTTGTTGCTTCAAACTAAGCGGTAATTTAAGCTACGGACTAGTGAGACACACACATCTGGGTTTTAGAATTTGATCTAGTCATTAAAAGAGGAAACAAAGAACACACTAGGTGTACGGTAACGTGTTTCAGTAATATTAGCCCGTTCCACGGCGCCCACACATGGAGACAGACGGCGCTTGACACCGCTATTTCCTGCTGAACAGGATAGATAAACCTTCACACCGCGCGGTACTGCTACCTATATACAAATATTGCTGCTATCTATCGCTTGTGGCAAATGACTATATTCATCGGCAGAGTAAAACTAACATCTGAAATTGATTTCTAATCCCGCGTTAGACGTTGTGGAAAACGGTTATCTGGAACATCAGGACTTTATTATTTCACAATTAACTTGCAAAAATGGAGTTTTTAAATTATCCTTTCAAATTCAAACGTTTTCTACAAAAACAATATGTCCAACCAAAAGACGAGAAAACTCCACATACACACATGTACCTACTTCATGGGCGCCCGGAGAGAGGGGCAAGGGGGTGCACTTGCACCCCCATGGCTTTTGATATAACAGAGGATAATCAACAAGAAAAAATCATGAAATACATGCTGATTTATAACTATGTAGTGGTAAAACATTTAAAATTTACTTGAACGAAAATAATAAAGTCATAGAATTTAAAAATAAAATAATCAATAAACTTCTGAATTTACACATAAAAATTCATAGAGTTTAGTTCAATTTTTTCCAATCACCATAAAAATCGTTGAAGTTCACATACTAATAAAAAAATATCGAAAAATTATGATTAATTTTTGCAAAAGCTGACTGATTTAAATACGTTTGCTATTAAAACGGAGATTATCCCCAATTAGCAAAACTCCGAGCGTCGAAGGGCTATTTGGTCTTTTATTTACCTACAATTTGGGGTATGATAGAAATTTATGCAACAATGGTTGCAAAAGTAATAAAAAATTTTCCGTCGCAACAGTTTGAAATACGTTTGCTATTCGAATGGACATTATCGCCATTTAAGGGTTGTTGTCCATGGGGCAAAACTCCACACGTCGAATGGCTGTTAGGACTTTTAATTACCTACAACTTGAGGTATGATAGAAATTTATGCAACAATTCTTTCCAAACTTATAAACATTTATCTGCAGCAAATGTTTGAAATACGGTTGATATTCGAACGGTCATTATCGCCATTTAGGGCTAGTTTTCCATGGGGCAAAACTCGGCTCTACGTCTTTGAATTACCTATAATTTGGGGCATGATATAAATTTAAGCAACAATTTCTGCAATAGTTATAAATTATAAACCATTGGCTTTTTATACCAAAACCGGAACGGTAGCACCGGTTTCCGTTGACCATTGAGTTGGCAACTCATAACCCAACCCATGGCCGGCTTTCGGTTTGCACCGCCCTGGAAATATTTCCGCGGGCGCACATGACCTACATCATGTTTTCATCGGATATAATTTGAGTCTGCAAGCTTTGTTTTAAACCGTCGTTTGAAAGCTTTTACTGTCTTTATGACAAAGGGTGTTTGAAGTAGGTATACCGGTATAATGTTATCAGAAAAGTATATTGGTTTTGTTACACAAAATGTGATTTTAAAATATAATCACATTAGTTAACATACGCTAACAAATGAAATTTTTTTGTATTATTTGCGGTTTATTTAATTAAATATCTGCCATTAATAAAACTTCATTATTAATTTAACTTGACAATAAAGGACCTTGTTAAAATAGTTAAGTACGTGAAATGGAAAAAAATAAAATAGTCTTTGCATGAGACGATTTTTCGAATTGATAATTTTGCAATTCCAATAGCTTTGAATGCTAAAACCTTCGCATGGAAACAATTATTTATATTTGTACATGAGTTATCGTATTTGTACGCTCGTACAGCTGGCAACTGTACGCTCGTACAGCTGGCAACTTATGTGTTGAACATGCCGTCACCTGTGTTAAGCGTAGTTATGTTTTAAGACTATTATTTGTCCCTGAGGAAGCCACAATTAGTGGCGAAATATTGGACGTAATTAAAAAGTCAAAGAAGCAACATCTTTAATTGAGCCCTGCTAACCCAAAATTTAATTAGCAATACGTTGTGACAAAGTTAATATACCCTGCCACAGTAATGTGAGGGGTATAAAAATCTGGTATGACCTAGCACATATCGCACTATACAGCAGTGCCAAACTGTGTCAATCGCTGTGTTTTGACAATACTGTCAATAGAATCAAAATATCTGTCCAATCCTGGCTAACTAGTTTTAATGCAGATACGACCGATCTCGATCAAATAGAATTTGCTCATGCAGCTAAACTATTAATTTGACCAAAATAATGTCACTGGCATAAATTAAACAAAATTTCCTCTACTTTAATTAATTATTTAACTATTTTGATGACATTACAGAAACGGCTGATTTCCAAATATTAAAAAAAACAAGAGTAAACACACACGCACTCAGAAATTTTATTTTACCTTGGTAAAAAATGTTCAGGTGACCCAAAAGGACTAAACTAAACTAGCGGATCTAATATGGCGGAAGAGTTAATAATATTATAGTAATATTTTAAAATTCGCTGTAATTTAGTACCTGCTAGTTTTAAATACATACACTAATACAAAACAAATGATAAAAATATTATTACGATCCTTATGATAATCCAATTTTTTATATACGATTTATAATTGCAGATCTTTAAAATGCATTTTTATATTGATTGAGTTAGCCATATTAGGCCCGCCCGTTTTAATATTCAATTGCTGTGTTTTAATTATAAAACTTTAAAAAAATGCTAATTACTTATCGTTTTTGTACTAATGTACCATATCTGCGTTTGCGTCAGCCATTTTAGATACGCTATTTCGAATTAGCAATATTGATAACATATTGGTAATCACCGACCTATTATTTTTTTATATCTACTTGTGCCTTCCAGAGGGAGGAGGGGTCAAGCAAAAAGAAAATCGCCTCAACGAACAAAAGAGTCGTCGCCTGATGGTGCTAAAAATATCAGTTATTAGAGTCAGTATGTTTGGCAACACTTTATTGAATACGAAAACAAAAGGGCGACTAAAAAAGAAATATCAATAATTATCGCAATGTTTTGTATATTATAGGCAGTGAGGGTTTATCTTTTCACAAATTTCCAAAAAGTAATCAGTTATAAAACGCGTGGCGTATTGTATTTAAATTAGTAAATAGATTTTAAAACGCATGCGAGTGTGTTCAACCCATTTTAAAAAGACTATTTTTTCAGTCGAGTTGATACATGGCACAATTTAATTTTTTTTTCACATGACAAAACTCTTCACCTTGGTCGAAGAATGTTTCTTTTTTCCCAAAACTTGTTTAAAGATGTACTCAACGGCACCAATTTATCGTAACTCTGATTTGTGAATTATAGAGTCTTTACTAATGTTTAAATACTTATGCGACCTATCTGCTGATTTTGAGGTTAAACACATCCGGATTATTTTCTCATTAACATAACCACAAACAATAACATGTCCAACCGCAAATAGTTTTCTACCGTCTTCAAGGAGTCGTTTTCTTGTTCTCCATGCTCTGAAAATACCAAAAAATGCAGCTCATACTACTAATCAAACTCATATTGGGCTTTGGGCTGTTGAATAACGAAAGTAACGATGATTCTATCCTGCAGTATAGTTATTACTCACTCAAGGAAATTGTTGTGTTGGTTTGAACCAGTTTCTTGAATGAACTGCTTCAAACCAACACAACAATTTACTTGAATGAAGATTTTGAAATATTTAAGTAATGATATTCGTTTTTTCATTGAATGACTTCCTATAATTTGTTTTGTATCCTAATTAATACCTTCATAACTCTGCCAAACATCTACGCATTTTGTATCAAAGTGAACTGAGTAGAACAAAGTGAACAGTGAACATTCTTTTGTTAGTGTTTCGTGGAATTTTAGCACGAATACCCGTTGTAAGCATGATATTTTTACACCGGTATCCAGAAAAGTATATAAAAGTAATAAAAAAACCTATAAAAGACCCAATACCTACTGAATTGTTACTCGGGCATATAATAGAGCAAAAACTCTTCATTTAGACTAAGCTATAATACTTACTCCTCATGTCCTCATCTCAATGACGGGGCTCCACTTTTTCGAAATCCTTACATGATTAACGATATCACAAACATAGACAAATAGTTATATAAGAACATCTTCAATAAAATATTCTTTATTGCATCAATATAATACAACAATAGGCCAATTGTATAAAATTTCTAGAATATATCAATCGATCTAATAAATAAGTTTTCTATCTACAATATTTTTGGTGTGTAGCCGTGTATAACAAGTATATATTACAATTAATAAAGAATAAATATTAGTTTATAAATAAGTACGTATAAAATTAGTATAAAATTAATAAATATGTGTTCGAGTCCTTGTTCGAGACTAGTCGTTCATCACGTCGTTCGCAGTCCATTATTGCAATTATTGCACATTTCCGTTGGTATCGGGAACGATTTGTTCCCATTCCCATTCCCCTTCTAAAGGTTTGTCGTTTTCGAAATCGAAATTCCAGCGAGCTTTAGCTTCCTCTGATAATCTTGACAATTCTTCCTCCACCCTCGGTTGCACATCACCCTCTGAAGTTCCATTGGAATTTGGTGGAGTTGCAAAGAGCCGTCTGCACACTGACGATCTTTCAGGAGTAACACTTTCTGATGGTGGCCTCATACTGGATAGCTGCAACAAGATTCAATAATTAATTGTTTAACCTCAAAAACTACACCACAAATGTATTGTTTAATTGTAATAATAATCAGTGACAAGTTAGCATACAAACAAACTTAAATATACGTTATAGAGAAAAATATCCATACGTTAAAGAACAATACTTGGTATTTAGAATTTTAGAAGCAAATTAGAATATGATATTCGACAGAAATAAATTGATACGTATTGGTCGTTTTATAGTAGTAATCTAGTAATTAGTATTAATATGTAGGTAGTTAGCATGTATATAGTAGAAAAGCCAGAACACTGCCAAAGAATATTTGTGCCATGATTTGTATAGCTGAAGTTGGTGGTGTGTTTAATAAGAGTTACTTAAATATTGTTAAATATTCGCCATGTCCAGAAGACTCACCGGTAAGACACCGGTAAGTTACCGGTGGATCAGCGGTGACGATAATCGGAATTTTCAACCTGGATGCATTCCTGAACCTCTTCTTTGTGTCAAGGTCACTGTGACAGTTTAGGAATGCATCCAGGCTGAAAATTATGATTATTATCACCGCTGATCCATTCATAGACGTTCGATATTTTCCAGAAGATAGAAAACGAAGAATAATGTAGCTTCTCGAGAAATCCATCGGCAAATGAGCTGCTAATGTTTAAAGTTCTATCTACATCAAGCCGCAATCCTGATATGATTGTCGTTGTCGGAATGAGCAGTGGTATACGACATTGACAGTAATGACATGCGCAGTATATCAGATAATAGGAAATACTCAAGAAAAACTCCTACACGTGCTGATAGACAACAAAAAATATCCGATATGGCTTGTACATTGAAAAGAATAGACAACTTTTTATGGTTTACCAATCAGAAGACATCCAGACTGTTGATAGCATGGACAATTCTGTGTGGACCAAATTCTATCATAAGATCTAGATGAATGAAAAGTCCCAGCATTAGTACTGCCCTGTGGGATCACAGAGTTGGTGCAAATGGCGAAAACCGAAAAAACACTGCATGGTAAAAATTGCTACAAACGGTATTTAGGTGGTGACACTCAAAACAACGACTACAGCTTCAATTCTACAGGATATTTTGTCTAATTTATGTCTATGAAATTTTTTGGTAAAGTTAATAGTTTAGCTGCAGGAGCAAATTCTATTTGATCGAAATCGTGTCTACATTAATAGTAGGTAGCCAGGATATTTTGAAATTTTTGACAGTATTCAGAACGTCAGCGGTTGGGAAACGTCAATTCAACACGCAAATTTATTGAGAATGCGATGAGGAGGAGAAACACACGCGCACGTACGCTATGTGAAACAATGTTAAAACAGCTTGGTGTTTCCATGGTGTTTACAAAATCAATGTGTATTTCGAGTGCGGATAGCAATGTTGTTATGCCTTTTTCAAGGATTTTGCAAATGAGCCGCCATTTCTGTAATTTCGTCAAAACAGTTAAATAATAAATTAAAGTAGAGAAAATTTTGTATAATTTATGTCTATGACATTTTTTGGTAAAATTAATAGTTTAGCTGTAGGAGCAAATTCTATTTCATCGAGATCGTGTCTGCATTAATATAGGATTTGCCAGATGTTTTTATTCTAATGACAGTAGGTAGTCTCTAAGGCTGATTTTTGGACAATGGCTACTGTCAATATCTGTCAAATCCTGGCTAATTCGTTTTATTTTAATGCAAACACGATCTCGATAGAATCTCATGCAGCTAAACATTAATTTTATATATTGTATGATAAAGTCATGAGCCTGGCCACATCAGATTTTTTTGTAAATACTTGGAAAGCTAATAAATATTTGTTCCAAATTTGGAACCGGTTTATTGCATAATCTCGCTCACAAAAAATTCTTAAAAAGCAGTACAGCTTTTCGTTAACCAACTCTAGTTGAAATTTCACGTACATACGTATCATATACGTACGTTAGTCAAAATTACTGGAACATCTAAATAACCAACCCAAACAATTTCAAATATTTTTCAAACATAAGTTTCTTGGTTTTAAACAACGCGTTTAAATATATTTTATGTACAGATGTCCATTTTATTCTGAAAATTTGGTAACCTTTGTCTTTTCAAACAGAACGCCTGTATACTAAAACTATATTTTAATTATATGTTGTTTAAAGCCAAAAAAGAAACGGTTGAAAAATGATTTAATTGTTCCGGTAATTTTGATTTATTTATATGAAAAATATATTTAAACGATAAGTGTCTCGAACTCAATTTTCAAAATATCATCTTGGTTCTGCTGGTATAACAAGCTGTACGAATATATAGTCTTGCAAATGCGTGTGATAATCCATGATAAATTATTTCAAACTGTACCTAAAAACATCAGAAATACACATAAGCCAAAAAAATTCAAGAATGTCCGCCGCATTAGATGGGTACACACCTAGTTTAAAAATAGATTAAACCACAAAATATATTAGAATGTATACAATAAAGGTACCTTAATCTCTGTTTTGAGTGTACATATTTTCTGTGATGAAGTCTGTAGATGCTTGATGGCATAGATAAGCATTATTTTATATTGATTAGTGATATCTATGTGAGTTTAAAGATTATGTTGCAATATGCGTCCACCACAAAAAAGACAATGCATTTTTCTACTATACATACATATATTATTTTAAGTAACTCACGTTAGTCCTTTATGCCTGGTACAGAAGCGATGCACTTCTATCGACGTACGCGAAGCAACTAAAAAACGTGCACATTTACGTTACTATTGATTGAGTGCGTGCGCAGAGAACTGATATTAATTAGTCCTGATAACAGCGGTAAGTCAAGTTTTGAGGGATATATCGTCACTTCTTCACAGAGATAATGATGGAATTATATCACTATTCACTTAATAAGTATTTTTTAATATTGTTGAACGAACGATTAGTTCATAAATTATTATCACTCGTGGGCCAACCGTAACGTGTATGGAATGCGATTATTGATGTAATCTAACGTTCATAGCGAATGGAAACTTTGTGCTTTATATCGGCTTACAGCCGTACTGCAACTGAGGTATATAGAGCTACCTATAAATAAAGGAGGAGGGTAATGTTCTAATTATAAACCGTGCACGCGTCTTCCATGTTTGGCGGAATTATTGCTGTTATTTTTCTTCCGTCACACCCATTAGTGTGTAAGATTTAAATATATTCAATACATCGATATATCATATATATCGATATTAAATTATAAATATTATATTATATAACTAATATAAATTTTGACTTTACATTTCGGGAAAGGCATATTTTTGTGAAACTAAATACGACTTGAAGTAATCAATACTAATTTTAGAGTAAATTCAAGACCTAATTGATTATTGTTTTTAAAATTGAGTTGAGATCTTGTAAAGGTTTGGTTGTTTTACGTTTGTTGTAATAACCGATTTATTATTAAGGATTAATAATAACCAAACCGAGACAGTAATTACACCGGACCTAATTTGAAACCCTAAAAGATAATATCCCCCATTATCTTAAAGAAGCATTTTGTATTACAGCAGAAATGCTATGAAACAGAATTCGCAGTTATTTACCTGAAACAAATCTATACAGTGTCTCACGGAACTGATAAAATAAAAAAGGTGATATCTGCAGTAAAGTTTAAGTTGGGGTCTTACCTTTTATACCAAAAAAAAATTCAAGAAAACTTTTCTTGCCTTTGGTAAAGTTTAGTAAAGAGCTTATTTTTACGTCACAGACTCGCAGAGATATTTATTTTAATAATCAGTTTAATTACAAGCAATATTATTGTAAATATACAAACATTTACAATAAAATCAAACAATTAAATCAAACAATTATGAAAATCACGCTTCGCGCCCCCCTTACACTAATATATACTAACATAATAGGTATTTAGGATCTACAAAATGACTTTCGAGTTTTAGTACATTCAAAATACGGTTGGCCTCTTGCTATCTACGCGGAAAGTGTTAGGTTTTAATATTCTATGGCGTCCACAAATTTTATTAGAGTCTGGAATCCCTAAAACTTTAAAAGCCACCTCACGATTTCATCACGATTTCAGCCTATATACAAACTTAATCCTAATGAAATTGTGCACAATTCTATATTTTCTTAAGTGCAGTAGATCTTAAACTGCAAGCGCCTTAATATAGGAATTTGCAGTTTAACCACACTATATTTTATATTATAATCAGGGCCGGCGGGAAGCGTGTGCGAAGTGTGCGCGGCACCCAGGAGCCCTAATAAAAGGGCGCTAAAGGCTAAAAGATTTTTGAATGGCAGTTTAACCATAAACTGAGTTCAAATATACAAAATTAGCATAAAAATGCCAGTTCAAGAGATCTTACAAATAAGTGAGAAATGTACATATATGTACATATATTACATATATTAAAAATCAAAGATGATGATTAAACAATAATGATTTTCCCAAATTCAGACTTGTACTGACTTTGCCTGTTTTAGTTACTAAACCTAGGTGCCCAGTAAAGGTTTTAAATAGACTAGGAAAAATAGAATAGTTACGGTAATTATTTCAGTTCAAAAGGCGATTGCACAGTCAAATAAAAATGACTACCAGAGAAATTTTAAAAATTAAATGTGTTTGTGTTCCTTACAAATAATTATACAGTATATCTCCACGGATTGAGGTACACAGAAGAAACAAATTTTTAATAGGATTTTTAAAAAATGCCAAATTCCTTTAGGGGTTATTCCGCAGTAACGTGTCACACCCGTCCCGCCGCCTGTTTAACGACTATACATACCTGAGCAATGGGGGCTTTTATTATTATGCAATATTATAACAAAAAGACGACTTATCTTTTACAATTGTTGTAGATAGATGTTCAAACTAGTGATGGGCAGAATCGCAGTATTTCAAGAATCGATTTTCAATATTCAAGTGATTCGCATAATCGTATGATTTGGTCTCGAGTTGTTCACCATTAATAATCGATTATTAATTGATTATTAATAATCGACTCCTAATAATCGAGTTATGACAATCGATTCCTAATAATCGATTTTTAATAATCGATTTTTGACAATCGATTCTTAATAATCGATTTTTAATAATCGATTATGAATAGGGAGAGTCAATGATTTAAAAGCATATTTTGAGTTGGGTTGAGCGACGAAGTTGGTGATCGGGGGGGGGGGGGGTATAAAACGGATGTAATTGTATGTAACGCAGACTATTAAAAATCGATTATCAAAAATCGATTATTAAAGATTGATTATAATGCAACATAAAAACAAAACAAAATACGCATCTTAGGATTGTTGTAGATATAGATGTTCAAACTGATAAGTTTTATGAAAAACCTTTTTTTTTAAATAGCCGTGACGGTCGTTACCAGAACATCCATCTCTTTGTTTTGGTAACCTAAATTAAAAAGTCGCGGAATAACCCTAGTGTAAAGTTTCTTTTCTAATAAAGTTAGTAAATAATTCTATTTTTACTTTATCATACGCAGTATTATAAAGTATTGTAATCATGCCGAAAAAAAAAATTGAGATTTTAGCGGAAATAGGTCTTTTTGGGTCCCCTGAACATTTTTGACCAAGGTACAAAAAAATGTCTGTGTGTGTGTGTGTGTGTGTGTGTGTGTGTGTACCCGTTTTTTGTGGAGACGATTCCGGAGAAACTACTGAAGGGATCGGGACGAAAGTTCATATTTAGAAGTTTCATAACTAAACTTAGAGCTGAAAAGCTTTTGGTTCAAAAGGGTCCAAAGGAACTGGCTATTTACTGTTAGCATTTTTCAACGGTTTTGCAATTGAGCCGCCATTTCTGCGATTTTGTCAAAATAGATAAATAATAAATTAAAGTAGAGGAAATTTTGTATAATTTATGTTTATAACATTTTTTGGTAAAAGTAATAGTTTAGCTGCAGGAGCAAATTCTATTTGAACGAAATCGTGTCTGCATTAATACCAGGTAGCCAGGATATTTTAAATCCTTTGACAGTATTCAGAACGTCAGCGGTTGCGAAACGTCAATTCAACACGCAAATGCATGGAGAATGCGAGAACGCGCGCACGTACAGTGCAACAATATTAAAACATCTTGGTGTCAATGTGTATTTCGATTGCGGATAGCCATGTTTTTATGTTTTCGCGAATAAATACAAGAAATATTGTATGTAAGACGGTATGGTAACATTAAAATTTATTTGGAGCATAATTCTTTATGAACTTTTGTAGTTAGCACTGAAGACGGGGTAAAACCCGAAAATATAGTATGCTAGAAGCCAATATAATATATTAATTATCAGAACCAATAACGTTTTTATTTTATAATATGTAGTATGACAAGGAGGTTTAGTCTTAGCATTTTGGAAATATTTTGCAAATGAGCCGCTATTTCTGGAATTTCGTCGAAATAGTTAAATAATAAATTAATGTAAAGGAAATTCTGAATAATTCATGACTATGAAATTTTTTGGTAAAATAAATATTTTAGCCGCATGAGCAAATTCTATTTCATCGGGATCGGTCGTACTGCATTAAAACACTAGTATTAAAACTAGTTAGCCAGGATTTGTCAGATATTGTGATTCTAATGATAGTAGGTAGTGTCAAATGCTGATGTTTTGACATTACATACTGTAAATATAATCAATATATCTGTCTAATTCTAGTAGTTTTATTTTAGTGTAGACGTGGCCGATCTCGATCAAATAGAATCTCCTGCAGCTAAACTATTAATATATGGTATGATAAAGTCATGTGCCTGGCCACATCAGATTTTTTAAGTAAAATTTAGGCACGCTAGTATTTGATTGATTGCATCATTTGTAGCAGCTAGAATAAGCATATAAGTAAGCCAGTAATCTTCTCAAAGACATTAATAACAATAATGGGAGTTAAGATTAAAGTAAGTACTACCTGACAATGACACACAAACATTTTCCTAATTATATGTAGATATTGTGACATCACAAGATGCCAACCTGGTATTTTTAATTTCAGAAAAAATCTATGAAAAAGAAGTTCTAAATAACGTCTTTACCAAAATTTTTGTAGTAGCTTTTCTAGCACAGCCTTGCCTTTTTAACGGAAAAACTCCGAAGTTAAAACTATGCCATGAAATAAAAACTCATACAAATTTACTGGAGTTTTTAGGGGATTTGACGTTATTTTGTGACATCTCATGAATTATTTCCGGAAGGCGCCAGATTTTTTTTCGCACACACAAGAAAAATATCACTCACCGGGCCTGTTTATAATATAATATTTTTATAATTTCAGTATTACTAAACTCATAAAATGCCAGCAGCCCCCATTGCCAGGTTCCATCATACAAGGGTATTGCAATCTCAACATTTTCTTTCGTTAATAATTCTGTATTATCTACATTTTATTGTATATTATCGCGAAATCATTTTGCGGTAAAATGCGAAGAACCGCAAACGTTCCCGTAAGGGGTTACAGGTAGTGATGGGCGCATTCGGATTACATAATCGATTATAATCGATTCTTGAAATAATCGAGATATCTCGATTATTATTTATAATAATCGATTCTTAATAATCAATTTTGAATAATCGATTTTTAATAATCGTATGTTAATAATCGATTTGTAATAATTAATAATAGACGCTTTTACATATACATATTTACATCATTTTTATACCCCACATTCCCTCCGTCACCAACTTCGTCGATCAACCCAACCCAACCCAAAATGTGCTTTTACATCATTGACTCTTCCTATTCATAATCGATTTTTAATACACGTAAGTTAATAATCGGTTTTTAATAGTCGATTTTACATATACATATTTACATCAGTTTTATACCCCCCTCCCCCCGTCACCAACTTCGTCGATCAACCCAACCCAAAATATGCTTTTACATCATTGACTCTCCCTATGCATAATCGATTTTTAATAAACTTAAGTTAATAGTCGGTTTTTAATAGTCGATTTTACATATATTTATATCAGTTTTATACACGACGGGGGGAGGGGAGGGGCTCCCCCCGTCAACAACTTCATCGCTCAACCCATCCCAAAATATGATTTTACATCATTGCGTCTGCCTATTCATAATCGATTATGAATAATCAATTATTAAAAATAGATTCTTCATATTTTTAAGAATCGATTATTAAAATTTGATTATTAAGAATCGATTATTAAAAATCGATTATTAAGAATCGATTATTAAAAATCGATTATTAAAAAATCGATTAATAATCGATTATTAATCGAGAACAACTCGAGAACTAAATCATACGATTATGCGAATCACTCGAATACTGAAAATCGATTCTTGAAATAATACGATTCTGCCCATCACTAGTTCCAGGCTCTAATAAAATTTGCGAACGCCATAGAATATTGAAACCCAACACTTGTTTATTACCCTTACTTTTCTAATTTTAATGTACTATTTAGAAACTCGCTGGTAATCTAGATTTATCTACTGATATTAAAGGTTTCGCGGGTAAAAAGGCCCGAAAAGTTAACTTCGCACGTTAATAAAATTAGGTTAGAATTATGTTTGTAGTGTTCGCTGTATTTTATTTTTCTACTGACACTGAATAATTTCCATTTTGTAATTTTGAAAGCGGCGCCCAGAAACACTCCACCCGAGGGAGCCAAGGAGGCTAAGGAGGATAATGTTAGTACTAGAACAACACAATTTTTCAAAATGCGGATTTTACACGCGTTTTGTAGGAGAGTCTCAAAAACTACGTTAAAAATATTTTCGCGAAAACTTTCAAATGACCCCAATATTTTTAGGGTATCAAACTTTACCCCCCGAAATCACACATCAGACAGACCGACCGACAGCTAAATAAGTGATTCCGTAAGTATGCATTTTTTTACTTTGGAAGTAAGGAACCCAAAAAATGAACTGCAGAAAATTTAACAGATTGCCAATTACCTAATTTGTAAAAAATTCAATAATCGGTAATACTACTAATCTTTTAGTGACAACATCTGATAGGTATCTGATGCTGATATGCTTTTTACATAAACAGTTGTGTACCCCCGCGGAAATATGATGTATACATTCTACACTTTTTTGCGGCGCTATAACTCAAAAACTATCCAATAAATTGGTCGGGTTATTCTTGAATATTATCTAAAATACAACGAATTTCTCGGGAAAGTCGGATGTAAACATCATATTTTCCGCGACTGTACATACATTTCGATCACGAACATATACGGTTCAAACTGCACAAACGCGTGACATAAAATGTATGAATTACCCCAAATAAAATTAAATGAAAGGATACACTAATTTTATACTAAAGATTGTACATGAACAGTAAAAAATAGTAATTTATGTACCAAGGGCATTACACGGATGTTTATGCCCCGAGGGTGACCGTTCTCGGGCCTATCGGCCCTCGAGCTTTTTAAGTCGCCCGTGCGTATAAACATCAAGGTGCATACAAAATTTTATGTCCTACAAATGTTTTGTTACTCCTTTTGAACAATATTAATACATATTTTGACGTTATCAAGTGACATGCGTATCTGCGGAGTTGAATAACAATACAAACAATTCGGAGTTGTGACAATACAGACAATTAATTGTCAAACTCTTAACCTTAATCGCTAATAATTGACATTGCCACGTGACAGTACAGACAATTAATTGTCAAACTTATAACCTTAATCGCCAATAATTGACATTGATCACCTACATTTACAATTTGAATGAAAAATATTTGATATATTTGACACAGCAACACTTAACGGCCGCGCGGTTGTTAAGAATCCCTAACGCCCTCACCGGCGCCGGCGTTAAGAAGCAGTTTTTATCCCGGTATCTAAGATGTAAAAAGTCACTTTATGATCATGTAGGACATAAAAATATTAAGGGCGTGTTTTTCAATTGCGGTTTAGCGGAGTTTAAGTGAAGTATCGTTAGGCTCCACATAACGCACATATGGAGCCTAAGGATAGTTTAAGTTAAACTCTGCTAAACCGCAATTGAAAAACCCACCCTAACGGTGCTTAAAAACTATATCAGATATAGACGCATACCTAAAAGTAAGTTGGCGATATCTTCTGGTGGCACACCATGTTACCTAGGATGAGTGCGACTTTAGGTTACATCGTGGTGGCGATAACTTCCTGGGGCTGGAGTTCCTGGGACTGCGGATGGGCGCTGGTCACATACCAGACCGAGACTGTCAGCTTTTGTTCCGATGCTCGGAATCTCCCGCACTACTTTTTTTTTGTTTTAAGCCGGCGACGTTCCGCAGGAATCGGAAACGCAGAACAATTGAAACGCGCGGCCGTCCAATGGGATCACCTCGCCTTTGGTACCCCACCACGGTTCTCACCGTTATTATTAGACCTTAATTGCGAGACACTTCCGGCGTTTGTTCCCCGATTCGGAACCGAATCTCTACAGAAACACCAAACTCGCACGGCACGGCCGCCACGGCATGCCTAAACTTCGAATAATATGACTGTCAGTGAATTGTAGGTATTTCAATTTGAGAAATTTGTATGTGGTTTCTGGGGAATAAAGAAGGTGTCGCTAGTAAAACTAATTTTACACTTTTTTAAATACACTGTTCAACAGAGTCGGAGGAACTGCCGTCTTTCGGCAGTTATCGAGTGAGTTATAATTAGGGGTGCCATATTTTGTGGTAGCACTGTCGCGAGAATATACAGTGTGATTTTAAGTAGCAATAATAGACGCAATAATTTTTAATCGTAATTGCATCTGAAATTAACTTTTTCTTTTTAATACAAGAGTAATATACACTGTGGGCAAAAAAAAAAACGGTACAAATTTTCAATTGGTTATATTTCCGAAGATATTAATTAAATTCAAGCATTTCTTTGATAAACTAATTGCTTATATTGTGAAGATTGAAAACATACCATATTTGCAATAATTGAACGTTTTAATCCAATGTAATGTGCCTTTATGTATGGCAATGCAACATTTCTGATAATATCGTATCAATTTAATGTGAAATGAAAGGTGTAATTAAATTAATAGGTAGTGACATCTGTTTTGTTTTGGTCAAAAGGAACAGTAGAGATTTTATAGGATCATATATAGGTTAATTGTAGGGGTGCTCTTTATTTAAACAAGACATAATAATAAAATAGAACACTTGGTTTGAAGTGAAGTGACATACTCAGAAAACGTTGGCTCCAGCTCCGATTCAATCTTTGCAAAAACAAACAAACGAATAAAAACAAGTAACATACGTATACGATTTACAGTTAAACAACAATTGTCATACATCATAACTGAAACTGACGAAAAGACCACCTAAAATGATAAATTCATCAACACCCATAACACAACACCCATAACAACACCAATGGTTTCTCCACGATCTTTAAAGATAACTCAAGTACACTGTTAGATTTCTCTTGCCGTTGCAATGTTTTTGTTACAAACGTCATATTCAACTGGCTATTACTAAAAACAATAGAAAAACATTGTTTAAATATTTCACCATGTATAAGAAAAACATCACCCTGTATACGATGCTGACAGCTCTCTAGTGTAATTTTTTACCAAAACAAGACAAATGTCATCACCCATTGATTTAAATACACCTTTCATTTCACATTAAATTGACCCGATATTATCAGAAATGTTGCATAGCCAAACATAAAGCAACATAAGTTTGGAATGAAAAGTTCTGTTATTGCGAATGAGCAATGAACGAGTGAGAATCTTCACACTACAAGCAATTCGTTTTTTGAAGAAATATTTGAATTGACTAATTATTGGAAATACGAGAGAATAAAAATTTGTACCGTTTTAATTTTGTCCACAATGTATATAAAACAATATTTTTTTTATTAATCTATGTAATCTTAACTAATATAAACCAAAACATCAAAATTGGAACAATAGTTTATAGTAAAATTTAAAGAAAAACCGATAACAAAAATAAACTTTATCATCTGAATCTGGCAAAAAATCTGAATAATATCTGTAGTTTTTCATAAAATCAGTGCTAAAAATGAACAAAACGCTTTTTTGGCATTTGGTTCGATATTCTTTTTATTATTGGGCAGATTAGTAATTTGTTTTCGAGTCTTGTCCTTTTGATTAATTAAGTAAATTCATCCGTTATTTTGACTTCTACATTCAAAAGTTTACCAGTTATTCTTCTTTATTTTAGTTTAAGTGGAATAAAAAGTTTAAACAAAAAACAGCCTAATCTACAGTGTGTTCTATTTAAGACTGTAACACCGTCTTGTCATTTCTCAATTTATTTTTTGTATTGACACAACGGCTTAAATGGCAAAAACATCTGCAAAATCTGCAAAACATATTAGGGATTTTTATATTATTACTAATAATGATGAACATTCTTAAATCTAAAGTATTATAAAAATTAAAATATTGAAATTTCCGTAAAAAGAACAAGTAAATATTAATTTAAACGGTTTTAAATCGTACTATGGAAATATTTTAAATAAAACTGTGAATGAGTTGTAAAATTTGTAGGGTATTTTGTAGCATTTTTGAGTTATAAGAATTTAAAAGTAAAAACTTGAAAAACAGAAAAAAACAAAATAATCGGAGGACTCGCAGAGCGCGACGTCTGCTTTATTTTGGTAACAGTCCCGATATATCTGGACGGATGGCAACCCTATTCATAACGCAAGGGAAGGGCCAAGACAAGGGTTTGTGACCACAAAGCAAACCACCAAAATTCAAAGAGTAGGCGGAGAAGCAACCGCAAAATGTATCGGCAATAAAAAAAATGTCTGAAATGGTATTACGGTACCTAAATGATATGACAATTATACTCTTTGGTTGAGCAAAATGTATGACATCTGGCTTTTGTTTGTTAATTTAAGTGACGCATTGACTCTACTTTTTGAAGAAATCAAACATCAAAACACGTTCCGTACGATTTTTGGCATTTTGAAGTTGAAAACCTAGAGATAATTTACAACATCTGACTGCAGATGCACCTTAACATGAATCTTTAGGTACCTTAGTTAACATTAAAAATGTCTGGCATTGATGTTGATATGTATTTGAATAACTTTTGTTTTCGTGGCGTGGGCAAGGATTAAGTTTCCATCTCATAGACACAAGTGTAACACAAAACCTGAGATAAGGCTATCGTCAAGCATGTTTGACACACGAAACCATCTATGTGTTTTGTTTTATGTTTACTGTTTATGTATTGTTTATATAATACATGTAGTTTGGAATTATCAATACTGGTGGAAGATAAAAACTCGAAAGCACGCTTGTTGGTTGTCTTGTTATACAGGATGTTTGGAAAAGCGATAAAAAGTTTGTAAAGGGGTGACAACCAACGTGTGAGATATGTAACAACAACGTTCTACTTTCCCCTAAAATCACGAGTGAAAAGATACGTACAGATTCGAGAGGAACTCAATCGCAAACACCAAAATGAATACATTGTGTCTCAAAAGTAATCGTAGTAAATTAGTAGAAATGTTGCATTTTTTTTGTGATGTATCAAAATGTATACTATGGAAGGTATAAGTGAAACGATCTATGTCCCGCAGAGGGGAACCGGAAAAATACCGGCCAACACGAATGCACATTGCGCAGTGTTTTCTTGTTGCGAATTGTCATAAACATATGTTTGATCGTTTTACAAGCACGTTGCAATGGGTCACCTTAGCTTTTGCATGATGAACTGCAACAATACAGAAAGGAATAGCATATGTAATATAATAATAATATAATTTTTTTACATAGAGATGGAGGCATGGGCGCCCACAGAAATATTTCCAGGGGGTGCAAAACGAAAGCCGGCCATGGGTTGGGTTAAGATGTGAGAACTCCAAAACATAGTGTTAACGGAAACCGGAGCTACCGTTCCGCTGGTACAAAAAGCCAATGTTTATAACTTTTGCGAAAATTGCTGCATAAATTTCTATCATACCCCAAATTGTAGATAATTAAAAGATGTAGAACGGAGATTTGCCTAATGGAAAACTAGCCTAAATGGCGATAATGTTCGTTTGACTAGCAAACGTATTTCAAACATTTGCTGCAAAAAATGTTTTATAACTTTGGAAAATTTATTGCATAAGTTTCTATCATACCCTAGATTCTTGGTCATTAAAAGACCTAGTAGCCCTTCGACGTTCGGAGTTTTGCCGAAACGTATTTCATTGTGTTGCTGCAGCAAAATGTCTATGACTTTTGCAAAAATTTCTATCATACCTCAAATTGTAGGTAATTAAAAGTTCTAAAAGCGTTCAGAACCTCAGAGTTTTACCCCATCGACAAGAACCCCTAAATCGCGATAATGTCCGTTCGAATACCAAACGTATTTCATTCTGTTGCTGCAGCAAAATATCTATAACTTTTGCAAAAATTCTTGCATAAATATCTATGATCTATCATACCTCAAATTGTAGGTAATTAAAAGTTCTAGTAGCCCTCACTGCTGAAGCAAAAAGCCTATAACTTTTGCAAAAATTCTTGCATTAATATCTATGATCTATCATACCTCAAATTGTAGGTAATTAAAAGTTCTAGTAGCCCTCAGACCCTCAGAGTTTAGCACCATCGACATGAACCCCTTAATCGTGATAATATCCGTTCAAATCGCAAACGTAAACAGTAAACATTTGCTGCAGAAAAAAGTTTATAACATATGGAAAAATTGCAGCATAAATTTCTATCATACCCCATATTGTACTATTGAGGGGTCATCGACGTTCGGAGTTTTGCCCTATGGACGACAACCCCTAAATGGCGATAATCTCCGTTCGAATAGCAAACGTATTTCAATTAGTTGCTACAGAAAAATGTTTATAACTTTTGCAAAAGTAGTAGTAATAAATAAAAAATAAGAAATTTCTATCATACCCCAAATTGTAGGCAATTAAAACACCTAGTAGCTCTTCGACGGTCGCTAAACTGCGATAATCTCCGTTCGAATAGCAAACGTATTTCAATCAGTTACTACAGAAAAATGTTTATAACTTATGCAAAAATTGTAGTAATAAATAATAAATTTCCATCATACCCCAAATTGTTGGTAATTGTTGGTAAAAGACCTAGTAACTATTCGACGCTTGCTAAATGGCGATAATCTCCGTTCGAATAGCAAACGTATTTCAATCAATCATCTTTTGCAAAAAGTGATAAGAAAATCAATTGTCACTTGTTTGTTTCTGTTTTTTTGTAATTGAACACCTATGAATATTTATGTGTAAATTCAGAAGTTTGCTAATTATTTTATTATTAAGTACTATTCTTTTTTTCAATTAAATGTTAAATGTTTTACACTAGTTATAAATCAGCATGTATTTCATGATTTTTTTCTTGTAGATCTTTCCCTTGTTATATCAAAGTCCAGGGGGGTGCAAGTGCACATTATACAACGCTAGTGTCAAAGTGTGCACCTACGTGGATGACTGTTATTTGACAGTTCGCCTCGCCATCATTGACAAACACATTTAAAATATGTTGCATAAAAGGGAATCTATGAGTCGTAGATAAAACGTCGTATTTGACTCGCACATAACGGATATAAATCGCTCGCACGATTACACGCTCGCCTACGGTTCGCGTGTAAACTTCATGCTCGCGATTTATATCCTTAATTATGTGCTCGTCAAATAAAATACTATTATTATCGATATGTGATGTTAGGTGTTATCGCCAAACAATTCAGACATACTAAATTATTTATTCACATCTCAACAACTACGTATTTATAATTGTAAATAATAATATACTGACTGTCTCGTGTCTATACCACAAAGATAAACACAATTAATTAAAAAAATAAAGATATATTTGCGCAAGAAGATAATCACGCGTTCTGTTTGTATTTATTTATCTCAATGCATTATTTGCAAGGTGGCAATTGCAACATTAATTTTTAACTTTTATGTAATATTGACACATACTCGAGCAACAGATTGCAATAGAAACAAACTGTAGAATGATTGATATATGATCAATTGATTAATTTTAATTGAGTCCACTAACATTCGTATATCTGTCACAAAGCTGTAGCTGCCACAAATGTTTGTATACAAGATAACTCTCAGAATAAACTCGTCAAAATGAGTTTCTAAAATACTGAGTAGGCAACTTAATAAACAGGCGAAGAATCTGCTTAGTTGCCTATAGGTCGCCCTAGAACGGGTATAGTGGCTTGTGACCTTATCAAACAATACTTATGTCAGTATTCTAATAGACTTACATTTATAAATAATGCAGTATATGAAAAAGATTAAAAAGAAATAGTAATAAATTAAATTGTTAAAAAAGGAAGAACATGTACTTACGAAAATTTGAAGTGGAACGTTATACGAATTGTCTTATTTAATTAAAAACAAATACTCATGAAAAGAGATCGACTTAGTAATGTTATTACTAATTTAATATGTATTGTATGCTTATTTAACGAAAACTGTACATAAAAGATAATGCGAAGCATGTGATAGATATTGATATTATGGACTGCATTATACATATTTACTATTTAGCATTACATACTAATTTATTCTTATCTGCAAATGGTTCATTTCAAATGACAAATTAGCAAAGATAATAACACCCTTCGTCACAGTTATTTTCATCGAATATAATAAAGCTGTCGGCAACAAATATCCCATCAGACGAATCGTTGGAAATCCGTCAAAGTGTAGACAGACTTCACATTTATGTACTTTCTTTAATTGTGGGAACCTATTGGCAGTATGCGCCAGGATGGCTTGTGTAACCCAATACGTCTATTTTCATGAATAGGGCTGTTAAGCTCACCACCCATAGAGCATTGTGCATTACTGCAATTTACAATTGCGAAATTGTAGAATTCCATACTGTCTTGACAGCCATTAGTTGTCGTCAAAGGTCACAATGGTCGAACTGGTGAAAATTTTAAAAGATTTGAAGAATATATGCAATTGGAATACAGCAAAACTTTAAACAAGCAGCAGAACTTAAAAAAGTTCCAAATTGCACCCTTCGAGAATCCATTTTTAGATCATATGGATGCCATGCATTGATGGGTTGGTTGTGTGGATACGTTTATGATTATCAAGAGAGACAAAAAATAGGTTAGCTTGTAAAAGACAGCTCTTCCTTCACAAAGATTAATTTTGAGTTCCTAATAAAAACCCTAAATTTGCATGTCTGACAAATTACTGGATTCTCGGAAGATCACGAAGTACACCTCTTATGTCATACTCATAACTCATAAGCATCACAAAATTTAACTTTCTTGTTTCAATTTGTCTTGAATTTGCACTGGAAATTATTATTTAGTTATTTTTTAAGATAGCAGCGCGAAATTATTAAGCTTGGTTTTAATAATAGGGAACATTTAAAAACATTAAAAAATGTAATCTACCAGAATAATTACGGGTTGTTTTTGTGCGATTATTGCACTGCCCTATAAACGATCAGTATCTATATTTTTGAAACGGTGGGTTGTACGAAATAATTCATGTTACCAAAAACAAATTTAATTTTAATTTTGAAAATTTTACTAGCTATAATTTTTATGATAACCTTTTTAGATATTCAGATGTTCATTCTCATATTTCTGCTCTTTTACCCCATATAAGTTGTTTTTGTGGAAATTGTATTGATTGGGAATTATGAAAGTTTTTGTTGAACATTTTTTTAATTCGGATTGATTGTAATTTTTATTATTTTTCATAATTACCATTCAAATACCTATACCTCTAAAATGGTTGTTAGCACAAGTGCTATATAAAAAAAAAAACATGTTGGTGCAATTTCTTGTAAGACAAATTTAAGAAACTACCATTTTGAAAACTTAATATTCCTTCTTTTATCGCTATAATTTTTCCAGTAGTGGTATAGGTGGAACTTTTGATATATTGTTTAAAACGTCTAAATAACGCTACTCACAAAAATCCATACGAATTTTAATTTAATAAAATTCATACGAATTTTAGCAACTTAGCCTACATCTTCAGAAATAAGCGAGACTCAGTTTATAAGTATTGAAATAAAATATAATCTATTAGGAGTTCGAGCTATAATAAACAACACTTGTGGCACAAATAGCAAACGTAATCTCGACGAAATAGATAAACTATCAAAAGGTTGTCATGGTTCATCACATCGAGTTGCCATGATCTACGGCGAAGGAATCGATCAGCCACTTGACAGATCAAGTGGCATTCGAGATTTATGCCGATGAGGGGCGTGAACAAACAAAACTGCGCAGACATGCCGTCTGGTTCCCCGGGCCGCTACTACTACTACTACATACAACTTTACTATTTCTTCACGGATGCGTCAGAAATTTTCCCGCGCTTTTGCCTTTCGCCTACTCCGAGTACTCAGGTATACGTTTGGACCACGCAGGTGTTCACCGGTTGATTTTCAACAGATAATTCTTGAATTCTGGTCTGACCTGCTTTTGGTAGATTTTCTTGGTAGTTATACAGAACACGCTGTGCCGTTTGAATGGGTGGATGTGTCAAATATATGTGACGCGTTGGCAGACATCCGCAGAATAATGGCGATTTTTCGGTAAAATATTTCAGCATTGATCTACAGGATTCTGAAACAGTACCCACCTTCGAAGTTTGACGAAGGTTGCCAGTGGGACACTGGAGACAGGGCCTGCGATTACTTTTGCGGGGCCGGGTTCAAAACTTGCGCGGGGCCAAAAACCATTTTCAAATAATTTACTTACAAGAATTATTAACACATTATTGCGTTATGTAACTTGCATATCTTACAGGGTGGTACAATACGCGCAGTCAGATCGATGCGTATGTAGCAAAATGTGCAAAGTATCATCAATAAGAACTTGTTCTTTGATTTGAACAGATAAAAATAACTTTTGTCTCCTAAACCCAACAAAAAAATCATGTTTTAGTAAAATTTTGTGTTGAATTTTGAGTCCTGGCTGAAGAAGTTTTTCCTCGGTTAACTCTTCGAGTTGTAGAGACTCTCGTACCGCAGGAAATGATGCTGGGATGGTCGAAACATCATCATCAACGTCGTTGAATAGAATGTCGACTCTGGCGATGTTGTTTCATGTTTCCCACTACATAGCACAGCAGGTAGGGTTTGCAATCCCGCAGACTTTATTTTCCCGCGGAAAATTTGCGGGAAATTAGGTATTCCCGCGGGATCCCGCTGTATTTTCAAAACATTTATTATTCCTGCAAAAATAAAGGTAATAAAGAAAGCCCTTAATCGTCTAATATATTTAGTTAGTCAAATCAATAACAACCGTTTCTTATTATATAGAAAATGCCAAGAAGATCAAACGGAGACTTAAGAAGTTTAGAGAAGTTACGTATAAACTTATCGCATTGCAATTAATTGTAATGACTAAAGTTACTATAACAATTAACAATATATAATAATTATCTTTGAACTATTAAACTCATAACACTTTGCTCTCGTTACTTAACTGCCCACTTCTTACAATAACATAATTAGGAAGGATTAAGTACTATTGCAGAGACAAGAAAATCAGAGATCCTTATGTTATTATTATATACTTTATTTAAGTACTATCTACTTTATACCAGAAACTCGATTAAAGAGAAATAGTTCAATAGCGGTAACATAATCTGGTACATAACGTAACTCATGTAAATAAAACTAAATCAAAGAATATAAAAATAAATATAAAACAAAAAACAAGAAATTATACCTATTTCTGAGAATACTATCGTAGGAAACATATGATGTCTAGCGTTGCGTCTCCCAGCCTACTTCTTACACTAGCCTACCCTTTCTGCGTCTACACTTGTATGGGCTATGGTGGTCAAATAATCGTGGACAAGTGTTAAATATTTGCCATTTATTCCACAAATTTCAAATTCTGTTATTTCGGCTGTCATGTAGGCTGCAACCATACTTTTATTCTTGATTGAGTTGCATCTTGTTCTTGAAGAGATCGATATCTTCTTCAACATCTGAACTTTCTGAGCTTTCAGCTATATTCTCGTTCAAATACAACATTCTCTCACAAATCTTGCCTATACACGTCGAGTGATGGGAATATCACGTTCAAAAAATTCCGCGCGTATCCCGTATTTTCTGCGGGATTCCGCAGTGCGGGAAAACGTGCGGGATCCCGCGGGAATGCGGAATCCCGCGGGAATGCGGAATCCCGCGTTGCTGGATTGCAAACCCTAATAGCAGGTAAATAACGCTGCAACTAATTCCAGATTTTCTGCAACCACAAGCAGCGTCACACTTTCCTTTACATTTGCACGAAATGGAGTTTTAAAAGTTCAGGTGGAGCGGGTTCGGCTGTTGTGCAAATTGGTTCCAGTCCGTAGTTAGTCAGTAGCCAACCCCATTCCTGAGGACGACTAAAAAATTCCGAGCCACGTTTGTACTTGTAGATATGTCCGGAAAATGTTTTTTGGCGGACTGCGCTTTTTGTTGGTGGGAGTAGTGAGAGGTGATTCAACTTATTTGTTGTCATTGACTTTGCAAAGAGGTGGAATCGAAAAAAATTAATCGATTTCTCCTGTTTATCACCCCCATATAAAGCGATGACGAATCGCTGTCCAGCACAAATTAGTACCTCTGGATTGATCTTTTCTTGCTTAAATAATTCTACCGATGACTGTAGCTGCGGATTCTTCTCGAGAATGTTGATAAATTTCAACATTTTGTAGCGTCTGCGCGGCGGTGCGGTCAACTTTGCGGCGCGTGAGGGGTCGAAATTTTGGTCGGAGGATAAAAACAAAAACACAAAATTGCAGATCTGAACACGCTCTACAAGTTTCATACTAGACAATTTTTCCATATCTACACGAGAAAAGAGAAAATAAGAAAAAGCAAAATTCCACTTGCTAATTTTTTTACTTTCGATCGATATCTCAATAACCATGAACAATAGGTAAAAATGTATACGACCTAAATTATAGAGCGGGAAAAATGCTACAAAAAACTATTCATTTAGAATTATCGTATCTCAACGGAAAACCGAGTTATTGTAAAAGAAAACTGAATTTAACACTTTTTTCAAGGTGGCGGAATATGCACATAGGAAACTTGGTAGACATTTTGAAGTTAAGCTTTCCTAGGCCCCCCACGTCATTTCAAAAATTTAGCCTTCTCGGTTCATTTGCATTTCTATATTAATATTATATTTTAAGATTCGATTTTGTGATTTCTAGTTGTCTTTATGTTGTAATAAATTTGTCCAATTTCTTCAGTTTTTGATTAACCTGAACTATATAATATGTATCACCTAAACCTTTGGGAATAGGTGAGGTTAAAATGCCAAAAAGTGTTCCTTTGTGCGAATATCTAATGGCTCATCACAACTCCCTAGAGGCCTAGAGTTTTCAAAATAAAAGCTTATTTCAGAAGTGTCTTTGAAGCATTAATAGCGTTTATAATACACAAAACCAAAAACGCAAAAATGGGGCGATTTCTGAAACTTTTCTGTCAGGATTAGGAAAATTTGTACGTTCAATTTACAAAGTAACTTAGTATAATTCTATCTGTGTATAGTAATATATTAATAGTTATGGCTGTTGTTTTCGCAGATTTTCTTCAAAGAATTACTAAACGCACATAACAAAGTCGATTTCCGTTGTGTGTTTATACATTTTGTGTTTCCAAAAAAAAAATCAATTACCTCTTTACTTGGGTAGTACTTCAACATTTACCAACAGAACGATTCCATCACAAAGCGATTAATGCTTAGGTACATATGTCAATACTACTCACCTATTAAATAATGTTCAGACCATACCTGGATATTACAGTAAAAATATAAAACTTAGCAAATTGCTTCTCGACCTGCGACCTGACGAATCATGTTGACAGGTTTACGTACTGCTGTATTCTATGCTCTGTCAGCGCCTCGATTTGTGAATGGGCGTGACGTTGCACTTGTGTCTTCAGTGGAAACTTGTTGTTTTCGTTAAGCTAATTTTCTTTACATAAACATTACCAAAAGTTTTGCAGACCACTGCTGACACCAACTTGTCAAGTGTAAACAAACTGGCAGACGGTGGCAGACGTTACGATGACAGCGCAAAGTGTAAACATGTATAATAGATTTACGTAAAGGTATTTATCATTTACCTACGAAGTCAACGAAGCAAAAAAATAAGCAAACAATTTTCAAATTGATGAATTTGTTCGTTTAATTTTCCTGTTAAACCAGTTGAAAGTAAATATTGATTGTATAAAAATTAAACTATTTTCCTTTTTGTTGCTTATTTGAGTAACAACAACTGGAGCGTCTGTTTAGTTTTGGCGCTTCAATAGCATGTTTGCTGTTCTATTGTTGTCGCAAGAGATACACTAACCAGCGAGCTGTTTATGGCTCTATACATATTATGTACAGTACATCAAGAAAGCCGTTTTTCGTAATTAAAAATTTCAAGTTGATAAATAGCTGCCTTGTTGACCCTCATATAGCACAAAAAAATTGGCCCAATTCAATAACATTTAGGTCTCCCGCAGGAGGCCTAAAGTTTATGATTCTCTTTAAAAATTCGAATTTTTTCATATTTTTTTAATGAATTATGTGGTAAGTGATTTTTCGCTTTCAAAGCTCACATGTCCGCAAAATTAGCAAATTCATTTCTTTTTCCAAAATGCGCCGCTGACTTGCCGGCGCGTCAGCGACGCCTCGGTAACTCTAAAACTAAAAGAGCAAAAAAATCGATATTTTGGTAAAAAAAATAGCAAAAAATATGGATATAAGGATTTTCATTTTGCAAAACTTGCGCCGCTGAGTTGCCCGACCTTCTTTTTCGGGTGTTTTGTATTTTGGACGGGTATCATTGTCGCGGGAAAGGAATAGGTGGTGGATTGATTCGGGGAATTTGGAGCAGGCCTTTATATGAAGTGGGATTATTCGTTCGTTGAAGGGGGTGATTTCTGTTTTTTCATATAATAGGATGTTGGAAGGATTGTGTAAAGGATTGTTTGGGTGTCGTATTCGGGTGATACATCGAAGAGCCGTTCTTTCTGCGACATTTAGGGCCTCAATTGTCGTTTTATTATGGTTGGTCAGTAGGAGAGATCCGTATTCTATCATGGGTCTGCATATGGCTTTGTAGATCTGACACGCTGTTTTCAGTAATAATATAACAAGAGAGTGAGAATAAATTGAAAATAATTTGACAGATTGTTTGAAAACTTGTTGCCACTCGAGCCCTGCGGGCTCTCGTGACTATTGCCAAATGGCAACAAGTTTGAACAAAATCTGTCAAATTATTTTCTAATTTATGGAACTCTCGAGTTATATTTGACTAGATTATTTTTTGATTCACAAATTTTTACAATAAAAAAGATCAATAAAACTATCATAAAATTATTGAAAAATTTAATTTAATTAATTATTACTTACAATATATGAAAATATCGTTGACACATTGTGAATATATTAAAAAAATTAACAATTTAAATTAGTACAATGAAAAACGCAATTATTAAAAATATTTCGAGACTCATTATTTATTGAGGATTTGGAATTGCTTGTTATTTTGTGTTTCCTCCTGCGTATTTTCTCTAAGACAAGTATCTGACAGTTGCTAGGCAAATAAAAGCTACAGTGATTATTCCCGAGAATAATCACAAGAGATTTATTCCCACTATAATAATGACATAATTGGTTGAAACTTACCCTTGTGACAAATAAAGAAGCATTTCATTGGTTTTAAGAAACGTCAAAAAATAATCACATTAATACCTTTGTTCTTGTACGTCAATCCTCTGAAGTGAGTTGCTCTATTTTTCATATTTGTTTTGATAATATTGACATGTTTTTTGAAATTTAGTTTTTGATCTATTTTAATTCCAAGATATTTACATGTATTTGACGGTGAAATTATTTTGTTTTTTAGTGTTACTGTAGGGGAAGAATGTTTGATTTTATGGTAGGGGATACGGAGTTGGGTTTTGAGGGATTTGCTTTAATACGCCATAAATTGAACCAGGTCTCGGTATGGTCAAGTAGTTGTTGCAGGTTATTAACAGCAGTGGTAAGGTTAGAAGAGTGGGAAATTATGGTTGTATCATCGGCATATTGTATGATATAGGATGTTGGATTTAGGTTAAGTGGATTGGCATCGTAGATATCGGCGCAAAATGCATTATACAATAATGGTGATAATGGGGAACCTTGTGGGACACCTTGTAACGGGATGAACGTATCGGATAGGGAGTTTTGAATTTTGGTTCGTAGGGAACGATTCTGAAGGAATTTATTTATTAGGTTTATGAGGGAATTGGGGACATTTAATTGGGATAATTTGTATAGTAAACCGTTATGCCAAACATAATCCAATGCCTTATTGATGTCCATAAAAACCACTGCCGATTTTTTTCCTTGTAGGTGTAATTGTCTGTAGGTTCGATGTTAGTACCGTGAGCGGGAGAATTGTGGACATTCCTTTAAGAAAACCGATCTGATAAGGTGGCTTTCTGTCTTTTAAAAAGTCTTCCAATCGACGATTTAGTATTGTCTCAAAGATCTTTCCTAATTTTTTTTTTTTTTTTGTGGGGATGTTGCCATGTGCACAAAGCCAGTGGCTTGTCTGTGCGGCAGTCGGGGAGACGGAGTATTTGAAAAATCCCCTGCCTAACCTGGGCTTGAACCCTGGACTTCTGAGTGGAAGGCATTCGCCTTATCCACTCGGCCACCTCCGCTCCATACTGGTAATAGTGTGATTGGGCGATAGTTGTTAGTGTCGTAGGGATCAGCAGTTTTCTTATGGATACATGTGATAATACCTTTCTTCCAGCAGGATGGGAAGAGTTGAGTATCGATGCAATACTTATACATGTTTAATATGTGTAGGTGTACTGTTTGGTCCAGTTGTCGAAGGACGCCTCGGGTGATGATGTCGTATCCGGGTGATGAATCTTTACCAGTTTTCAAAATCGATAGGTATTCATCCATCTCTATCGACAGTGAGCTGCAGGTTTCATGGGATGTAGATGAGAATTCAGTGAACCACGTGTTTACCTCTCGAAACTTATCTGCGTTGAAGTTGTCGTTTATGTCTGGCGAAAAACGCTTTTTAAATGTTTGGCATGTGCATTTGCGATATCTTCGTGATTAGTAGCGATATTGCTATTCTCTGGATCCGTAACTGGGTGCTAGCGGGTATAGGACATTGTACACAAAGTTGGTCGAAAATTTTCTATAGAATTGAGAAATGTATGTGTAGTTTTTATTCGAACAAGCGCTAACTCAACTACACACTACAACTATTTCATTGAGATCGCTCGTTCTCGATTCCAACTAGTTTGTCAGGATTTGACAGGTATTTTGATTCTATTGACAGTATTGTCAGATTATCTGCGTTTGACACTGCTGTATAGCATGATAAACTCATGTGCCTGGCCACACCAGATTTTTCTAAACGAAAGAATTTTTTTTAAACAGTGTCTTTGAGTCGCGCAAGCGCAAAAGCATGCTTTGCTACGTAATAGCGGAAGTTCGATTCTGTAAACTCGTAAACGGTTTACCGCGAGCGTATGACGTCAAATTGGCGTCACGTATTTACAGAATCGAACTAGTTTGCATCATTGTTTTATTCGGTGTCAGTGAAAGTACGACTATTTTTTACTCGAGAGTGTGAGATGCACCCTTGTGCTTTTAGATGTCCGAGACCGACGTCACCTTTTATAGTGCCCAATAAACGCACTATGTCAGTATTTTAATATGAAAAAACATTTGATTGTAATAACATGTATTTCTTTAAATTACAAAATTACTTGATGAGCAGAATAACTAATTCTATTAAACCATATAATAGTTTACATCAAACAAATGTAAACATTTTAGAATAAACTGTATGTTTATCTACTTTCGTTTGCTAATTTCATTGTACTAACTACAAACAAATACGTTGCGAAAAGTTCTTTAAATCAGAGCTTGTTTTGATGGTGGTATGGTTGGCAGGTGGTACAGTCTACAGAATGATGCAAAAGAATTTTTCAGGAACGGAAATATGTATAATTAAATCTCGGAGTCACTAGACGTCCGCTCCCAGAGAGGATATTCTCACCCTCTGACAAAACTGCAGTTTCCCTTTCAGTGAAGGAAATAGCCGTCAAGGTACAGCATATTCATATGGAGCAAATGTTTGGACTCACACCGGCTGTTTTTTATCTCCTTCCTTTCCGAGGCTGCCTTTTCTTACGAAAAAAACTGACTGTTTTTTTTTCGTTACGCCTACTAACGTGTTACCCGATAGTGGAGGAAGTACACTAAACTCTCGTAAATAATTAATTACACGCGTATATACAGGGAGTCTGCTTTTTGTGATAATGCATGCGGCTCTCGCATGTTTTAATGGATAGAGAAACGACTATGAGATAATGTTCCGCATAACTGTATGTGAAAGGACATTTGAAAATTATGAGATATTGGTAGCTCTGGAGAACACGAATTTTGTAAATTGCAAGTATGTAGGTGTTTTCAATTGAGTATTTGTGCTATTCGTATTCGCACAGTGCACACTCACCGAATTTTTACCACGTCTTTTGCTTTTTGTCCTACACGTTATGTTATTGTAATGGTTATATAACAAGTTATGTATAAGTTGAGTAGTTAAAAACTAACACATTAGTGTCACTGTACGTCACGTACAGGCTGTATAGTATACTGGTCAATAAGACCTTTCGTTAACTTTTTTTTGTTTATATCAATCGAGTCATTAACATCGCCGTTATGGCTCCGCTATTCTGGATATAGGCCAAATGGCTATATGGGTACTAGGGGTGCCACCCATCCTCATTATTCTAGGATTGTCCTCGTGATGTTGCTTGTGTCCTCTCGTCCTCGGCGTGACACTATTGTCCTCGTAGATCGCACTGCTGCAAAATATTATAACTGTTTGATTGACCAAAAATAAAATTGAGTCTAGATGGTTCTTAGTTATGAAGACAACTAGAAACTGATGTTTTTGTGTTACATATTAAGGCAAGCCCGTACCTAATACCTTGTGGCCAAAACATTATCGACACTAGGTTTTCACGAGATATGTAAATAATAGTAGGTATAATTGCATTTACGATGTGGCCAAACTAAGAGCTGAAAAGCTTTTGGTTCAAAGGGGTCCAAAGGAACTGGATGTTTACTCTTAGCATTTTTTAACAATTTTGCAAATGCGCTGCCCTCTCTGTAATTTCGTCAAAATAGTTAAATAATAAATTAAAGTAGAGGAAATTCTGAATAATTTATGTCTACGACATTTTTAGGTAAAATTAATAATTTAGCTGCATGATCAAATTGTATTTGATTGAGATCAGTCGTGTCTGCATCTTAGTTAGCCAAGATTTGACAAATAGTTTCATTCTAATGTCAATAGGTAATGTCAAACGCTGATGTTTTGACAATACCTACTGTCAATAATAAAAATATCTTTTAACAAAATCTGTTCTGCAGTCTCATATGTTGTTTTATGTTCTCCACGGGCCGCGCCTGACAAAATATAATTTTTTTACAATTGAGTTGGTCGGAGTTTGATTTCATTGTCAATTATGTAATTTATATCTCATTTCCTAAAGCGCTTGAAGAAGTGCCCAGTAGGACGCGAAACGTGTACCGATTGCTAAAATAAAACAAAAATAAGGAATCCGACCACTTTTTATTGTATTAAAATATCTGTCAAACCTTGGCTAACTAGTTTTATTTTTATGCAGATACGACCGATCCGGATCAAATAGCATCTCATTTACTATTAATTTTATAAATATGTAGTATGATAAAGTCATGAGCCTGGCCACATCAGACTTTTTATTTTCAAGCAGAATTTTTAACTTTATTATTTAACATAATTTTAAAATATGTAGTATATGTAGGGTGCTACCAGCCTTAGCCAAACTTAATTCAAAACAATAACTTTTTTATTTAGTGAAAGTAAATATAAAATATATTTAAAATAGGTATATATTATATAATTTGAAAAAGAACATCTTACAACAGTAAACATAAATTATTAATTGATTTCATAAAATCACAACCATATGCATCAGCATAATTATAATTCCTTCATAAACACAAATACGCCGATCATCCGATAACGAATTCTATTGCGCATCTTGCCGAGATAAGTGAGCACGCGTTGTTTCATTTCAATATGATGTGCTTTTATAGGCTGAAATCTTTGAAATATAATGATTCAGTTTCTATTATCTGTTCGTTTGATAGAGTTTCGATAATTAAACTACTACATAACAGCTGTCCCAAGAATCAATTCGGAAAAAACATCATTTTTAAAACAGAAGTTATTGGTGATTATTTTAAAACGCGGTCTCCCCTCGGAGTTGGCGCAATAGACTGTTCTACTTTCCATAGATCACTTTCAACAAGAAGAGAACGCGTTCGGTTCGTCTTTATTAACAAAATGCGGGGATAAATTGATAACCAGATATTCAATACGCTCAACGAATATCAAGTGAACTTCATACAAACATACACGCATATATATTATATAATTTCAACTTCAAAACCAAATTTTAGTTAGTGTATTAGGTATTTACGTCTGTGTTACTCATGATCTGTGTTCCCTCCCATGATTGTTGCGCCTGCGCAGTATATGTTGTGAAACGCGATAGTAGTTTGTAGTACGCGTCGCACGGCGAGTCAATTTAGTATAGTCGCGAAGTTAGTGTTGTAAAGACGCCTGTTCGCGTCAATTCTCGCAATCGCGCGTCGTTGTTGCACCTCGCTTTGCACTATTTTCGTGTTGCAAAGTTTGCTAAAAGCAGCGCCCTCTCTCAGAATCTACAGTGTTGTGAGTTTTGACAAGTCCAGTGACGTGACTGCTCGCGCCACTCGAAAAAATAATCGAAAAATAGTGTTGGCTTGGGTTGACGCACGCCTCTGTACGATAGGTTGCCTAACCTTCAGGGAAATCTAACCATGAGCACAAGATTAATTGTACCAACATCGATTGAGTATGCGAGGATGTGTCCTCAAATCCCCCAGCATCGGATAAAAACCGCAAGAAGAGTCTTATTTGGGAAACCAAACCCTGAAGAAACGAGAAAGTTTTTGGATGTCGCACGAGACATGCAGCAGAAAAACTTTGCGGCAAAGTACAACTTTGATGTTATCAAGGAAGTTCCTATTGTCGGCCCTGCTGCTAAATATGTTTATTTGGAGTGTAAGATTGTTGAAGCTCCGAGGAAAAAGCGACCAATTGCCGAAGTTGAGGAATCGGATGAGAACTACTACAAGCCCGTGGAATCCAATCGTCTTACGCAAGACAGCAATATTGAGGAACCTCAATGCAGGGACGTCAGGAAAGACAAGAAACAACGTGCTATCACAGGTAATTTAACTTATTACATATTGTCAGAAATACATATGCATTAGGTACATCAAAACATTGTCTAAGATAAAATGCGTTAACTCTTTCAGTAATATTTTTAAACGTTTACCAATTAGAGTTCATTTGGAATGAAATGAGTTGGACAAGCTGTGTTGTTAATGGGAAGTACTTTGCTAAATAAGTGGTTAACGTAGTGGTATGTTTCACACTGGACTAATTCTATTGTATATTTAGGTCATGCACATGCTGACGCCCGGTGTACACAGAGAATGATCTCATAGATTAATTATCTTATACTGTTTGCAAAACATTTCATATCTGCTGATGTTTGTAACCTCGTTATTATAGCCTTCTCATCTATTTGTATACAGATTTTTTATACTAAGTGCAGTACATGTACCCTAAATGCCTAAATCCCTAAATGCCCTAAATCAAAATAATGGCAAATATCTATTTTTTATTTGCTAAACGCATATTTTTATCTATAACAAAAAAATCGTTTGTTGCTTTGTATCTGCTATGCGCGCAAAATGAGTTAATTTTTACATAATGTAATCCTGGCCTTTTCTTAACTTCACAGTCAGTGTGACATCATACTTATGATTAATGTGTCAGAATGACCGCCTATAGATTAGAAAAGAACCATTTGCAAATACAAAAAATGTGTGTATTTGGTTGCATATGTGGTACTATACTACTTTTTTGACGCGCATAGTACGTAGTTTTTATATTGCAGTATTGCACAGAGGCGATTTTAAATTTTGAGGTGATGAAATTATAATTCTGAAACCATGTGGATATGATGATATAAATGCACTATACCTATCTGTAAATACCTATATCCAGACTTATCCATCGCTTATCTTTGTTAGGCTTATCTTGGTTATATCTCATCATAGAGATTCGGGAAAAAATTAACAATATATGGCGTAAGCCATCCTAAAGACTTCAATTATAACAGTTTTAATTGTTGGAATGTACCAGATGCCATCATAACTGCACTCAGTTTCAGAATTTCAACTTAAGACCTAGGTAGTGTCTGGTATCATTGGCTAGATATTTTAAAATAAAACAGGGTTTACGCAATAAACCCAAATAAAAATATACAGATACCATAACTGTTTATGGTTTCTTTCATGAACCCTGTGATTTAGAAACGATGTGTTATAAGAAAAGTTGTTACTTATTAAAATATCTATCCGATGATACCACACGCCACCTAAGTTCTTGTTTGAAATTTATAACCAGGAATGCATTACTACAGTACTTGTTTAATAATTGTTGGTTATATAAGTAAGAACATTTGATTATATAATACTTATGTCACTTTTAATTGCATTTGAAACGGCTAGATTTACATGTTCGATACTGTGCACCGTTTCTGGTGTGTTGCCATCTAATTTTTCCAAAGTTGTTGATCTGCAATTACTGGTGGACCTACAGCTTAACGCGAACTCCACGCTAACCATAGTTTTTAAGGAACCAACATAATATGCTGTTTTTCCAGCTCTGAAACCATTGCATGGTTATATCTACTGTTGTATGAACTGTCTGGAATAACCAACAAGAGTTGTTGGTTGCTGGTCAAATAACATCTGCCAATTTATCGAGAGTGATGATTACGAATGGTCGGTAGTGACGTCACGGGGTACATAGGTGAAAAACCGTTACACGTTAACAATCCACCCCCTTGCGATCATATGTTTCACCCCCTCCGCGAGGACCTTTGCATCTGCCAGGCTGGAACAGCTGCTTTCGAAAATGATGGACGGTATGGCATAGCGCATAGCTGCTGCATCGAATTTCTAAAAATGGATTGCATCGGACCAAATCACAGATGGCGCGTGTGTAGGTCGGCATTTGACACGGGTCTAGGTATAAACAAGAGGATAGTTTTGCAGATGTGCTTGATTCTTAGGGGAGCGCTATTTTTGTACGGGACCAAGCAGCCAGGAGGCGGCATCTATTATTCTCCCTCCTGCCGGTTCTGTTTATTTTCTCACTACAAGTGAGACTCCTCCGCTAAATATAGAAGAAGAATGGCCGCGCCCGCAAGGGTTGAAAACCTGCCCACCGATTTCTTTGGATTTGTCCAGCTGGACCACGAAATGGAATTCAGATCCAAATTACGTTGACTTAGTGATGTTTACTCACAATATCATCCAGCCGGTGTTTATCAATGAACTTATACAAAATATATATGTGGACTTCTAGACAAACAGTGGTATTCCATATGTGCAATGTCTGTATATATCTTCTACAAATATTTAACAGCCAGTGGCGGTATAAAACGCTCAAAATCAAAACTAGAAGCTTGTCTGGATTGGCGTTATCTTCTCACCAAAGAGAGGAGCGTAAAGAGAGAGAGAGGTATTTCGTTGTAAAAAATAGTGCTGGAAGGAAGCACGCATTCCGGTTGATAAGGATGAAAAAACTATCAAACACAAACAGGCATCTCGCTCTCAGAATTCTGCTTTATGTGACCCAATTACAGAAACAGGCTCGGATCGGTTCAAGAGCGACAGCTTGAGGGGTAAGGGGCGATAATCACGAATGAGGGCATTAGCCTTTTACATACTGTTTGTGCATCGGGGCGTCATATATTCGTTACATGACACATCTGGATATTTTCCGGGGTATCATCCATAATTTTTTTATTATTACTTTTAAAACCCATGATTATAATTATTAGTTTTTTCTTCCTGTTTTGGTTAGTCAATATCGTAGTCTCAAATAAATTCTCATGGAGCCTATGCCCTTAGTGATAATGACGTGAATAAAGAAAGGAAACGTTCGGAAAAGATTTGAATACTGCTTGAATACAGTTATCCTAAATAATATGATTCACATGCACCGAGTTTACAGAAAGCTATATCCAGCTAAACAACTGTTAGCCACTATTAGATATTTGGCAAAGGGACCTTATGGAAAAGACATAAGGTCTATTTAGCTTCCGTCGTATGTTTAGCTGAAAATATTTGTAGCTGACCACCACAGTTTTTATCAAACTACATTGTGTAGTATTATAGTCACAAGAGTTGTGGCAGCAGAATTCCTACCTCAATTTATTAAATTTCAGAATATACCAGAAACACTAAATCAAACGAAAAATATTTTTTTAAATTAAAATAAAAAATCCCGGGGATGTTTATCCCTTGTTGTTCATGAATTTTAATATGACAGCTCAACCTGATCTAAAACTGGTTAAAATACCTGCTAAATATCCCTATTCATACGAGTTTTGCTTACATCTTTAATCTTTAGAATGCAACCTAAAATAAATGTTTTATTTTCACTATTTCTTACTTTCCAGACGAATGTATGACACGTAATATACCAATAATTTGAATCTGCTGCTCATCCTGGACACTTGAATTTAGGAAAAGTGCAGAACTTGGGTTTCAATATTATCTTACACATTCTTCTTAGCTTTGCTAAACTTAGAAATTCAATAAAAAAAACCGTTTTTAAATTTCAAAACCGGTTTTCGAATGTCCGACAAACCCTAATGCCTATGTTTCATCGCAATAGAAAGAAAATGACTACAGTAAAGTGAAATTCGACAACATTCTCAGCATGTTTTGTTGAGTAACATTAACTTTGCCGCTGTGTCAACCTATAAACTGTTCATAAAGGCACTGTTTTTATTGATTTGTCAAGATTTAAAATGACAATGTAAAATCTCTCCACAACATTTATTTCTTGTCGATGCTCTTCAAAATTCGTTGCGGCATAGCTACATTTTATTATTATGTGTTGTTCCGTGTTGCCAACTTTGTAATGCAATCACAGCATACTGTAATTGAAAGTTATTTGAAGGCACGGTGACACGGTAGTATGTTTTGACATATACGTCAAATGTATACAAAATGTATGACTTCTTTCTAACCACCTAGTAAATGCCAGTATGTTTAGAGTCACTTTTATGTTTGATAAATTGGTTGATCTGGCGGCGGAATGGGTTGTGACTTGTTACGATGTTCGTTTGGCAACCGGGGTAAATACATCCCCCAACGATATATAATGGTTTTGTTAGCTTCGCTTGGTGCTATTGTAGGATACGGTCAACGGATTGTTCTTAACTTTGCGATAACAGTTATTGTACCAAAATCTGCGGTGCCGCATATGCCATGCAGGGCGGGCGAAATAAATATATCCAACGACGTCCAGTTGGAGGGTGGTGCTATGTATTGGGAGGGACCAGTTATAGCATGGTGTTTGGGTTCGTTTTATGTTGGTTATATCATTGGCCACATACCATTCGGGATGATGGTGGATAAATACGGCGCAAGATTATTCATGAGCACTGGGATGCTGGTATCGACGATTGCTTGTATGTGCATGCCAGTGGTGATCAATACAAACTTTGGATTCGTTGCCCTGATCTGTTTGAGACTCGTTATGGGATTGGGACAATCGGTAATATATCCATCCATTGGTGTATTATTTGCTAGATGGATCCCGACGTCGGAGAGAAGTATGATGGGCGGATTTTCATTTTCTGCAAATGCCATGGGGCTCTCTATAGGAAATCTATTGAGCGGTGGAGTAATTGCAGATATTGGCAGTTGGCCGGTGGCGTTTTACTTTTGGGGCACCATTGGTCTGCTGTGGTATGTCTTCTTCATGCATTATGTTTTTTCGTCACCCGATAAGCATCCGTTTATCACCGCAAGAGAGCAACAACACCTCACCGCTAACATCACCGCACAGACCAGATTGCTGGAGGTCCCATGGAAGGAGATTCTTACCGATAATACAGTGTGGGGGCTAATTATGGCACAACTTGGCCACGACTATTCCATGTACACGTCGCTATCTAGTCTTCCCAGATTCTTGGCGCACACTCTCGATTACAGCCTTATCGAAACTGCCAAAATGACCTCATTGCCGTACTCGTTTCAGTGGATTGTAGGATTCAGCAGTGGAAAACTGGTCGATTATTTGATAAAGAAGAAGGGCGTGTCGGTTCAGTTGTGTAGGAAGGTCACGTCATCAATTGGCATCACGATACCACCCTTGGTCATGTTTATTGCCGTGTACGGAGAAAGGTGCAATCACCTTTACATGAACACATTGATTTGTCTCTTCTGCTTCTTTAAAGGCCCAGTATCCGCCGGCCTCCTAGTAAACCATTTGGATATGACAATTAACTTTCCTGGGCTCATAGCTGCGTTATCTTGTGGCATTGGCGCGATTGGTGGTCTGACACCAGTTTACATCTCGTTGATTGTACAAGAGAATACTATTGTAGAATGGACGCAGAAGTTTGGCTTAGTACTTGGTGTCGCGCTTGTAGGCAATATCGTGTATCTCTTTTCTTGTACGACTGCAAGACGGCCATGGGATTTGTCTCCGAAAGAAGTTGAAGAAGGTGGCGTAGGAATGGCATGGTCTAGCAGAGCGAAATAATTTTTGTTTATGGATTTTATTGTAATTCGACAAATACATATTTTCAAAACACGTTGTTTTCTTGTATACGGTCTGTAACTGGGCCAAAATGTGATTTGAACCAGTCATTTTTAAAGGCTGTAAGTTAAGAACATAATGGTAACCCTAAGGATCTCCTAAAATTGTCAAAAGCGTTTTTCTTTCGAACACACAGAATGACTTGTTCAAATAAATATTATTCTATTTTTGTTTACACAAAATCCATGTTCCCAGACTTATCAGTCTTTTCCTAATTTCATTTGCCTTTTCTCGAAAATTTTAGTATGGCCTTAAATTGTGCTTCCATTAAGGCATTTAAAGGCATGATTTTTTTTTAAATTGTGCTGTGAGAAAACAGTTTTAATAAAGTTGTTACAACTACTGTGTACCCACAAATAAAGCACGCATTATCGTACTGGAAAAAAATATAATGAAATTAATATTATGTTTGTCTATACCAGAAAATTTGCGCCTCTACGCCGTCTCATCTCATAACTGTCTTGGTTTGTACAGCATGGTTCATCGTTCGCAAAAACGAACAGGAAAAACAAGCCATATTTGTCGCGTGATAAGACACTCACGATTATTTGTACGGTTTGTACTACGAAATACGCAAGATGATAAGCATTGACGTCACGTTACACGCTTGGAATAACAGTGAAAGGCGTTTCCTTGCTTCAAATGGCGGTTTATGCTTCCTGATATATGATCTCTTGTTTTTTTTTTTCTGTGGGAAACATAGTAAACAGACCCTAGTAGGTCTCCCGCTTTAATTATATTGATGTCACCGCTTCCCGCTATGTTTCACTCAGATAATTAAATACCCGGAACACAATACATCAGCATATTTAATCCTACGCTACATACTTTTTGTTAGGCCTACATATGTGCTTAGAAAATAAAGCAAATAACAATATTGTATGTTGTTTTTTGCTGGGGATTCTGTTTTGTTTGAGATTCTAGTTCTCGTGGACTTAAAGTTATGTTGTCGATTTCTTAGGAGTTTCCGGAAATCTTCATTTCTTAATTAATTGGATTGAAGAAATCAATTTGGGAAGGAATAATAATATAAGAAGTTAGTTATAAATTAAGTAAGATTGATAAAAAGCCCATATAACTTTGGTTAGGCGTTAGAAAACGTTAGGCACAGAAAATCCCCAGCGCTATCGTGTATGTAAATAAATAGAAATGTTAAAAGTTGTGGTTTATTACATTATAGCTGATTGTGTGTTTCTTCTTGTTTCAGATTTCATGCCAAACAAAAAACGTAACATCACCGCCATTGAAAAATCCGAAAAAGCAGGGCCTGCGATACCTAAACAGATACTTGCAGCAAAGATAACAAAATTGGACCTCAATGGCTAAACTCGTAGCCATTTAGGTATTAAGCGCCTTCCAAATCCGCCGTACCATCATTAATCGCTAGAACCTCATCACCGATATATTATATATTTTTATGTAGATTGTATAAACACTAATCAATATTATTATTCCGCGATCTCTAAATGAAAATGTAAGTACAACTTGTTAATTTAATTAAGATTGAAAGAAAAATTTATTATATTATTATTATTTTTAGTTATTTTATTTTTGAGTTTATTTTAAACAACATATTTATTTGTAATGGTAGTTTTTCCTTTGATCTCCAAAATTTGTGGTATATTCGCGATGCCTACCCGCACATGCAAGCCCCCTAGAGATAGCGAAAATGCGAGTGGCGATGTTGATAATTTTCTCCCGAAAATAAAAGTGTAAATAAAATTTGTCGAGAAATGCCACTGTTTATGTGATATTGTATATTTTTATTTTAATCGGGTAAAAGTCGCTATTCAGTAAACAGTGGCTTTCTTGGTTTGTCTGTGATGATTTATGTCGTATTGGAATTTTGTAATTTGGATTCGCCAATTTTGTTTATTTTCTGTTCTATATTCTTCTACAAATGTAAACGGTCAGTTCATCCCTTCACAATAATTGATAATTGAATTTAATATTAATTAAACGATGAATTGACTGGGCATGATACATGTTAACATGTCTAAAATTGTAAAAAAAATATCTGCAGAAAATGTGCTGCATTGTAATTATTATGTATGGGGAATAGGTTATATTTTCTTTTCTGAAGTCCATATCCATGCAAATTGGTTTTGTAGTCGTTTGTATTGTCTCCAAAGAAATCATTTTTCTTGTTAAGTACAAATTTTTGTTTTGCTTTTTCTCTGCTTGGTCATTCCTATCGTGTTAGTTCGGACTTCTGATTTTTTTTTTTTAGTTTTGTTCTTAATAATTAGCGCTATGAGACAGCAACTAAGTAAACATTTGTGATGAATGGCTGATCTCAGATTATTACAAAGTTCTATTATGTTGTATTATTAATAATATAATTTTATTGCTGCGCAGAAGTCTCTGGCGTATCATGTACAGATATTTTTAAATAATTTTGTTTAAAATTTATAACACATACAAAATATAAATGTATAAAATACATATTCAAATGTGCTGCTTTGTTTTATTTATGTACACCTGCCAACTTTTCAGACAGGATTACAGTTTCAACGGTAAGTAGGTTAATTATACCATTCCAAATTGTCATTGAAATTTTTATTCTTTTCTGACTAATACTGGACTAATGCTGGACTAAACCAGAATCAGTTGTTATTTCTGAGCATAAGATTTCCAATTGTATGGTGTTGTACAACTCGCAAAGGCACACTATTTTGTGTACTTCAGTCAATTTAAAAAGTCAATCATCCTAATATTTACCGTTTCTTTAGTAGGTGATTTTCTGAATGATTTTTTGAAAAAATGCAGTTTTTAACGTATGCGCAATAAATCATAAATTAGGTAATATAAAATATCTAGTTGCCACGACAAAGTTCAACAAAGGCATAAATGTAATCGTTCTTCTCCTCATACAGCACCTTCTAGCAAACTGCAACTATAAAGTCCACAAACGAATAATTTATAATCATCCAAGAATTACAGTTGTATATAATAAACCACAAATGTTTTATATACGCACTAGGATCATGCCCAGATGTAAACAAAATATTTACGCTATTCAGAGTGTTAGCACATAGTTATTGTTTACATTTTAAAATTACAACTAGGTAATATCTTAAAATTAGCCACATCTTTTGCATAATTCCAACTTTCATCAGTTGAATACAATGTTTTAATTGGAGGATCACTGTTGAACATATACATGGTGCGACTCCAAGGATACGTTTTTCAATTTATTAAATAAAATTTTAAACAAATACTTAATACTGTATTTTTTTGGGGATCATATTTTAATAAAATGCTTTATTTTTTATTTGTATGCTATTAACCAAAAATAGTCTAAAATACCGGAACACCTTAATAATTCTCTAACTATGAAAAAATAAAAAAATCAAATAACAGTTTATGGGGTTAAACAACCTCTCGTTCAAATATTTTTTTTTTATATACATGTTGTTTATTTTATTATGGAAATTTGAAAATCTTTTCTTTTTCTAACAGAACAGCCTGTATATTCAACATTTCTGTAATGCTAAGATTAATTCTGAGAATGTTATGTCGGAATAATTTCTTTATAAAATTTTCATGTTTTAGTTATAAGCAATTAATCAATACTCATAAACTTTCACTTTAACCAAACGAGTAAAAAAAGAAAAAAATCAAGAGAAAAAACAACACAATTAAATAGAATTAATGAAAGGTTCAAAATGTCACATTAAAATAAATGTGTATGTATGTGGGAAAATTTTCTAAATTTGAAGTTCAGTAGTTTTGCTCATTCAAAAATAATGCATTTGCATAAAACTTATTTCTATAAGATGTTCTTAGAATTAATCTTACAACTAAGAAAATAATACAGGATGTTCTATTAAAAGTGGAATAGTTTGCAAATTTCCATAATAAAACGAACACACTGTATATTAAATCTATATTTAAACGAGAGGTGGTTTAAGCCCAAGAATTTTTTATTCGAGAATATTTTCGTATTTGTTTGCGGTTGCAGAATTATTTAGGTGTTCCGGTAATTTTGGTTAATAGCTTCTAATGAAAAAAAAAATTAATTTGATATAAAAATGATTCGTATAAAAATCCTTAGAAAAATGTGATAATATAGAGGAAATGTTACCAAATTTCTATGATAAAATTACATTAAAAATATATTTAAAAGATAGCTAGCTTGTTAAAAGCAAAAAAAAACATTTGTTTAAACAATTTCTGGAAATTTCTTACGGTTGGAGAATGATTTAGGTGTTCCGGTAATTTTGGCTAACCCTGTATATTAAACTCTATTGATTGGTCATTACATGGCCAAGCAATGGCCGAGCAAGGGTAGGTCAAATTCAGGACGACAAGAATCAGTTTTCTAAGTACACAGTAAAAAATACGTCAATATACAAGGTTACAAATACGCCAGCCATTCTTTTGGTATAGACAAAGAGATGAATATAAATTTCTTTTTAGTAATTAGTAAATTTTGAGCAACCTAGTCAATTAACTTTTGTAACGTCCTTTGGTAAACTGCAGTTCGAGATAGTCAAGTGGTATGTCGCAGATAAAATTTCCTGGAGTGGAACTGAGAAACGTCCAAAAACATGCGAGTAGCCACTTGCGACCTATCTCAAAATCTCTCCCAGGCCTTCGACGTCAACCGAAAAGCGTCGGCCCGGAACACATGCAACCATTGTTTTTAAGATACGCCGCACTTGAACATCCATTTAGCGTTGTTAAAGCAAATGCTCATTGTACCACGATGGGCACGTTCGCTTTCATGTGCCGAAACTACTTAAAAAAGCATATATAAGCTACATTGCACATGTAGCACCCTTTCGGGACGAGATGAGGGTGGAATACGTTAGCCCGGAAATTAATACAAACGCGCCACTGTCTGAGACGAACTTTCACGTTTATAGCCCACTTGAAAAAGGGTTGGCTGGCACCAAAGAAAATTGGTATATCTATTACAATACAGTAGGTACTTTGTGGTCCAGGTCTAGGGTTTTTAACCTTCTACTAATCTTACATCATTTTGTGTGGCCAATTATACTGCGTGACAACTTGAGAGAAATTGTTTCTAACATTGATCAAAATAACTATGTGTGAGTAAACTCGACCTGCTGATCACGAAAACGACGTTGAAAAATTTCCAATACGCCAGGTTCTCGAAAAAAATGAGGTCAAAATGTGAAAACCACTTGATTTTGGCGGTGTTTATGAATTTATAGCGGTTGAACCCAATGTTCCAGAAAACTCTGCGAACTCTGTACCTTTTACATGTAATCCTCAAAGTTAGGTCACTAATGGCCTTGACCTGTTGACAAAACTTGTTGACAACAATAATTCCACTGTGATACTGATAATATATATCGTGTCCGGCGGAAAGGTAGAAACTAATAGAATTTCTTTTTATTATTAACCTTTTAAAAAAGTTTTATTTAAAGTTTTTGGATTGTCTTCAACTTAAAATGCACATTTTAGAATGTGATCATATGCTTGCATATACCGGGTGTTACAAAAACTATGAAAAACTGTTAAGAGTAGTGTACCTTTGTGTTATAAGCTATGCAAAAATGTTATTTGAAAAAGTATTTAGAACTATTAGAGGTCAGCAAATACGAAAAACACTGAAGAGTAAAATACCTTTATGTTCAAAGCTATGCAAAAATGTTATTTGAAAAGCATATTTGGTATTATTACAGGTGTACGTAGTTATAATCACCTCCGTTGGATATACCGCGTGTTGCTAAAAAAATGAAAATCTATATGAAAACCTATCAACTTTTCCTAAATAACGTCTCAATTCAATTTCCTACAGACTTCACTACTGACTTTCTCCCAGTTCTCTGTATTAGGGATGTAACGGAGGTCCGCCTCCGTAAAGACGGAACTTTCGTGTGTTTTTCAACCTCCGGCTCCGCCTTCGCATTTTCGTTGGCGGAGGTATAGCGGAGGCCAAGGCATGAATACACGCCGCTCACTACGGCGCGACGTGTGCCCGTACACCGATTGCTACGGTGCCACCGGCGCCGGCGCCGCCCGCCATACGCCGACAAAAAGTTAAAGCATTGCTGACATGACGCTTTCGTTTGACACCTAATTGGCTGTCGGTAAAGATTTTTGTTATTTTCGGCTGCTTTTTGCAGTTGCAGGTTTAGTTTCGAGACCACTTAGCCTATGTCTAGGCCGGAGGAAACCGGGCAGCAAAATGCACTGTTTGGTCCTTTGTCGGCACCACGCTGTGGTCGATGCCGACAAAGAACAGCGCGGATGCCATCCGCGCGGTTTCCGCTGACCTAAATATAGGCTTAGGGCGCTATTTAAGGAACGCTGCAATGAAAAATATAACGATTTTAAACCTAGAAGTCATAGCAAGTGGTAGTATTATAACTGTGTGCTCCTTTGAGTGAAAAATCAATATGAAGCCAAAAAGCCCATTGTGGAATTATGTTGACATTATAGATGCAAACACAGCTAATTTGTTCCTAAATTATATTTATTTCACAGAGTTTATATTTTATATGGATTTGTGTTTTTATAATATTATATATTTTTTTATTATGAGGATGTATTTTATTTTCATATATCTTTTTATATTTTTTATTTCTATATATTTATCATAACCTCCGCCTTGGCCTCCGCCTCCGGGAAAGTTGACACATGACCTCCGCCTTCGCCTCCGTCACCAAAATATCACCTCCGTAACATCCCTACTCTGTATATTATACCTATTGAGCTCGTACATGTAAAAAGGTCAGGTAATAAAAAAAAGTCATTTAATAAAGACCAAAAAAGTACAATTTCAAAAAAAAGTTACAAAACCAATAAATTCCAGGAACAATTTTGATAAAATACGCTTGAGTCTGGACGCTTTCTCGGAGAAAAACCTAAATAGTGATGATTGTAGAAAATTTTATGCACTTTTATTTTCAATTGAAAGGTTATTTATGGAAAGTTGAAGTTCGCGAGTTATAAGCAAAAATAGTTTACATTTTTTGTATATTCTACAATATTGCGTTATGAAATTTTGTTAGCAAATTTTAGATTTGGTTTCAGCACCCCTAAAAAATACCTTCTGACATATATAGTGGAAACAACCCCACTACTTTCCTAGTGAAAACACACTTTGACTAGATTAAATGTAAATGTATTTAAATTAATAGTTTGTAAACTGCTTCGTAACCGGTACACCAATTAAACAATTTTAAGGTGAAGAAGTGGAAATTTTCTGTAATATCATTAATTAATAAAGAACTCTTCCATTTGTTGCACATTTTCTGGGACACGTTGTATATTCTAGAATAACCGGCTCAAAACGGTAAATATAGCTTAAGGTCGACACGTTCAAGTATGCAACACAATAACAGTGACCAATCTATGGAAACATGATTTTTTTGGTTGGTAGCCGAGCCTCAAACAAATGTCAGCAGTACTTTAATGCCACTTGTGAGGAAACTCTGAACTTTTAAATAATAAGTACATCCTTCAAAGATTACTTTGAGACCCTTTTGAAATCTCCAGATTATTGGATTACGTCGCAATAATAATAAATAATAACTATAATATATAACTATATAATAAATATAAATAATACGCAAACTTTCCAAATATCACGCATTTTTGGGGTTTTAATCCCGTTCGAAATAAATGATAATGTATCATGTTAGAAAATCTTATTACAGTGTTATTTGCCTTCTCAGAGACTAAAATAATATATTGTCCACCATTCAGTCAAACAAGCCCAAATAGATGATTATATATACATATCTGGATAGGAACAGTAAACGGTTTTTAACTTTTGAAGTTTTTTATGAAAAACTAGTTGTTGCAATTGAACTAGACCTCTGTAATAATCAATTTTTAACGAGAAATCCACTAGTCCAATTAGATTCAAAATTGGTAACATCTGAGATTTTGATATGCTGGAATATATTGGCTGTTTTTTTATTAGTTTATTAGTAGTAGTATATTTTTGTTAGTTTTTTTTTGGCAAAGGGTGCCTAACATGATAAACCACGTTAATATTTGTTTATGATGGATAATGCTATCATGCTGATAATGAATTGTGGAAGACTCATCCATCGTAACCAAAGATATTTCGGGGAAAAAATGTGCAAATCGTTGTTCCAGATGTGCTAATCACATTGTCATTGCAATGACCTCCAAATTTATTGCCGGAATGCGGCAAACGCTGCCTGTAACCGCTCAGTCCTGTGCACATGCAAATATTGATGCAAATAAAAACGGCAAATTACCGTCGAAGCATCCGAATGGCTGAATTATTTATGAAGGTCAGTCTATTTATGACGGCTGAGTTTTTTGCATTATATATTTGGCTACTTACATAGGCCCACTATGTTTCATGAATTCTAACTGCAATTACCAATTAATTTACACACTGTTTCAAGATGCGTTACTAATAACGCAGTAAGTAGTTAAGTGTTAAATGTTAAATACTGAGTTATCCTCTTCACGGTGGGCGGAATTAAGGGTGTTTGTCGTTAGCGGTTTGATGTGTGCGTCATGTCCGGGTCATCCCTTCAGTTGGTTGTGGATAAGCATATGTTTGATTTTTAGTCTAAAGGTTTGGTATGTCAAACTTTTAATTTGTTCTGGTATTTTGTTATATAAATCTATTATTCTTGTAGCCTGTGTATATTTAGTTTTTTTTTTATATTTGTAGGTTCTTAGGTTTTCTCTGGTTCTTATTCTGTAGTTGTGGATGTCATTTGATCTTCTAAACACTATATCTGTTTTGATCATGTTGTTATTCATTTTGTGTAGTAAGTCAAATTGTTAAGTGTTATTCTTTGTTGTATAGTTAACTCGCTTGTCTGTTTCATCACTTCAGTAGTTGGTGTAAGTCTTGGTATGTTGTACAGGATTTTCAGTATTTTGTTTTGTTGCCTCTGATTTATTATGATAGTGAAGCTACATGAAATGCAAGAACATAATATTCGCGTCAGTAGTTACATTAAAGCTAATTTCTAAAATTGTATAACAATGTAAAAAGTTATATAATAACTATGTTTTAATGAATATTGTAAGTACGTATATTATAATAAATAAAAAGTATATATTTCAATTATGATTTTAGGCTGTTCAGTCCACGAAGATTAGAGTTTTAATTCGGTAAAAAGATCCCACGGAAGTATTCTGAAAGCTCTTCATTGGGCATAAGCATCTTAGTTAACGAAGTAAACAACAAAGTAAATCGAAAGATGAAGAGATTCTACATACAAAGTGTATATTTTATCGGATATGAAGGGACGACAATGCGAGATTTGTTTGAAAGCGTTCAGTTTGTGACAAATCTGTTGAGCTCATGGTGAACGACAGCATAAATTAAGAGTTATACTAAAGCTTTATCAGTGATATCTAATAACAACAAAACAAATAAAGAAATCAATGTGGTGTGAAGATAGATAGTTTTTACTTTATCATACGCACTATGATAAAGTATTGTAATCGTATTGTATCCCCAGCAAGATGCGACAGTTCTAATTTTTTTAGAAGCAGAAATGGATAATAAAGTTAACCAAACATCTTTTTCTGTTTAGCTATATAATTATTCCTTCGCATCACAGTTGTATGGAGTAAAAGTCAACTGAGTTAAAACTAATGATTAATCTTGTTACTGGAAAGGGGTGGTGTTTGTAGTTGTAAATTGATAGTTACAAACACGATAATTTGTGGTAATTTAATGCATCCTAATGCACCCATTGTCGTAGAAACTTTAATATCTCCACGGAATAAGCGTTTTTACAAACTCCTTTCTTTAAACAACAAAGAAATCATAAAATGTTAATAGAATAAAACCTGATTTGCTCAACAATCTTTCTTGATGTGGCACAAGCTTTCGATAAGGTTTGGCACGAAGGATTGATATACAAACTAAAGAGTATGCTACCTTTACAATATGTCGATTTGCTAACATCCTATGTATCTGATAGACTAATCAAAATAAAACAGATCGATGAATACTCGGAACTAAAAGAAGTAAAGGCTGGGGTACCCCAAGATAGTGTATTGGAACCAATTCTCTATCTGCTATATACAAGTGACATTCCACAGCTTGAAAATGTAATAGTCGCCGTAGTAGCAAAAGCTGTTGGGGGATGTTAAGGCGTGGATTATTATTATTATTATTATTATTTGTGTCTAATGAGCCGTGTCCCACTGCCATTAGGCAGTGGGATCAACTATTGGAGAATCTACTAGGAATCTTTAACAAGCTAGTAATGAAATATATAAATGGACCAAACAATGGAATACCAAGCTCAACGAACTGAAATCTGTCCACATTAACTTTACAAACAAAAGAATCGAGGACATACCTCATGTCAATTTTAACGACGCCATAGTTCCATATGCGAACACTGCAAAGTATTTGTGTATGACTTTGGATACAAAACTAAGGTGGAAAGAACACGTTAAGAAGAAAACAGTAGAGCTTGGCCTCAAATACAGAGAACTGTACTGGCTTCTGGGAAGACACTCTCAGTTGTCAGTACAGTGTTGAGGGAACTTGCCGAATTAAAACACGAAGACCACTTAAAACATATATTGTTGTATCAACTAGTTACAAGGTTTACACAGGCCTAGCTTATAGTAACGTAATGATAAAAGAACTCCATGAAGACATGCAAGTAGACCTATATATAGGGAAAAGTCGTACGATGTTTCGTCACAGGTATTATCCAATAGGATTTGAAAAGCTAACTTACTTAACCAATAGGATTCGAGATGACATCCTTCGTTCCAACACAAAGGATTTATATATTTATGCAACTGAAGTGATATACGAAACAGCGTACGTGATAAACACAAAATTAAGAACAAAGGAGAAACGGAAGATAGGCAATTCTACGAATGCATGCGTATTAGGTACCATTATACAACACCTTCCCCCTAATTTTTAAAATTGTACCTTGGATTGGTACAATTTTCGTTTACATTACTAGAAGATTGAACTGACTCAGACGGAGATGGGGTTGTATCCGTACCGTCCACTGAAACAATATTTTCTACTGCATCAGCCTCTCGTCTGAATATCTTTGCTAAAAATAAAGGATACTTAATATGTACGACATATAAAAGACAAATTAATCCTAAAGCTAAAATAATATAAAAATACATAAAATGAACATGCTTATAATACGAGACATGTTGTAGTCTTTCTGCCTCAGTCTTAAGGATAGCAAGCGACATACTAGCGTGTTTCAACGGAGAGACATCCAAAGGCGTAATGATCGTAGGAATTGTCAATGATGGACTAAAAGATGTATTTAGGTTTTCAAGATATGATATATTAAAATGAACGCTTGGAATATAATTATTGAACACCGAATAATTGTTGTTACCAGGAAATGCAAGAATTATTGAGTTTAAGAATACCTTACAATCGGGTTTTGCTGAAAGAATGCCGGTTCCATTAAGATATAGTATCTTGGACGTCTTGTGACATTGTAAATTTACTTTGACCGTTTCTGGAATGGCAAATATCCATGAATGTGGTTGATACAGCTTGATAAACATAGGATTCGATAGCTTTAAAACTCGAATAGGACATGAGTCCGGTATATGCGTGATATGAGAATTGAACAACCTTGATTCACAGGTGCTGTGCACATTAGTCATTAAAATTGGCTTTAATTGTTTACAAATAAAATGTTTTTGAATTTTAGTACATGAATTCAATTCAATGTAATCCATATCAAAGTAATACTGTTGAACAGTATCCATTGCAAGAAATTGTTTCTCGACGTGAACATATTGAAATGTATCTGTCTTAATTGTAGATGGCATTGTGCTTATTCCGTACAAATGATATATTTTTCCTTCTACGATAGGCAAGGTAAGTATGAATGTTACTCTATCATGGTAAACATAAACATTTGGGCTCAACAACTGCATTAATGACTGTGCATTATCCAGAGTGATGTCAAATGCGAAAGTAGTTCCTATCGGTAAGAAAGGTTGAATGGTTCTTAATTCATTTATCAGCTTAACAGGGTTCATAATGAATGGGCTTATTATGCCTTTCTGTGACAAGGATAAAATCTGAATCAAGACTGACTGCTGCTTAGAGAGTTCACTAGACAATAGGGTGAACATATTTACCAATAATTCAAACTCATTTTTGTACTGTATTCTTGTCACACCAAGATTTAAATTGTTGACATAATCTGAAATTTTAATCATCGATTTTTCTATTTGTTTAAATTTGCTTTGCAACGATAAACTAGTTTTATTGAATGCTTCAATAGTTGTTTCGAATACAGAAATTTGCTGCTTCATTAATGTAATTAAATGGTTCTGACTTGTACTTAATTTATCTATCTGATCGTTGTAATAGTGTGCGTCGTCTTCGTCTAACGTTCCGAACAATGTCTTGGAAATTTTTCCAACTAAATTAATTAATCCACGCTTTGATCTATACTCATGTTTAGATTCAATTATGTTTGATATAAGTTCATCCGTTTGTACCAATTCAATATTAATGTTGGACAAAATAGGCTTAAAAGAGGTACACTCATGCGTTAAAAATTGTTTAGAGATAGCCTTCCCACAAAAATCGAATATGTAGTCAGAATAATGTAAAACACTTGATAAGGTTTTCCTATAATTCCTGGGATCATAATAAGTGATTAAATTCCATTTAGCGTTATATATTTTTATGTCTCCAACTTCCTCGTAAAACAGACCTGAACTCTGCTTGTAAAACGATACGTTGTAGTGGCTGTCGTTGTAACCTTCGTAGGAATGCGCGGTGCTGACCCAGCTGACTATTGCGAGACAGATGATTAAGGGGGTCATATCTGTAAGGAATACTGAGTGTTACTAAAGAGGTGCTAAGCTTAAATATTAAAGTAAGTAGGTTATTATAACCACTCAAACTATTCTTGGAACAATTTTAACCGATTCTTATGAACTTTTACAAATTTCTTTTTAATAGCAATTGTGACGTTAACTGGAGAATTAATAGACGTAACTGTATATGGTCCCGAATATAAAGATCGTAACTTCCGGCTCGTTCCCGGTTCTGTGTGTTCGTTTCGCAAAAGAACCTTATCACCTACACGAATTTGTAGGTCCCGAGTATGTCGGTCGTACTGACTCTTGGATGTTTCCTTCTTCCTAATTAACGAATCTCTCGCTTTCGACTGGCATTGTTGCAAACGAAGTTTTAATTCTGCCGCATAATCGTCATAATTATATATAACCTCAGGCCGCTTTAATACGGATGAAGGTAGTTCCGCTACATGGCCAAATAATAGCTCAAAAGGGGTGTAATTGGTCGACTGATGAGGAGTTGTATTGTATGTGAATAAAGCATAAGGAATGTATTCATTCCAATCCAACTGATCGTCCGAAATGAAGCTTCTGAGATATTCTTTCAATGTACGATGGCTTCGCTCGAGGGCGCCATTTGATTGGGGATGATATGCGGTACACTGAATTTGATTTATACGAAGAAGTTTGCAAGTGTTTTTAAATAGCTGACTACAAAAATTAGTACCCTGATCGGTTACCAAGGTCTTAGGAATGCCATAGATACAAATAATTTTTGTTACGAAAGCTTTTGCCACGGATTCGGCCTCTTGGTTTGGTAGAGGTATGGCTATAGCATATTTGGATAAATCATCTTGAAAAGTCAAAATGTATTTATCCCCCGAATAAGTAGGTACTAGAGGACCAACAATGTCTAGAAATACCTTTTGAAATGGAACGGATGCCGTGGTTGTAATTTGCATGGGGCATTGTGTAGTTTTCCCGCTTTTATTTTTTTGACACAGTTCACACTTCTTAATAAAGGATTTTATGTGATCATGCATGTTTCTCCACTTATAGTAGAGTTTTATTCTATCATACGTGCGCGAGACTCCCTCATGCCCTCCTGTAGGGGCTGTGTGAAATTCGGCCAGGATCTGATCTTTTTGTTCCTCGTCAAGGTCCTCGATAATTCGATTATGGTGAATCTGTACGAGAATATTAGTTCCTTTAAATATGTACCGAATCATTGAGCGTATTAAATCGCTTTGTAATTGATCGTGATGACGTACTAATTTTGGAATAGCTAACGCGGAAATGTTGTGTTCCAGGCAGGAGGCACGTAAATTTTGAAGACACTGGAAAACATCTTCATATGACAACCTTTGATGGATGTTTTCGCGTAACAATAAGTATACAATAGGCTTATTGTTAACATTACGAACACATACGCTATACAGCTCAAGATTTTCAATTTCATTCGTGGTAATAGCACCGTATTTCTTAGAAAATTCCGCGAGGTATCCTACCTCGTCAACAAGGTCTCGGGTTACTCCGATAACTGGACAGAACTCAGATGAGGCATTAAGAATAGATGTGTCCTTGTCAACTACGGCGTTGTTGTAAATGATACCACTGGAACGTGCTTCAAGATAATTTTCGTATGTGCATACAGGTTGAGTAGTAGAAGACTGTGCATTGGTATAATGTACAGTGCGACTTAGGGCATCGGCTACATGGTTTATTTTGCCGGGCTTATATTTTACCTCATACTCGAACTCTTCCAATTTCAACCTGAACTTCATTAGACGACTGCTAGGGTCTTTGATGGAAAAAAGATAGATAAGGGGTTTATGATCTGTGAAGATGTAAAACCTTTTTCCATAGAGATAGGGGCGGTAATGGCCTACGGACCATACTATGGCTAAAAGCTCCCTTTCGATCGTAGAATAACCCTTCTCTGCACGATTTAACGTCCTACTAGCAAAAGCGATGGGGAGATCGTGTTCGCCCTGGGAAAGAACTGCACCAATTGCCTCACCACTCGCGTCTGTGGTTAAGTTAAATGGTTCGTTGAAATCGGGATATTTTAATACTGGATAGTTGGTTAGCTTACCCTTAAGCTGTTCAAAAGCTAATTCGCAAATGGATGTCCAAACGAATGGTATATCCTTCTTTAACAATTCATACAAAGGTTTCGCTATTGAGGAGAAATGCGATACGAACCTTCGATAATATGATGCGAGACCAAGGAAGCTTTGAAGTTGCTTAACGTTTACAGGGGTTGGAAAATTCCTAACAGAAGAAACTTTGGCTGGATCTGGTTTGATCCCATGCTCCGATACAATATGGCCTAGATAAGTTATCTCTTTTCGTAGGAATTCGCACTTATCAGGTTGCAACTTAAGGTTATTTTCACGGAGACGATCGAAAACTTCGACTAATCTGTCATTATGTTGTTTTAAACTCGACCCAAAAATAACAATATCATCTAAGTACACCAGAGCCCTAATTCCCTGGATTCCACTGAGGACGGAATTTAACAATCTCTGAAAAGTCGCAGGGGAACCCTTTAGGCCCATGGGCAATCGGTTGTACTCAAAATGGCCAGTTGGGGTACTAAATGCCGTGAGCGGCTTGCTCTCTTCGTGCAATGGAATCTGATGGAAGCCATTTGCAAGGTCAACGACCGAGAAATATTTTGATGACCCCAGCTGATCGAAAATTTCCGAAATATTCGGTAATGGGAAAGCATCGGAGATTGTACAATCATTAAGTTTACGGAAATCTATGACGACACGGAATCGTTTGTTGCCCTCACGATCGGGTTTCTTGGGCACTATTAACAAAGGACTATTGTAAGGACTTCTAGAATGTCTAATTATTTCCGCATCCAGCATTTTATTTACTTCCTTATTGATTTCTGATTTCTGATGTTCCGGTAACCGGTAAGGTTTAACAAATACCGGTGGAGTATTCTCAACTAAGGGTATTTTATGACAGATAGCTTCTGTATATGTTAATTTGTCGCTGGGTAAGTGAAAGATATCGGAATAATTTCGACAAATTTGTAGAATAGACTCTTGCTCCTCAGAATTTAAATGATTAATACTAAGAACCGATTCTAGGACCTCATTGCGCTCTGCATCTGCTACCGTTGTATAATGTAAGGTATGATAGTCGGACAATTCTTCCAGCTCTAACGATAAATCATCAAGAACTACTTCGCTCTCAGTAGAATTTAATAAATTGATGTGGCAGGTGCCATCAAACGAACGAACCAAACAGTTTCCAACATGAACGCCGGGTATGACTTCTTTGGCTACGCAAAGTTTGTCCGAGTAAATATTGGAAGGGATTTTTGCTACGATCTCCGACCTAGGAGGAATTATTATTTGATGAGGCCTAGATATATTGACAATAACATTATAGTCCGGATGAATTTTAAATGACATCTGATTTAACTCGTAGTTTAAATTAAAGTTATATTTTAAGAACAAATCATGACCAAGTAGACCATCGCTCGTGATTGGGAAATTTCGAGGTACTATATGGAATGGATGAATGATGCTTCTATTACCAAATTTCAATTCAATATTCGCGACACCCAATGACTCAATGAATTCTTGAGTAATACCTTTCAGCTTAACCTTCTGATTCGGAAAAATAACCTGCTCGTCGCTTACATTTTGCACCTTGAGAATACAGATATCGCTACCTGTGTCTAAAAGGAGTCTGGCGTGATGGTTTTCAAACCCATCACTACTTATGGTAACACAAGGTGAACTAAGAGACTCATCCAAGTCTACATTATATATGGACTTCTTGGAATTGAAATTTTTACAGGATCCTACAATAGAATTCGCGTCACGCAATCTAACATATGAAGTAGGAATAGAAAAAGATGAAACGTGGTTTAGGCAGACTTCTTTATCTCGGCTCCCGTTACACTGCCTGATGTACCGGGCGCATTGGAGTTTTCCGGGACATGGTTAGCGTTTCTCAAGCGCTTGCGACTAGGGATGTAACGGAGGTCCGCCTCCGCCTCCGTAAAGACGGAACTTTCGTGTGTTTTTCAACCTCCGGCTCCGCCTCCGCCTTCGCATTTTCGTTGACGGAGGTATAGCGGAGGCGAAGGCATGAATACACGCCGCTCACTACGGCGCGGCGCGACGTGTGCCCGTACACCAATTGCTACGGTGCCGCCGGCGCCGCCAGCCATACGCCGACAAAAAGTTAAAGCATTGCCAACATGCCGCTTTCGTTTGACACCTGATTGGTAAAGATTTTTGTTATTTTCGGATGCAATTTGCAGTTGCAGGTTTAGTTTCGAGACCATTTAGCCTATGTCTATTTGTTTATTATGAGTTTGTATTTTATTTTCAAATATTTTTTATTTATACCTATATAATTTTCATAACCTCCGCCTCCGCCTTCGCCTCCGCCTCCGCCTCCGGGAAAGTCGACACATGACCTCCGCCTTCGCCTCCGTCACCGAAATGTCACCTCCGTAACATCCCTACTTGCGACACTCTTTTATGTGGTGACCAACGCGTTTACAATAGGAGCATATAAGTCTCACGTTACCTTCTTGTTTGATAACGGGCTGTTTAACCGGATATGATCCCGGTGATGAGAGAGAGAAGCATTTGTTTGCCGTATGACCGGGTTTATTACACTTATAGCAAACTATTACAGACTGTTTGGGTTTCAAATTGATTTTGGAGTTATGATTAACTTTTCGCGTTGCATTGCTTCGCTCTTCCAACACGGCACATTCTATAGCTTCCCGGAGGGTGGTATGCCTACTAGCTTTTACGATGAGTCGGTAAGGTTCTAAAAGACCGTTTGAAAAGGCTCTAAGCGCGGTTTTCGCGTTAAGGCTAATCACTACAGCTGCTGAATCTTCACCTTCGCTTTGTATACACGCGTCGTTCAAATCTGTTTCTAGAGACTCCAACCTATTCGCAAAAGTACGAATATCCTCATTAGGATACTGACGACAATTTACCAGTTCCATTTGGAGCTGGGCAACTGTCCTACGTTCTAGAAATTGGTTTTGGAGGAGTGTCTTTAACTCTTCCCAGGAATCATAAGTGCTATATTTAACCAAATTATAAACTTTCCCTGATATTCGACTTTCGACGATTTGCAAGAGTAACTGTTTATCGTTGATCGTAGAAGCCGTTTTAGCAACTATGTCACAACACCCAATAAATTTTTGAAAATTTTCTCGACTGCCGTCGAACTCGGGGATCATTTTAAAAGCAAATTCGGTTTTGAATGGCATTTCGTCCAAATCACTGACGTTTCCTATATCCGAACCGTCTATTACCGTCCCAGTATCGCTATCGCTATCACCCATAAGACTTTAAAGAGACATGAAAGACTCACCTAGTCGTGTTTGCGTAATCCAATATGTATACACTTTTCTCGGCACACTTGCACACACACACACACGGGGAATTCCTGGACTGCTGCGGTGCTGCTGGTATGTCGTTGCGGAGACCTTGTTGGACGCGGTGTAACCTTCGGGACTATGATAGCGGCTTACCGGCGCTTTACCAGGGTTGAGGTTCCAGGGTGTACTCTGGCAATCTTCGGGACTCTGATAGCGGCTTACCGGCGCTTTACCAGGTTTGAGGTTCCAGATTCTGTGATGTATTTTACGTTGGCTCTGTGGCAGAATTTATGTCTCTGCACAGGACTTGCTGCTGATAGACTTCTTTCTGCCCTTGCAGAACTAGATGTTCTTCTTGACGTTTTCTTTCTCCGAAGAGTTTCACCGAGGTGACCGTCAATATTGAATATATGTAGCTTCGGTTTCCTTTTCTTTTTGGCTATTTTACCTCTCGAAAGAGATATCCCACCGCTGCCACCAAATTTGTTGAGGGAACTTGCCGAATTAAAACACGAAGACCACTTAAAACATATATTGTTGTATCAACTAGTTACAAGGTTTACACAGGCCTAGCTTATAGTAACGTAATGATAAAAGAACTCCATGAAGACATGCAAGTAGACCTATATATAGGGAAAAGTCGTACGATGTTTCGTCACAGGTATTATCCAATAGGATTTGAAAAGCTAACTTACTTAACCAATAGGATTCGAGATGACATCCTTCGTTCCAACACAAAGGATTTATATATTTATGCAACTGAAGTGATATACGAAACAGCGTACGTGATAAACACAAAATTAAGAACAAAGGAGAAACGGAAGATAGGCAATTCTACGAATGCATGCGTATTAGGTACCATTATACAACAACAGAACAAACTACAAGTTTACAAACAAATGCTAAAACCGATTTGGTTATACTGCATCCAGGTTTGGGGTTGCGCGAAAAACTCCAAATGCAAGGAATCCAGACTTTCCAAACTAAAGTACTAATGAATATGGTTAACGCTCCTTGGTACATACGGAATAGTGACCTGCATCGTGATGTTGGTGTCCCACAAGTTATCCAAGAGATAAAAACATTCGCCACTAAGCATGAAGCTCGCCTAAGCCATCACGTCAACGTAGAGCTACTGGACAACCAGAATTTAGTGAGAAGACTAAAAAGAACTAAACCCTTCGAACTAGTGATTCAGTAAAATGTGTAAAAGGCAGACCACAGTGAGTGAAGTGTTAGTGCTTCTTGTTTAGGGCAAAGTAGTCTTCCCAATTAGATGGATTGATTTTGTACAGCACTACTCAGCAGCGCACTATGTCAAAACAAAAGAATTTGAAAAATGTGAGCAGCCTATTATGTTTTGTTAATTATTTACCAAAAAAGATTTTTTTTTGCTTTGGTAGTATCCGAGATATAGGGGTGCGCCCCTGACGTGCCGGCAACTTAGCGGCGCACTATGTAAAAACAAATGAATTGGAAAAATGTGAGCGGAAAAATTGCTATCTTTTACCGAAAAAGATTTTTTGCTTTGTTAGTGTCCGACATATGGGGGACCTATGGGGGTCTATGTAAAAGCAAATTAATTTGAAAAAATGTGGGAAGCCCATATTTTTTCGCTAATTTTTTACCAAAAAACTTTGTTTTGCAATGTTATACATATACAGAGTGGCTAGATGCAATGTAGATTAATGGTCTTAAGAAATACACGATTCTTCCATATAGGAAAGTCGTGTAAAATCATTCGCTCCACAGAAAGAAAAAAAAAATTATACCTATAAAGGCTGTTCTACAACGACGTACCAATACAAACCTATGTTCCGTGGTTTTAATGGAACACTGGGTACATTATTGCAGTTTTTGATTAAGATTTGTATCCTAATCGTCTTGAAAACAACTTGTATTAGGTTGTTATGAACTGTTTCCGAGTTATTCTGAAAAGTATGACAAAAGCCTGTATTTTTCAAAAATATATTCTGAGGTAACTTAAAAGGAGTAAGGAAACAAAAGAAACTCATTTTGCATAGTAAAAATGGCGCACTTTTGACAGTTATTACTGATTTGCGATTCTTTTATGACATTCCGAATAACTGAAGGTATGATAAATGTCACAAAACTAAAAATTGGAAATGGAACTCCCTGTATGTCTAACATACTTCAACTTATCGATAAATTAGTAAAAAGTTATTAAGCATCTAATTCGACATTGACATATAACAACAATTCATAAATTAATGTTAAATATCTAGATGGTACGACAAAATTCAACAATCTCACAACTGTTGTAATAATTCTTCTCTTCATGCAGCAGCATGTTTAAAATTGCTCCACTCCAAAATTGTTTAATCAATATTAATAAAAGACAGTAAATTGTTTATGTAGTCAAGCGCTCTGACAAACTAGATTGCCTGATTTGACCCTATTTGATTTCTTATTAGTGGGGACATGGGGAGAAATTTATAGGGGATCACAACTACGATAAACATGAAGAATAAGGGAGCGTTATCAAATAATAACAAGAAATGATAGAAAATGCCATATGTCCATCGAGAATCCGAAGACTTAACCTGAACGGCAAATATGAGCACGTACTGGCCTACCTTTTATTGAGAATTGAAAACTAAATAAATTAATTATTTCAGTAAACATTTTATTTAGTTATTGCACCTTATGAAAGGATTAGTATAACTTTATTACTGTGTTAAGTGTACGAAAATACTACCCAAGAACAAAAAACTCATTAATAATTCCTTAAATAATTAGGAGCACAGATGTTTAATACAACTTTTAAACAATTTTCGATTGGTACCGAAACAAACAAGTTTTTGGATGATTATATTTGTTGTCTATGTCATAATAAAGTTTGTAATTATTTCATTTCAGGTCATTATATTTGCGCGATTGTTGGAATTCGTTGAAACTAGATGTTTACTAACTTTGTAGCTGTTGAGTTCGGCATTTTTCGAAAGTTGGTTTACTGATCTGTATTCCAAAATAAAAATAAATTCAATTCTTAAGTTATTTGACATTTAGCAAACCTCCATTCTTCGGGATGAGTCATATTGTAATTGCAAATCAATAGTAGGTAACTGTCGAATGCGATATTTTTACTATCCAAAATAAGTTCTTTTGTTTATTTATCGTAGTTAGTTTTACAGAAATATTCAGAATTCCCTGAATTATTTTTAGAAAAATGCATTGGTTTTACATTAATTTCACAATATCTCAGAAACAGTTGATAAAATTCAAAACGATTAGGCTTAGGCATGTATCCTAATCGTTCGAATCTTCTGTTCCATTAAAAAAATCATAAGTTTTTGTTGGTACGTCGTTGTGAAAATATTTTCTGTCTGTAGAGTGAATGATTATCCACAACTTTTTGATATGGAAGAATCGTGTCATTCCATTTCTTAATATCATTGATGTACTTTGCATCTAGCATGGGACAGCCTGTATATCTAGAAAACTAAAAATATATTTATTTTAAAGCAAAAGAAAGTTGTTGTCGAAACGCTTAGGATACAAATCTTAATCAAAAACTGGAATAATATAGCTAGGTAATGTTAACCAGTAAAACCACGGAACATAAGTGTGTGTTAGTGTTGGTACGTTGTTGTGGAACGTGTACCTATATGTGAAATTATTTTCTTTCTGTGGCCCGAATGATTGATTATCCACAACTCTTCTATATCGTAGAAACTTGAATTTCTTATGATCATTAATGTACATTGTTTCTAGCCACTCTGTATATCTCGAAAACTAATAGAGCAAAAAAATATAGGTTGTTTACTGCGGTGCACCCCTATATCTCGGATATTAACAAAACAAAAAATCTGGTGTGGCCAGGCACATGACTTTATCATACAATATATAAAATTAATAGTTTAGCTGCATGAGAATCTATTTTATTGAGAAAAATCGTAGATATTGTCAAAGCATCAGCATTTGACACTACCTACACTACGACATTAGAATAATAGTTATTCATGTCACAAGTGCCGAAAGTATGGAATAGCGCGACGAGCGGTGATGCGGCGCGTCACCGAACGCGGAGCGTTGCCGTTGAATGTGAGCGAGTCGAGCTATCTAGTTTTCGGCAGGAGTGACACCAACGTTAATTGTGTTGTTTTTTGAAAAATATGTATTAAAAAAATAATTAAAAATGGTTATATTTCTGTGTAGGAAATGTTAGGTTGGAACCACTTTGACGGAACGCAAGTTTAAAAAGCTAATTGAAATTCTGACAGATTTATATTTGTTCATGTTCATGTTCATGTTCGGCACGTCAGCGGCGCCTCGATATCTCGAAAACTAACAAAGCAAAAAATCGGTATTTTGGTAACATAATAGCAAAGAAAATATAGATGTAATGATTTTCATTTTGCAAAACTTGCGCCGCTGACTTGCCCGACCTCTAGATATACATATTTACAATGATACCCATATGGCGTTCAGATAGCAAAAGTCATTACTGGACAAAAAAGGAATAAAAACGTAACTTTCACAAAGAACTAGTTTAGTAATGAAGTTTTAATCTATTGTCCAGAGAGTTCTAAATAGTGTCCATTCATGAATGGAGGCACACAATGCCTCGTGCAAATACATTTTTTGCACACGCTTGTCTAATCGGGCATCGAGGCATCGTTGGGAACGGTGTTCACAACGAGCAGCCAGGAGCAGCCTATCGGCTTCCTTTACCCAACGCACTCCGAACCTTCTAACAAAGGCAGCAAGTGTCTCTTTGCGAATGAATAAAGCTGTGCATTATTAATGCCGACCTGAATAGTAAAGGTAATACGAGTTACAGGTTTTGCAGAATTGAATCCGAAGTATTCACTACGGCAATAATGCAAGGGCCGTACCAAGGCCCAGAAAATGGAGACTAGAGAATTGTAAAATTTAAATTAAATTCAATCTTGAGGATTTTACAATTCTTGATAAGAATGAAAATAAACGCGTATATAGGGTATTGAAAAATAAAATAATATGGATGACGTTTGATCATAAATAATAAATATCTTTGTAAGCTGTATAACTCAGCTAATCAGAGGTTATGAAACTGATGTGAGTTTGATCAGATTGTTAAATAACATATTTTAGTTATCTCTATTTATTGATGATTTTTAAGTATCAAATATCCGCATAAAATAGATACAATTTAGATAAAATAGAGATAAAAGCTACCATCTCCTTCTGAACCAAATGTTATATAGAACCACATTACAAATTGCAATTAAAACTAACGCGTCTTGTACATTAATTTACAGTTTCGATATGCTCAATCTGTTGTGATCTTTGTTCGTTTTTGTTTCATTACGTGAATGCGAAAGATTTAGAAATAAACAATTACAATTAACATTTATAAGTATAAAGTAATTCAATAAACTGATCGGTCGGTAGCTTTTGAAGTCGTTGTGATTTCCTTTTTTAAATAAGGCTTTCTATTGAGGCTATTTTTATGGCCGTTTTTTATGGCAGATTTATAGAATACGTCCAACTAAACAGCAAACATTATCCAGTACATCCGTTTCACAGGCAGGACAAAGAAAACGACGCTTGAGTTTTTTACTGAATGCGGTCCAAATCTGTCACATCCGCTATCTCCGACGTTTTATCCGATAATTTTAGGTTTATACTTTGAAGGTAAAATTTGAGTATGCCGAGCAAGTTTTGATTCGGGCCAGTAGATATTGTTCCAATCAAGTGAATATTTCAGGTGTTTCTTACTGACGTGGTTTGGCAACTTTTGGCATGGTAGGCATTTAGATTCGACAATTTTCACCTTTCTCATGAAATCTCGGACGTTAATGGTGACTGGTTCGTTGCCCCTGTTGAGGATGATTGCCCTAATGTGTAGTACATTGTATCAATATTATTGATACACGTTTATCGTTAATAGTAAACGCCATAGGGCGTTTTTTGTCATTTTTTTATTATTCATTGAGTTCAGCTAATATAAATTCTCAAAACAATTTCCAAAATTACTTTTTTTACATGTTGATTATATGGTAGGATACTTATGATTCTTAATTTCAGGTTAACGCAATCTATCAAAAACAATATTCACTTACCATTCGCAAAATCCATGGCACATAAGGATGCATAATAGATAACATAACCAATCGCAAAGGTTAGTTTGGCTTGTGCGGGCTGGGCCATGGAACAATGTGCAACAAAGAGTTGGTATATCAACAAATAATAAACCTTTGAAAATTGATCATGTTATTAACATTCAGTTATTACGAAGTAATAATTTGTAAAAACATACCTCGGCCGGGTTTTGAACCAGGAACTTTTGGCTTATCTACAACTGGATTAATTATCATTAAATTTCCTTCTTATTTTATTTAATTTATAAAGTAATTATTTATGTAATATTTTATTGATAAGCTTCATATTACTTCTAGCAGTGTAAGCAAATGATATTTACAGTGTAGCCTGGGTGCGGCCCTGTTATGGTGAAAGCGAAATTTTAAATGGTTGTAACGCGCGTTGATTTTATCCGTTGGCGCCAAAAAACAGGTATGACAATTGAAGAACACCTGAGCTCCGATATCGTCCATGGGATGGGTCGTCCACTTGCGCCCTCCGCCATCCCCTTGCGGATCCATGCCGAAAACTACGCCCAGAGATTAGCGCTTCGGAGGGGAGATCGCCAAAATTGGTGCACGTGAAACGCGAAACTGGTACACAGGATTTATATAACCGTGCGAACTGGACCTGGCCATTGAAGGCTCTATCTATTTGAGGTCAATCACTTGCTGCACAACACCTCAACGGAAGGAATTCGCAACGAATTTTCGGGACCTGCACTCACACACACCCCTCACCGTTTGCAAATTGGCGAATAATTTTAGTTTACATTGCACTTTATCCCCTATTGACTGCGTTGACTCTTTTCCCACACTTCTGTCAACCAATACCTGCTTGTCCTGCAAGAGATCACCTCAGCGTTACTGAAATTCAGATTAGAAACTAAGCTTGACGTAGAATAAATTAGAATATGTTACGTCTATATGTAGATGTTTATCGCGAGTGCTAAATATTATAGTGAAAGATTTTAAAGAAATGTTAATTTCGGAATTTAACAACAAATCTCGATGTTTTCATTTAACTAAATATTATTAACAAAAAGAAACCCAGGTACACTACGACAAAGAGTATACTAGTTGAACTAAAAATCTATTTATTAGCTATTTTATTTTCGGTCCCGGAAAATGTTCTCAAAGAACAATGGAACCTGAACATTATTGTGAGACCTTTTAGGTGAAATCTGAAATCCATTATGTATAAGAAATCCAATATATAATTGGATTTTAGATTACTTTAAATCAGGGTTGTTATATATAAAACTGTCTGTTTTCGAAGAATGCTTAAACATGTGCAAAAACAACTGTTCTGTTGTGCACGTATTTTGAACATGTTTGAAACTATAGCATATTTAAAGAATGTTTTTTGTTGATATCGTTGTTAATACTTAAAGTAATAAATTTTCACTCCACAATATTTTTTACTTAATCAAAAACATCGATAAGCTTTTGGACGTAGATGACACACCTAACATTTTTACAGATTTCTAATTACTGAATACATAATATGCGATACAACCTGTACGATAAATGATATGTTTTTATCCTTAGAATCTGAATCTATCGTTGTTTTCAACATCTTACAATTTCAATTTCTTTTAATTTCTGCCTCAAAAATTGTTTTTCAGAAACTACAGATGACAAAATAGTAAATTGGACGAAGTAAATAGTATGCACTACTGTGCATCATACATACATACCTTTTTCAATAAAATTATGTTTTGTGCTTCATGACTGTTTTCTTGTTGATATTTCCCCACTTATATCAAAAGCCAGGAGTCTGCACCTCCTTGCCCCTCTCTGCGGGCGCCCATGGTTCCAGTACATTTTCCCTCAAATTTGTAGCAAAAAAATAAAACCTAAATTCAAACGACCATTTTTAGACCACTTTGGTCAACATAATAATGTTAAACTTTGCCCCAAGTTAACTGTTTTCGCATGTCTTCATTTTCTTTTATTTATTATTTCATAATGCTAATAAAGTATGCTGATAAAGTATTGTAACCGTGCCGAAATAGTATATTATTATACAAGTTTTATAAGACTTGGCGCACGAGTTGTTCTGGGCACGATGAGCGTAGCGAGGAGTTCCCAAATGAAACGAGTGCGCCAATACGTCTTATAAAACGAGTGTCATATACTATTTTTTCTACTTTGCGTCAATAATTTTTTATAAATTTAGAAATCGTGGTTACTATATTTCGCTAAATTAGAATCTGGGGTATATTGCGGGTACAACGTGGCAGTACTGTACTAACTGTCAACTTCGTAAAGTTAGGATAAAATCATGACAAAATATAATTGTGAATAATTTTAGTCTACTTTAGCCTACAACTTTTAATAAATAATCAGCGAGGTCGCAACTATGATCATAATGGAGCTTGGGGCAACACCTTTAACCCTACTGTGATAAATACATGAAACATTACCTAAAAAGTTACCTTTAAAATAGTGGTTTCATAATTATAATAATCAGAATAGACGTGTTTGGCGGCAATTAGTTGGTTACTTCAAAGCATAAGAACTTACTAAAGAATTGTTATAACGGCTAACGTTTAATAGTAGTTTCTACCTAGTATCTACCACTGGCTTATACAAGTTTACATGCACATATAATTAAAACTAAATTGTAATTTCGGTGTAATAATTTATTAGAATGAGTTGCACTTAGTAAAATTACATGTGGTGGAGGTAATACAAGTACGTTGCACACAGCCAGAACTAAAACGAAGTCAAAAGCGTTGGACAAAAACGAGAACGGTATTGAACTGAGCAGAATTCGGTCCAAAATGTTACCGAAAACTTATGTGTTACATAAACTTAGAAAACCTGAACACTTTAAATGTAGGTACTATAGCTTCCTACATGTATGGTGATATTCAATAAACCCCTATTGCGCATATACAATTCCGCAGCAGTAATTAAAATCGTTCATATCTACGATGTAGATTTGATCTTCGCATATACCTTATTGAAGTAAATGTGGTCCTTGAATTATATCTGAAAAGGAGATTTGATGTTTAGTTGAAAAGAATGATGACGATCACTTACCAGAGTCGCAAAACTTAATTGAATACGTCATGCTAGCGTATTTTGTTGAACACAGGAAAGTTAAGAAGGCCCCAATCCTTTGGCCATACTATAGTAGGCTACCCGCATGTTAATGTTAATGCAAATATGTATAGAATATTGATATTTCGCAGTATATGCGATTGCAAGCGATTAAAAAGAGACACTGTGTGGTTATATCAGATTACCTTTTGTACGTTTGACACATAGCATTCAATGGCATTTGATATCAATGTGTACGGTAGTATCAAATACTGATGCTTTGACAATACCTACTGTCAATAGTATCCAAAGATCTGTCAAATCTTGGCTAAGTAGTTTTATTTTGATTCAGACACGACAAATCTCAAGCAAATAGTTTCTCATGCAGCTAAACTATTAATTTTATATATTGTATGATAAAGTCATGTGCCTGGCAACATCAGATTTTTTTAATTATTACTAGAAAAGTGATAATAAATATGTAAGTACGTAGGCTTTTACGGTCAGAATCATTTAGAAAATAAACTGCGTCCGAGTTATGCCGTGTGTCAATATTTGTAAATGCTAAAACAGCATTGACAAATCTAGACACGGCATAACCCAGAAGCAGTTTATTTTCTAAATGATAATAAATATACCATATACCTACGTATATATGTTAAAATTGGATTTCAATTTGTCACATAACACTCTCTCTCTCTCTCTCTCTCTCTCTCTCTCTCTCTCTCTCTCTCTCTCTCTCTCTCTCTCTCTCTCTCTCTCTCTCTCTCTCTCTCTCTCTCTCTCTCTCTCTCTCTCTCTCTCTCTCTCTCTCTCTCGCCGTTATTAGGTTCCTATATGGCTTCGCAAATACTGTCTCAGAGTTACAAATGTTTAGGAATCATTAGAGGAAATTAAATTATAAACTTTCTATACCCCGAAAAGGTCGCCACAACATAATGTTGTTATAAAGTTTAGACGTTATTAAAGTAAAGTAAAGAAGTTTTTGATCCAACTTTAACCTGTTTTCATAAACTGGACCCTTTACATTTTTATAAGGTTTAAGTACGTCATCTTGTATCTATTCATCTTTGAGTGTTTCTGTAAGTTAAGAGAGTTGTGTGTGTGTGAAATATGTGATAAAGTTTTACAGAAAACAATTGTATAGAATTTGAACGAATAGAAAATGACTTCATCTGATCTTTAAGCATATAAATCCTTACGTACTCAAAATAATAGGGTGGATATAGCATGTTTAGGTTGATAGCTATTGTAATTCTGTTATCTTAGCCCATCAAGTACAAGAATATACAGAAGCGTTTTGAAATCATTTACCATTTATATACAATGTACGAGAAATACAATTTCTCGTTCCTCTCTTTTTCGTTCCTTTCTCTTGTTTTCTCTATTCTTCTCTGTTGATTATGAAATTATAATTGAAATACACCCAGTTTATGGAGTGCAAATACATTAAACTTACATAGGTATTCAGTAGGTATGTACTTAAATCATACTACCTACACAGAAATCTCTTGAGTTCCTACACACAATAACTTCTAATCCAATGATTACGAAATGGGCTTTGTTCTTAGTAAAAACGACTGCAGCACTTCATTGTCACAGTCATTATTCCAAGAATTGAAGTGCAAGTGAGTATTTGATTGCTATGACATAAACGATTGCCCATGGGAGCAATTGTGGGAAATTTTACTAGTGACTTGTTGACTTTGACACCTAGTATTTTATCTGGTAGGGCGACCGTTAATGTAAATGTTTACCTACGGTATTTTCGGCAAAGCGCTAGCAGCTAGCCTTGATGCTGGCCTTGGATAATGCTGGACAAGAACGCATGCATACGAAACGGCATGGCAGAAGGATCTGCACGGTGTCCCAGTGACCTCGTTGTGGCTTTGGCGGGAAACAGTTTCATTGGTCGAATAATATTTGATCCGTCAGATACGTATGTGAACGTATCGAACCCCACACGGTTTAAAATCGAAGAAGAGATCGTTAGCGAACAGTCGCTGGATTCGAAAGCATGTAGAACACAATGCGTTCTCGCAAGTTGGACGAAAATTATAAGTTCGGGTGTTAGTAAGGGTTCACACCATTGTTTAAATAAATATTGGTATAAATACCAGAATTAGTTGTTATTATTTTGGAAGCACAATAATTTTAGCCAATTCAATATTCCATTGAAATCATATACAAGTTGAGTCGGAGAAGATTGAAAGAATAGAAAGAGAAGACCTAAATAAATATATATTGTTAGTAAGATTTTGACACATAAACTAGGAAGTTAAAGTTGCATATATTAATGAATATTCGTTATAAGCAATACTAAATTTAAAGATACGTGATTGTTATTTAATACAATGTTCACTTTAAAATGAAGAAAAATGTATAGACATAAAAGTTACAGCTGATGCTTTATTTTTAAAATGATGAAGCACTAGGAGTTACCTTGTTGAAAACGGCTGATTTTTTTCATAAAATAGAATGGAAATTTTATGACTGTTTTAAGTGACAGTACCTGTTATTGATAGGAGCTGGTAGCATTGTAGCATGATCTTAGGATAACATTCCCGATACATTAATGAGGCATGACGACAAATTTATTGTTTATGGAATAATTCCTGCATATTGTCAAGTTGGGTAAAAAGATGTTTCCATCGAAACGAATAGAATAATTATTTCTGAAAATGGCAGAGGTTCTAAAAGTCGACGTTAATGTATATATGAATTTAAAACTAATGTAGCTTAAGTAAGTACGTAGGCTTTCACGGTCAGAATCATTTAGAAAATAAACTGCTTCGGGGTTATGCCGTGTGTCAAGATTTGTTAATGCTGGCGTTTCGCAAACCATGTTGCTCGCTTCTTCAAAGCTAATTGTAGTACACGGGAAAAATGTTAGATTTTAGCTCTCGGTTTTTTGACAACACAACGTCGAGCTAAAATCTTTTTTTCCCCTTGTATAGTAAATAACTATTCTTCAAGTTCTATAGCCAATAACTGAAAAGAAGGACATTTTTATCAATTTTCTAACGTCTGATTTTGTGCTGTGTCACTATTGAAAAAGAGCGCGGTATATTAATTTTATTACTAACTTGAACACAAAGAAAAAATGAAGTGTATTGTAATAAACTCCCGAACCCAACAAAAATAAATAGCAGCAAATATAGGTTAATTTAAAAAGTTTTCGACGGAAAGGAGTTTTTGAATCCGTAGGTATTAGAACCAATCAATGTTGATGCATTTTAAACAATCTAATAATTTAATCTGCAAATTCTTTAAAATAATTCGGCCTCTGGATTAAAAAATTGGGGAGCGTATTAATTTTAAAATCTTTCATCACCGTTCTTGTCAGAGGAAATTTCTATCAATCGTTCTTTCTCTTTGGCAGTGAAGTTATCATATACAGTTTTTATATACAGTTTTTATTCTGAACCAATTTTCATTGTCATAGTTTCCTGAAAAATAACTATTTAAAGAGGTGCAATGATTTTTTATATACGACGCTTATCATTGAAGTTTAGTGCGCTTTCCTCAAGGAAGCATTCGACTACACTTATTTTTATTAACTACTTTTATAATTAACTGTTTTTTCTGTGGCGGTAATTTTATCTTGAACAATAAAATGAAACGTTTGATCCTTTAACAAAAACAAAAATGTCAGCTTAATATGGCTAATCGGTCCATCCACAATTTATCAAAGAAACAATTATTTAAATTTGAAATTAGCGTCTGCAAGGAAAACTTGAACTTCTGATTTAAGTTCGCACAGACGACTGAAAAATATACCTCTTGAGAGCGATATAACATTGGAATGTAACAAGAGTGTGTCATGTTAACTTCCCATCTCCTGACATAATAATGAAAAAGTTCGTGAAATTTTAATAAAATTGACAATTTTTACTGTTTGATCCAAACTGCCAGACTGTGGCCGAGTGGTAGCGCGCTTGGCTTGATATTTAATAAAACTTTGTTAATGCTTAATGCTTAATGCGCTTGGCTATCAGTCTGGAGGACGTGGGTTCGAATCCCACGCCCTGCCTTCAGAGTAAAGGTTTTTCTGTGGTTTTCCTTTACTCCACGGCGAATGCTGAAAGCCAAACAACTTAAGACGTGCCACAGACGCGGGCCATAATAATGATAATTCGGGCCTGCCGATGCCCCCGTAGTGGCAAAAGCTGTTGGGGGATGTTAAGGCGTGGATTATTATTATTATTATTATTAAAACTGTTTCCTACTAGAGCTTCCCGATGGGTGTTGCAGTGAGTGGTTTGGCCTTCTGGAGCAACAGTTTAAGTTTTTGTAAGAGCGCCGCAGTTATCTTTTAAAACCCGAGCTCCTTTGGTGCAGACACCAATGCATTTCTCCCATGGTATGGGAGGTTAATAAGAATATTGAAAATTTCATCACCAGGTGTTCTTTCGGGCAGAGGTTCACAAAATAAATATTCCTCTGCAGTTTCCTCTTCTAGTTCGAAGCGGATAAAGACTAATAATTGATCAAACTGAGTTTTGTCGGTTCTTCTTCAACTACACCTTCTTTTACACAATCTGCCATTTCAGAATTACGCCTGGTTACGGTACTATTTTGTAATGGAATATTATCTAATTTGCCTGCTATAATTTTGGGTCAATTAATTTAACAATTTCGTCAAAATAAATATGATCTTACCAATAAAGTTTGGTACCTTTCGCGTACCACCTGGAAGTCCGTCGAGTACCATCAGTGGTACGCGTACCACCGGTTGACCCCGGTACCCCTTGTCTACTGTATTAATCGTAACACTCTAACCGTAATCGCACACACGCGGATGCAAAATAAGAGCCCGTGGATGGGTAGGATGTGGGTTAAAATGTAGTCAAATATAGTAAGAAACATAATTATAAATTACAGTTAAACAGTATATAATTTTCCGTCTAGTAATATTTTGTATATTTTGATTCGTTTTGACAAATTTGGTACTGAATCTGGAAAAAATTGACGGATTTTGCGATATTTTTATACAGGTTAAAATTGAAAAACTACCACATAAGAGACCTTTTTCAACTAGCAATAATCGCACCTCGGATAAACCTCATTGGTTACGATAATGCCTCTTCGCAAAGCTCACATAATACATCTGTCTTTCTAAGTGTATAATATTTCACTTAAAAATATAAATGGCTGCACAAGATGTGTTCTTTTACTGAAAATACGTAGGTGTTTATTTATTTATGGTACATTAAGTAAAGTACATGCAAATGAGAAATCTCTCTGTATAGTCATACGAGTAAAAACATAAAAATTACAAATTAAAAACATCTTCCGTCTAGAAATAGACGCTAAATAGCTCATGATAAATATCTATCCACAGCCAGTATGCGAACAGTATGTGTGTATTTTTTTAAACATTTGGTTTGCTATTTGAACGCACTTTACAGTTTCATCCAAGGACAAAGCTGAAAATATTTGCGCTGACAATCTTTTTTTTTCTATCTCGCTTTATTGCTTATGATTGCAAATTGCAGCACTTCGCTTCTCAAGTATGTCGTATTAAGCTAGAGTGGCAGTCCCCGGAATTTTTGCCAACATTTGTAGTTCCTTGTCATTTAATTACAATACAACAAAGTATTGCTATGAGTTACCAGTGAATTACTAGCTATTTTTACGTTTTTAGTTGTGGTATTGCAAAACTAAAGGTTGAGATTGCCCTTTTTGTATATTATTAAATAAGATACAATAGGAAATTAATCTTATTTGAGTAGAAAATACGTAGTAAGGCTATTTTACACTACACTACTTTCGTGGTTTTGTAAATTTCTTTTTAGTTTTTGCACTAGACGCACTTTTTTATCTGCTTCAGAATAACCAACAAAAAGCATTTACGGTTATGTTGTTTGTTTACTTTATGCCTGTTTCTTTCCGTCCCATATACAGTTTTTATTTAATTTGTTCATATTTATTATTTTTCTTCTATACAATTTAATGTCTGATTTCAAAATGTTTGTGAGTGTGCTTAATTGTATATTTTATATCTTTGACACGTGGGTTTGACGATGCTAATAGCGAAACTGGTCACCCTCCAGCGAATAAAAATAAAATTAGTAAGAAAATTATCTCCAGCCGGGCTGATGATAGAATACCCACACAGTAAAACATTTTAAAAAAATTACTGCAAAATTAAACTCAAACTGTACAATAAGTTATTTGGTTCACTTTAATAGTGAACGAACAACGTTACTTGTTCTAATTTTTGACAGTGTCTATTGAAGTTACCGTTTTTTGAAGACATATTGAATATTTTTATATATTTTCAGTTTATTATTAATGTCAACACGCATTTTGACACCTATTAATCAGAAAGGCACAAGATAATATTTTAGTCGTTTCTGATTGACGTGATTTAGCAACTTTTGGCACCCCAAGCGTTTTTATTCAGAGTACCAGCGTTAGATCAAAACTAGACAAAGTCGCCTGAAGAATCGTCTAGTTAGATGCGAAACATGTAGCAAACTGAAATAAACGGAAATAAGGAACATCATTTGCATTTCATTATTCAACACCTTATTGGACACCAAGGATTCTACTAGTATCTACTTAATCTACTTCTAATGGAATTTGAATGGGCAAAGAAGTTGGAAGCTGCCAAAATATGTCAATGTTGGTATGTTATGCCGCGGCTTATACTAATATGCAGGACCATTAATACTAAATATATATGGCTAAATGTATAACGGTAAGTGGTGAAATATGATGGAACCGTCGTCAGGTTGGTGAAGAGAAACGAACCCTAGGTCCGTTTCATTACCATAATAGACCAATTCCGTCAGATTTAAACATCAAATTTGCCAACAATAGGTACACAAGTACACGTTCTGCGCTCACAATAGCAAACAATAGTGAATAATAGAAAACCAAATAGGGTAAGTTTCTCCTAGCCCGGAGCTATTAAAGCTAATAATTTTCACTATTTATGACCCTGCAACACACCTCAAACTAGAAGGGTGGCTCGCGACTTCTCCTCGGTAGCTGAGGAGCTGCGCCCTGCAACACCTTAATCGCTTTCAAGTGCTTTCAGGTGTACTCTTAACACCTTACCGACACAAAGGAGGCATTTTACTCCAAACAACGACTAGTTCTCCGCACCATTATCTCCCTTCTACTCGCTGTTTACTAGGTCTGTTTGCAAATTCGGATAGGACAAGCGTATAAACGTTCTCGGGGGGTTGTTTGGCTAGTTCGCGAACCCCTCTTCTATTTCGCGGTCCTCAACTGTTTGTGAGATTCCGTTTGTGAATTACTTTGTTATTTATGCAAGTCGGACCACTTAGACCGTGGTAAAGAGCAATACTAGATCCCGCTGACGAGTTGTCGTTCCCACATAAAGTAGGGATGTTTTTCTCCGATTAATTTACTTCCGTTCCGCTCGAATTTCTATGCATGTTCGTTATTCAGTTGGTGCACAAAATATTGTCCACTAAAGGACACACCTCCAAGAATTCCAGTGGGTTTGTTTATTAACTGCATTTATCTACGACTCACATATAATAAGTTTATTGTATACGTATCAATGAGTATACATATAATGCAATATCCAATGATATACGCCGATGATTATGATCCCAGTATAAACTTTGAATAATAATGACAGTTCTTTTCAATAATGTCCTGTCACAATTATTAAAAGCTACTGTCAATGCCTACGTGCTTGACAGTTAATTGACAGTTCGCTTCGCCATCATTCAAATACATTTAAATAATTTGAAATAAAAAGCAATTTATGAGTGGAGATAAAACGTCGCATTTGACTCGCGCATAACGGATATTAATCGTGAGCATAACGTTTATACTCCGCCGTAGGTGAATGTATAAACCTGGGAGTTTATCGAGTGTAAGACAAACCCCTTTAATAATAAGATATGTATGTTTTTCTATTTTTCAAGAATATAGTAAGGTGCAAATGGGGCTGACTTTTTTATGAACATAGAATACATATATCTCAATAACCGTGAATTTTAGAGATGTGAAAATTGATATACCAGGTGATTCAATTTCGAGCCTCACCATGGGAATCTCGCTTATTAGTGGAGATAGAGTCTATGTTTAAATTTAGCAAAGTTTCATATTTTTGTGTTGAACAATTATCTGAAAAGAAATTTAAGTTATCATTTTTCATTTTGAAGATTTCCGCAAAAAAACTGAAATGTTAAGATATTGTTTTTAATTTTTTATTCAAAACCAAGAGTAGCTAGACATTTGAAACAAAAACATTACTTTTTAAAAAGGATAGCAGTGTAATTTTTAAATTTGAAATAACATCAAAGATGGCGGCGTAACCATGGCGAACTTTTATTTTTCTTATGGGCGCCATGTTGAATTTTGGAATTTTTCGATAGTCGTGTTTTTTTCTTATTTCCGCAATGTATAACATGTTGGCATTAGTTTTTAAAACAATGATCTAATAATTAAAAAAAACTTTCTTCTTTTTCTCGTTGTTTGTCGTGCTTATCAGGTAACCAACTGGAGCTTGGTTACAGACCGCCGGGCTGACCAAGAGTGCTTTGGACTGACAACATGCAGATTCTAAAAGAAACAACTTTATACAACAAAACCTTATTTTTGTTGTTAGGCGGTTCTCCATCTTGCTGCCACCACATTATTTACATTATCCACATTATTCTCCTTTGGTCCAATTCAACATCGTCAAAATAATCTGCCACTTCGGTGCGCAGAAGATTTAAAAATCGTTCTCCATTCAAGTTTTCCTGGAACATGAATGGCCTAGTTAAAGGGTGGAGGATTATAAGAATTGCGGGGATTACTAAACGATCCATGCTACGCTAAATTTCTGGCCAATGTTACGAATATTGTACGATGGGACATTTCTAAGAGAACAATAATAACCCCTTATCATATAACGGTTTTCATTATTGGCAGACGGCATTTTACATCCATAATCAACCACAATTAAGGCTAATTTGGTTAAATGGCAAACCCAACGCTGCGCGCGCCGCTTGATCCAAGTGTATTTCGTTGACACTGCTTGGCAACGAGTTCGGCGGTCTGTAACCAAGCTCCAGTTGTGTACCTGAAAGTGTTTTTATTATTACACCATTGTTTTAAAAACTAATGCCTACATGTTATACATTGCGGAAATGAGAAAAACACGACTATCGGAAAATGCCAAAATTCAACATGGCGCCCATAAGAAAAACAAAACTTGGCCATGGTTACGCCGCCATCTTTAACGTTATTTCAAATTAAAAAATAACACTGCATTCCTTGTTAAAAAGTACCTGTAGAATGTTTTTGTTTCAAAGGTCTAGCTACTCTTGGTTTTGAATAAAAAATTAAAAACGATATCTGAACATTTCAGTTTTTTTGCGGATATCTTCAAAATGAATAATGATAGCTTAAATTCATTTTCAGATAATTGATTAACACAAAAATATGAAACTTTGCCTAATTTAAAAATAGGCTCTATCTCCACTAATAAGCGAGATCCACATGGTTAGCCTCGAAATTGAATCACCCGGTATAGACGTAGGGTAGGGAAAGTCCACACTGAAAGTGCAAATAACGCGCAATTACACTTACGTGAGCTGCTTGTAATAATGCAGGCAGATTGGCAAAGGTATGGTAAATAGTTGCAGTATTACATCAGATTTGTATTTTAACATTAAGTGTAGTGTCTCTCATCATTTACAATAATCATGTTATATTTTCCATGTACATATAGAGAGTATAACCAAAGATAAGAGAATAGAAAGATACGACGCTTCGGGTAGGCTCCGTTGATTTAGTGGGGTCCACATTCGTTGACCTTGAACGCATGTGGGCTTTAAATCGTTGACCAAACAATGCGGGAATTGGCGGGACTTTTAAACTAACGAATACAATGCACGATGGGCGGCAACGTTACCGACCATTACCGACATTAGAGGTTATGTAATTCAAATGAAAACAAATCAATATTCACATATATAAATAAAATAAAACGTATCCGATAGTCGCCTAAATGGAATATTAACAAACTGACCACTCATTAAAATGCTTATTAAAACACTGCATACACAATCTTACTCAATCCAATAAACTTAAACACCAAAGTAAGGTTATGTCACCCGTTGTCACTTGCTAGTATACAAACGCAATCAGCTGTTGGTAGCCATCTTTTCGTTGACCAAATCTATCTCACTCTCGAACCGCGTTTTCTTGTCTAGTGACGTATCTTATAATTCTTTTATCTTTGGTATAACTCTGATTTCAAAAATCATTGGCGTGTATCATGATACACACAGAGAAATGCTTGGTTAAGGTTAAGAAATTGACATTTTTAACATAGTTTTAACATGTTTTAAGAAAACACATTATTATAATAAGAATATTTCTTTAATACAAAACAACTTAAATATTTGCTTTAAGAAAATAATGTGAAGGATGCCGATAGATGGAGCTTTAGTTTCTCGTCGTAAGAGGGATTTCCTAGAGGGTATATAACCGCATACATGTCCATGTAGCATCAGTGATTGTGCTATTATACCGTCAATGTACCCCTGTGATTGTACCTAACGTCCATAGCTCTAGTATTTGTGAAAAAGAGGCTAAGAAGAGACCGTGTCCTATCTCTAGTTGAAATAATATTCTTAGTTAATAGTTAATATTCTTAGCATGTCAAATATTATTGATTTCATAATACCATTTACCATTTAATCCAAGAATATGAGCTGTTTAATTTAACTATCCAACCTTTTGATTTAAAAGAACAAATGCTTAAGCCAAATTAGCCCATTATCCATTCAAAATTGTACAGTACTAAAGTAAGCCAACCCAACACAACCTTTTGATTATGACAACAAATTATAGTATCCATTTAAAATTGTATCAGTTTAAAGTAAGACAACCGGTCAAAACAACGATTTTCTTCAATGCACGATATACACTGTGGACAAAAAAACGGTACAAATTACGAATCACTCGTATGTCCAACAATATTTAGTCAATTCAAATATTTCTTTAAAAAGCTAATTGCTTGTAGTGTGAAGATTGACACCATACCATATTCGCAATAACAGAACGTTTCAATCCAAAGTTATGCTTTGCTATGCAACATTTCCGATAAAATCGGGTTAATTTAATGTGAAATGAAAGGTGTATTAAAATTAATAGGTAATGACATTTTGTCTTGTTTTGGTAAAAAAAGACACTAGAAAGATTATAGCATCGTAAACAGGGTGAAATATTTAAACAATGTTTTTATTGTTTTTAGTAAAAACCAGTGAAATATGACGTTTGTAACAAAAACAATGCAACGGCAAGAGAAATCTAACAGTGTACTTCAGTTATCTTTAAAGATCGTGGAGAAACCATTGGTGTTGTAATGGGTGTTTATGAATTTATCATTTTATGTGGTCTTTTCGTCAGTTTCGATTATAATGTATAACAATTGTTGTTTAGCTGTAAATATTAGTCATTTTTATATCATGTTTAAATTAAGAGCACTTCCAACATCAGCCTGAATACATTCTGTAGTTGACAAAATTGACATTTTTTGTAGAATCGATGTGATACAATATTTTAATTAGGCTCAAATTAAAGTGTGAACCCTGTATAATTCTTTGAACTTATGAACGACGAGGTGTCACTACCCTACTATCAAACGCGAGATGAAAATATGTCATTCTTGTTTAGTACAAAAAAGGGTTTGCTAAATGGTATTCACTATAATTATGTTACTATGAATAAAAATCTTGAAATTTTAAGCGATTTATTTATTTCTTTGTCTTGATCTATTATCACGAAGCTGTTGTCTGTTTTTAACTTAGCTACCTTTTGCTAAGCTACAGCTCACACATTGCCATTTCACCAATTTCTATTTCGAATTGAAAAGATCAATTTTGATTGTCAAAACCTTTGATTGCGAGACTGACATTTTTAACGCAGCCATCAGGGTTGTTGTCTTTATCCAATTGCAGATGATGATGTTGATGTTGAAATTCTGTATGAATTAAGTTTTTCAATGATGCATATGTCGTAGGCAAATGGTTATTTCTGGCAAAAGGCTTTTGCCTAGGCAAAAGCTATTTGCCATGGCAAATAGATATTGAGTCTGCTTTTATATGTTTAAAGCTATTTGCCTGGGCAAATGTATTTGCCCAAGCAGTTGTTAGGCAAATGGCATTTTGTTTAGATATCGATCGGTTACGTTTCGCTACGCTACGCTAAAATACATTCCGTACGGGTAGAGAAGTCCATAGAGTCATCAATTAATGGGGGTCTCTCGTCTTTCCTCTCTGTTGGTTATGCTCATTTGTATAACAAAAAGTCTTTGACGACAGGCATTGCCATTCAGATTGCAGCAATATTTTTTTTATTTTTCTGTGCCGATTTGATTCATACGCAGAGAAAATATTGGCGTAAGCGAACGGTTTTAGCGAACAGAGTGTAACAGGAATCGCAATTGACGGTGCGCATAGCAGCACCGGATTTTCAAATTATGTTAGGTTATGTGATTGTTGACAGCGTTATTAAGTTCATCTCCGTTTCTTTTCACAACAATAGGCACTTGGTTCAGCTACTGTGTTCGGAACATCATAGTAACCTCCGCAGCATATCGGTGAACCATTATGAAGACATGCAAACTTTTTAACACATATATTCACTGAGTTGTACATTTGTTTCGCATGATTTCCGTATGCAAAATACGAGTTAGGTGATATGTGATATCATCGTCTGCATAGATGCGTAAAATCGTCCAGTCGGCAAGATTTCATAAATTTAGTTTTTTCCAGTCTACTATAGTATAACTTTTTCCTGGTAAAACGGAAACTAAACATTCCTAACCTAAAAGTCCTGTTTTAGTATCACTGCACCATGAGTATTGACGCTTGTCACAACAAATCAGGCGTAACTTCATTAGAATCATGATGATTAGAATACAATATTACTCAGAAATAATCGACGACTAAATAATAATTATGACGTATTTGAGAACTAACAAAAGCGATTGGAAACTAAATGCTATTTGCTTGACAAAGGTCTTTGCAAATACATTTGCCTAGGGAAATAGCTTTAAAAATATAAATAAAATTTCAATATCTATTTGCCCAGGCAAATACCTTTTGCCTAGGCAAAAGCCTTTGTCCTAAAATAACCATTTGCCTACGACACATACATAGATTTAGGACTCTTCTTCATAATCTTTATTAGCCAACAGTAGGTTTCGAGTAATATTGCTTTTTCTTGGCTAGCGTTATTATGTTTTTCAGTAGATAGTCTTTTATTATTATGCTTTGGACCTATACTCAGTATTCCAGTATGTAGCAGCAATAGACGCGTAAGGTAAAAAGAGACCAGCATCACGTCGAACGAAGCAGGCCATTAACTAGCGAACAAGTTGCTTTATTTTAAAATTGGATCACAAACTGTATATCTGATGCGATAGAAATTAAGACTACCAGCGTGAATATGGTTGCCAATGCAAGATTATTATCTTTTTATGCGTATGCTTCGTACGCCCATTGCGGCACGTACAAGATAATGTCCATGTTCTCGCCGCAGATCACCGGCTACCGTAGTGAAAAGGAATAACAAAACCGCCGCAGCGTCGTAAATAAGAAAAACGGCCCGGGCCGCGCCGTCTTGGAATCTCTTGATTACTATCCATTTATTTCATCGAATTTGTAGTCTTGCATGTATACGCTAGAATAATTTAACGCTCCTGCTCGGATGATACAGTTAAGATTAGTCCTGTGTGTCTTTAGCCGCTATATCCGAACATTCCTCTTGCGTCTCCTACTGGAGGGGACCGGTAGCGGCTCGTTTTTGATCTTGCCGCACATCACTTGAGTTGTCTGTATCCCTGTCACATATTGTTATTCGGAATCCAGAGGACGTCAGTTGTATCCAAGGGACCACCGACTCACATGTGCCCTCTCCTTAATTTTATTAGTACCGCCCATACTACTGGCTGCCCTGCATTCATAGTTGCACCTGAAACCTGAACAGAATGAATACATTAATTAATTAATTAATGGCTAAGATAATATCGCATTTATAACTGTCGAAAACGAGCTAACCGAGAACAACCTACCTACTACCTCTACTCATTGACACTAGGAGTAAATTAAATTTCAGAAACCAGAATCATTAAACAACTCATTATTATATATTATAACATTTTTAACCAATACCATTAAGGTACAGAGCATTGGCAGTAATAGGTAGTGTGCTGGAAACACGCAGATAACATTTGTGTTGATTAGAATTTATCCAACCTGACTTTTAAAAACTCGGTTTTAGAATTCTCAATTTTCAAAAATTGTTAAAGACCGGTTTTCAAATATTTGCCGGCGGAATGAATAAAATATATCAATACTAGAAAGAAACAAAATATGATGTGAATGATTGCTTTAGAGGTTGGTTAAACCTAACTTCAGGACTGTTCTGGTGGTCCACTATTGGTCCAACTATTCAAACTGTACAGTGCTGGTGTGGGTTTATTATTTAATAATGATAGCATCTTATCACTTATAAGCATCTTATAACAATCTAAATGAGGTATTCTTGGTCGGACTAGTTCGATATTTATTATGCCCATGCCCAATTTTAAACAATTGTATGTTGCGATTTCAGAAATAACATTTCAATTATGTTTTTGATACCAGTCCGACGTAGTTTCACTTTACGTCAATATAATATCTGCGAAAATTCCAATAAATGAAAAGAAATAAAGTCATGCCATTGAAGAATCGGTGTCGTATTTTCCCTATTTTTCCATCCAAGTTCGAGTCTAGACAGTGTGGCTATCTACGATGTTCTCGAGAACTGGACGTCATTAGATACTAATGGACAAATATATAGATAGTAATGGGTCTATATCTATCTACCATATACCACAAAAATATTCGTATATTTTTTGTGTTTAATTTTTGTATTAGGCGTATGTGTTTTATTATTCGCTTCTATGGTTTTTTTCTGCTGGGTCTGTTAGGTCTGGGTGGAAGAGCAGGATTAACATCCTGAACCCACACCTATTAACCTCGTCATTATAACATGTTCATTTGTGCTATGTATATTTTTGTGTGTTGAGGTTAATAAAGGCTATTTATTATTATTATTATTATTATTAAAAGAGTCTGTAACTCGCTAAAATTCACATTTATATTTACTGAAGAAGAAGTATACTATTTTATGAATCGAAGAGGATTTCTAGACAAGAGATGTGATCACTAATTTTCATAATTTCCATGAACTGACAATAAAATCACCGAGGTATGCGGAAGGTTACCGATTTTTTATCAAATATCTTGGTAATGTTGCTGGAAGACGTCTATAATATTATTATATGAGAAATATTGTATAATGGGACATAGTCGACTTGTCAACCACTAACTTCAGACGCTTTTCTTCTAAAGTGCAAACAAATTTGGAGTTTGGAGAATTTATGTTTAAGACAACAAACCGCAGATTCTATTGAAATTACACCCGAAGAACCGAACAAGCATTACAACCCATATGCGTGACTGATGATAGCGAGGATCAACATTTTTGTGATTGAATGTTGACATTATAATATAATAATAAAGCTACAGAATATTATAAAGCTTATGTTGTCTAATTGTCTTTTATAAATAATATATGAATTACAAATTGGTAAATAAAGAATAACTTATTATTAAGTGCTTTGTTTTTCTTATACGTTATCAGATCCCTGTGTAATTTATTAATCGTTTCCAAGAAAACATATTACTGACATTTTGTATGTCAAATGAGTGCAAATTGCTTTTTATAATTTAATTATGCCGCGACAAACAACATCGATAACGAGAGCGCAAATCGTTACTAAAAAAACTGTGCTTACTACTTGTACGTTTTTTTTAATAGATGTTTACATACGTATGTGTAATATGTATACTTGTGTGTTTTTTATTAGCTAGACATAATTGTATTATCAGCTGAGAAATGAGTGCATAATCTATCGTACCAAAAGAAAGTAATCTGTGACCAAAGGTTTTGCTGGTTTTGCGATAGTTCACACGTATTTCTTCACACACACAATGCTACATATTTTAGGTATAAATGGGCACATTACCTTAGGTTTTCAATATTCCACATATTCAGAATACGTGTGCGTGTATTTATAGTACGTGTGTTTTTGCAGATATCACTTCACAAACCGTAGACAAATGTTGAAGTTATATAAATAAATGATAAATATCTCAATTTCTCAACATAGGTTTTGTCAACAATTTATCACAGTAATTTTTATAGTTACCACGTTATGTTGGTAAGCATTGTAAATATCACCATACGTGCTTATATATATATTATTATATATGCGCCATTCGTGATTACGTGTGCAAAAATAAATTGAAGCTGAGTTAAAGACGTTAGATCGTTCCATTAGATCTGTTCCAAAGTTGCTTTAGCGAAAACGTCGAAATCCCCACTCAAAGACCAATTTTCGACTGATTTTTCCAAACTTATCAAAAACAAGCCGCTGTCGATCAGCTGTTGGACTCCTCCCATAATATTTTTCATATCTCCGACAAAATAATAGTTAACAAGAGTTGTTTGGGAATGGAACGAGTGCGCCAGTACGTTTTATAAAACGAGATAACAATAGTATTTTATCTACTTAGCGACATTAAATTTAGATAAATTTCAAAAATTGCGGTGGTCATCTTACAATCTAGGGCAGTTTTACCAATAACAGTTGATAGTTGTGGTAAAACTGTTAAATACGATTGAAACGATTGAGATGTGAGCATTATTTGACGCTTGGCATTAATATCACTAATCTTGGAAGAGTAAAAGTTACTAAATGCTAGTAAGCTAGTGTTTTCATAACGACACCGAAAGCGGGCTCATTATGAGTTAATAACGAACCCAAAGTAGAAAAAATAAAACGATTTTCTTTTACAGTTTATCTTTTTTAGTTTATATCCGATCTATGGTTCTTTCTTCTTTAAAACGTGAAATAAATACATAATTGTCTAGTTAATATGAAAACCATTCGCCCTCAAAAAAGCCTCCTGCGATATCAAAATGAATGGAAACAAGCAATCAGTTATATTTTTGTTTGTTATTTTTTAGGATTTTTTTAACGTAAATGCTTAGTAATGGTTGTTCAGAATTGCCCAAAACCCTTAAATCCAAGAGTAAGGAAAATTGATATCAAATCTTTTAGATTTTGCCAGAAATACGCGTTTACAACGCCATACACATTACACGCCATTTCCCTTTCATAAAACAAGATATAGAAGAATAAAAAATATATAATTTCCAGGTAGCCAGTTAATATTTCCTACCGTATCTCAGAAGTGGTTCATTTTAGGACCCCTGTTGATTTGACTGATTTATTTTGGGCTCTACCCTACGTACACCCAACATTTTATTAGGTTATGTCTTAAAATGGTGCCTTGTACACTTGAGTTAATGATGATAACATTATCCTTTTTTTTTTTTGAAAATATCTATCTTGTACAATTTACGATAAAGACAAATTCTGTTATTTCTTTGTGAATAGTATTTGATATCTTTGGTTGCCATATTGGATTCGCCACTTTGAATGTGGAAATCTGATATTATTAGGACATAGTGGCTCATAAATACCTTAATAAAAATGATTAAAGCTTCTTTGATAACAGTCCAAGAGGATTACGATTATATTTGGTTATGTAACATGAAAATTAGTTTCTTTGGCACTATGTTAGAATTTATAAACTTACAATCATATTCAAGTTACTCGAATTTATTGAATTGTAACTTTGTACGTTATTCCGGTGTGTTCTTCTCATCGAACATGATCCTTCAGTCGAAAGTGGTTGAATAGTTATAAAACCTAAAAGGTCGTTTTTAATTTTTAATTAAAAAACATAAAAGAACTTTTGCGTACAAATTATCCTTCCATTAATCTATCTCTTTTGACAACTATTAATATTTAAAATTTTGCTCCTTAATAAACCTAAAGACCACTCTTAACCCAGCGTTCATTTTAGCCGTCTCATATTTAGTAATGGTCCGCATGGCGTGACGAGGCACTGAGTGTTTTAACCCAACCAATTTTCCACAATGACACATAATAATGGTCATAATGTTCGTGCATGCTCACAATTACCAAATGGGCTAATTTCGCCTTGGGCATAAATTCGGACGAAATGATACGTAATTTTCAAGATTTGAACATCACGTTCTCTTCGCCTGTATTTACATCCTACATTCGTCGCAGTACTGATTATGAAGATAACTGATGTTTCGCATAATACGATCTATGGTCGAGTCATTATCAGTAGAGCGCTCTACGCTCTCTCTCAGCGCTCTACTACCAGTGATTTACCCTTAACAATTTTTGCAGGTCAAACTATAGACAACTTTTACTAGCCACTTTTGTTTCAACCTTTATTTCGAAATTATTTGGTTTAAGAGATAACTTTTTACTTTATCATACGCAGTATGTAAAGTATTGTAATCGTGCCGAAAAAAAAATTTGAGATTTTAGCGGAAATAGGTCTTTTTGGGTCCCCTGAACATTTTTGACCAAGGTACAAAAAAATGTCTGTGTGTGTGTGTGTGTGTATGTGTGTAAATGATTTTTGTGGCGACGATTCCGGCGAAACTACTGAAGGTATCGGGACGAAAGTTCATATTTAGAAGTTTCATGACCTAACTTAGAGCTGAAAAGGTTTTGGTTCACAAGGGTCCAAAGGAACTGGTAGTTTATTCTAAGCCTTTTTGAAGGATTTTGGAAATGAGCCGCCATTTCTGTAATTTCGACAAAATAGTTAATTAATAAATTAAAGTAGATGAAATTTTGAATAATTTATGCCTATGACATTTTTTGGTAAAATGAATAGTTTAGCTTTTTAGTTTATTCTAAGCCTTTTTGAAGGATTTTGGAAATGAGCCGCCATTTCTATAATTTCGACAAATTAGTTAATTAATAAATTAAAGTAGAGGAAATTATGAATAATTTATGCATATGAAATTTTTTGGTAAAATTAATAGTTTAGGTTCAAGAGCAAATTCTATTTGATCGAGATCGGTCGCAACTGCATTGATATGAAATTACATAGTAGCCAGGATTTTGACAAATATTTTTTTGTGTTGTCACATTCGAAAACAGCTGATCTCATCAGAGGTTGGAATACCTACCACTATGGAACGTTGCCGTTGTAGTGCGGCAAATTATAAAATACAAATTTCAAATAAAGTAAGATCACCAATTTGATTGTTTGTTGATAAGAAATATCACCCCGTCTTTATATCTAATTCTAAAAACGATACATTGAGAAAATTATAAATAAAGTATAGCGATGAGTGTAGCTTTATTTTAGTAGCGATGGTAGGGATGTGTCATGAACAAATATAAATCTGTCAGAATTGGAATTACCTTTTTATGGTGCGTTTTCATTAGTGACAATGGCAGTGGTAGCAGACGCCGTTATAGTATTTCCAATAGAAAATTGATAGTGACTCATGTTTATGTACATGCAAACTAATATGTGTCATTATCACGAATGTAAGAAATACTATAATTTCGTATTCTACCACCGCCATTAGCTACCATTACCTACCAATCGGAACGCACCTTTAAACTTGACGTTTCATCAAAGTGGTACCAACCTAGCATTTACTATACAGACATCATTTATTTTTTTTAATATACGTATTTCTTAAAAAGCGACACAATAAACGTTGATGTCGCTCCTGCCAAAAACTAGATAGCCGACTCGCTCATATGCGACGGCGACACTCCGCCTTCGGTGACGCGCCGCATCACCGCTCGTCGCGCTATTCCGTACTTTCGGCATTTGTGACATAAATAGCTATTATTCTAATGACGTAGTGTAAGATGCTGATGCTTTGACAATACCTACGATTTATCTCAATAGAATAGATTCTCATGCAGCTAAACTATTAATTTTATATATTGTATGATAAAGTCATGTGCCTGGCCACATCAGATTTTTTCATAATGTGTTGTTAGGCGGTGTTCAACTTACCATACTATTATGCCCTCGTTATGCTGTAAAATTATTTATAAAAGACTGTTAAGAAATTGGTATTCCGTAACCCAATATTAATAGGCCCCATTATATACCAAAATCGTGAAAGTTGCTAAACGCCAAAATCAGTACATAAATAAGAACTTTTCGGAAATTGCAAGTCTCTATGAGTTGATAAGTAAACACGAATCTGACAGTAGTTTTCATCTCGTTTACGATAATAATTTTAGCTTATTAATCGCAATTAAGTTATGTTAGAAATTAATAAGTCTTCCGGGTTTTGATTAAAGTTCTCCCGACGGTATTTTGGAGAGATTTACCGAGAGGTTGAGGTGTAATTGAAGATTTCAGTCAAGACACATTTTAGGTTAGGATTGTTTATTTGCATCTTTCCAAGTAAACAAACGGGCAGGACTGGAAAACGATAAACTTCCCAGTCTTATCGATTGGGAAATTCGACGTTTCCATGCAAAAAGTATCACCTAATTCATTTTGCATACGAAAAGAACCGTAGTAAAGTGCGTTGATGAGATTATTTGCATGGTTTCTTTATACATAGTAATATAATAGCCACAGTTTTAAGACTTAATTATTATTAAAGAAATTATTAGGAAAAATTATGTTAATTTTCATGTTCCAAATACAGTTGCAGAAATATACATCGTATAATACAGTCAATCCCAAAGGTCTTTTTCCACTCTTCTTATATATCCCGGCCAGCGTATCTTTGCTCTCAAATGCCTCTATTGCTATTTTCGTTGTCAAACAGAACAAACAATTCTCAATTGGGTTTAGACCTGCTGAATCCAGCTGTATTGGTACGCAATAAAGGATTATATTCATATATTCATGAACAATGCCGACAAGATACTTAGAAAGTTGCCCTAGTTAAGGTCATCGTTTTTTCTGAAATTATTTTGTGACCACCCGAATTCAAATACTTTTTTAACAATGATAACATAATCATAATTATAATAAAAAGAGGACTTCAACAAAGCCAACATCCTAAGCATATTGTCGGCATTGTTCGTGATTGATTAGTTTATTGCGTACCAAAATCTCTGTATTCAGCAGTCACCATATCTCAACCCAAATGAGAACTGTTTGTAGTGTTTGACAAGGAAAATCGCGACACGCAGGTAATTGGCAGCTAAGAAACGCTGACCGAGCAGTATAAGAAGAGTGGATAAATGTCTTCCCAAATAATTTACGCAAAAACTGGTAAATTCCATGTAACTCCGTTTACAAGCGTTCTTGAGTCCAAGAGGTTGAACTAAACCTTTACAATGAAGAACTGTTTTTGTAACGACAAATTTTACTTTACGAACCCTTATGGGAAGATATTTATGGAACTATTTAAAAAATTTTGAATTTTTCGTAGAAATTCGTGAAATGACGTATTTCTTTCGTAAGTAGATATCAAGGAGATAGCGTAAGGAGCGTAAGGAGTAAGACAGCGTAAGGAAAGCGGGTGCCAGGTTGGGAAATTCTGTGATTTTTTCTATATATAGGTCGCCTTCGGGAGATTTTCAGACGTTCTTGGATGGTCTGGCCGTTGTAATTGGTAGATATGGCCCAAAGAATCAAATGATCTTGTGTGGTGATTTTAATGTTCACTTTAATACTAACGATGCTAACGTCAAATCTCTTTGTAGTATGCTTGCTTCATACGGTATGATTCCGATAAACACCGAAAACACTAGGTAAGAAAATTGCCTGGATAATATATTCATCAGTAAATCTGTCGATATCAAAAGCAAAATAATTGTTGACTCATTGACATCGGATCATTCGGGAATATACGCGGAAGTGGGACGCCCACAAACCATTACATCCGGTAAAAGAGTTACATACACACCTATTACAGAGTATGGACTGTTTTTGTTGTACAATACATTAGAGAATACAGATGGGTCATTTGTTGGCGATTTTAACCAAGATCTAGATATTAAAATGCATAAGTTTATCAGTGTAATTACTAACGCAATGTCTCTGTGTTTTCCAACAAAAACAAAAATAATATACAAAAATAGAACTACCTGAACAGAGTTTCTGTGAATGTAATCGATATGACCGACCTAAAAAATTTTAAAAAAATCTATAGGCAGAAATTACCCGAATCGAAAAAGAGGGCATTTGATGGATATGTTAGAAGGCACACAAACAAACAAACGGCCTACTGGAAGATCATAAACCACTCACTTCCTGAAAAGAAGTCACTTCCTGAGGATGCACCGACCGCAAGTATATTGAATGATTTCTTTGTCAATATTCCACAGACCATTCTGGGGAACGTGGGGGAATCAAATATTGATCCTGTCTCGTTCGTTAGCTCTGTGGATGTCGGTTCGTTCAGTTTTGTAAGTGCAAGTTTTATTGAGGTCAGAGACACTATTAAAAAATTTAAAAAAATCTTCTAGTAAGGACTGCCATGGAATTGACGTAAAAATTGTGAAAACCATAAACAATATAATAGTCTATCCACTTACAAAGCTGATCAACCAGTGTATCAACATCAATTACTTCCCAGCGGCTCTGAAAATCTCTACAGTAATACCTATCCATAAGAAAGGCGTCACCTCAGAGTGTAACAATTACAGGCCAATTTCATTGACACCTGTATTCTCTAAAATATTTGAAAAGGTACTGAAGCACCAGCTTACAACCCATTGTGAAATTAATAATATTTTCTGTAAAGCGCAGTATGGCTTTAGAATTGGCAAATCAACATCTCAAGCTATTGTAGAGCTAACGAACATGATATCTTGCAGCTTTGAACAACGACACCATGCCAACGCAATCGCTGTTTTGTCCGGGGCTGGTAACTCTTGGAGATGTGCTTCTTGCTTATCCCCGCCGCTGGGACGCCGCACGTCGTTTATTCTTCCCGGTTGTGCTACTGCAGCGGGAGAAATTACTCTCGACTCACTCTACAACATGCTACTAGATATTCGCGCTGACATAAGATCTGTCAAGCAAAACTACGAGGACTTGCAGGTGTCCGTGAACTTCTGTAGCCAAAAGATCTCTGATTTTGAGGCGACTGTCGGCGTCCTTACCGACAAACGCAAATCCATTGACAGGGTTGCTGCGGAGAATGTTTCTCTGCGACGCGATCTCGACACCCTTAAGGTCCGAGTGGACGACATGGAACAATATTCCCGTAGAGGTAATCTGGAGATCCAGGGAATTCCAGAAACCACTGGCGAGAACGTTTCTTCGGTGCTGGATGAGGTTGCGAGGTTTGTTGGCGTGGACTTATCAGAGTCTGACATTGATGCGGTGCACCGGGTTCCTCACTTCGCGAAGAATCCAAACCCGAAATCAATTATCGTCAAATTCTGCAGACGCAAGAAGCGCGATGGATTTCTGGCGGCAGCCATTGCGAAGAGAAAATCCCTTCCATCTGGCTCGCAACCTGGCTTTAGGATTGCTGGTGTATCCGATCGATGCTTTATTAACGAACACCTAACGCCTGCCAATAAGAATCTCCTCTCCAAAACCAAGATAAGGGCTAAGGCGGCCGGCTACGATTTCGTGTGGACGCAGGACTGCAAAATTTTTGTTCGCAAAAATAATGAGACTGCACGGTCAATCCGCATATCGTCTGACCGCGATCTAGAACGCTTGTAGATCGTTCATCTTGCCCTAAGCACTGACTATTCCTTGCTCCTTGCTCCTTGCCGCCGGACGATCTCAGTGCGGTTGAGTGCTTCTTGAGCGGCCTGGTGTCTGTGAGTGAGAGGTATTGTGACGCCACTATTCTTATTTGTGGTGACTTCAATATCCCGCAGTTGGAGTGGTCGCTGGCAGTTGACGGTTCTTTGGCGCCCTCAGTTGGTTGTGATATAAGATCTAGAACATTTTTGGACACAGTTTCGTATTGCAATCTTTGTCAGTTTAACAATGTATCTAACGCTAAATCTCGACTGCTCGATCTTGTCCTCACAAACCAATTTTGTATTGAGGGCGTCACTCGGTGCCCGGGTCCGCTCGTGGGGGAAGACAACCACCATCCGTCCTTAATAATCACGCTGAGGTCTATACATCTCACGCTATTGAAGAGGTCAGGTATAATAAAATATTACTTTAATTGCGCTAATTATGAAAATATCAACAACGATCTTCAATCAATTGAGTGGGAGCCTGCGCTTGCGGGCCTGGGCACGGACGGGGCTGTCAGTGTCCTTTACGATCTAATCTGGCCAATCATTGAAAAGCATGTACCCCAGAAAACGCTAGGTCGGCGACGCTATCCGTCTTGGTTTTCTCCAGCAACTGTTCATTGTATCAAAGAAAAACGTAAATTCCACAAAAAATGGAAAAGGTATCATAATAACATTGACTATCTCACTTTTGGATTACTTCGCACACGGTCTAAGCACCTAATCGCTGGTGATTATCGGGACTACCTTGCATCCATAGAAAGCGCTGTTGCTCTGGAGCCAGGACGCGTATGGTCGTGCACCACGACGACCGACGTCGTGGTGCATCGCGGATTCCTGCTACCGTTAAATTTAATAATGATGTGGCATCGGATGGCGAGTCCATATGTGAATTGTTCGGCACCTATTTTCATTCAGTCTTTGTTGATGGTCGGACAGCGGACGATGGTTGCGAGTATGATGCTGGCGCGCGGAATGTACCAACTTTGTTCACCGATAAGCAAATTCTTGAGACTCTACATGAATTGACACCTTCCACCCGAGCAGGTCCAGACGGGATTCCCAACCTATTTTTGCATAAATGTGCGGAAGCACTGGTTAAACCCTTGCGTATTATTTTTACCACATCTTTGCGCGAAGGTAAATTTCCTTCTCAATGGAAAAAAGCCTACGTAATTCCCATTTTTAAATCAGGTAACAGAGATCGCGTCCAGAATTATCGTCCGATATCCATACTATCTAATATCAGTAAAGTGTTTGAAAGCTTGTTTTATAAAGTGTTATTATACGAGGTTAGAACCAAGATAGTGCCACAACAACATGGCTTTTTCCCTGGTCGGTCTGTGGAAACAAATCTTTGTACGTACACAGAATACATTTTAAAATCACTTGACACCCGTTGTCAAGTTGACGCTATCTACACCGACTTTAGCAAAGCATTTGATAAGATTGACCATGTTACACTATTTTGGTTATGAAGTTCTCCATGATGCATGAGGTTTTACAGGAATTCAAACGCATGTGTGTGTTGTTTAGCATCAGCTTTAATTAAGAAAAATCTCTATTTTGCATGGTTATCGATTTCGAAACGACAGTTTCATCTTCGGACCATATCTACAAAACGAACCCACAATGAGAACGAGCGCAAGCATCAAAATGTCAAATACAATAAAAAACAGTGTTGTTCGATCAAAATGCAAATGCATAAACCATAAAGTACAAAAAATACTCACAGTTATTAATCCGTCAACAAGTTAAAAGACAAAAAATGGCTACAGCAGTCTTCATCACACATAACAAAACTACAAAAATTTCAAAAATCTTTCACAGCGGCACTCGGCAAACAGGTGTAAACTTTGTGATTGGAAAAGCACATCATGAAACCAACGCCGAGACAAGGCGCAGGTGCGAACGAAAACAGGTGTTGCAAAATTCCCAAACAAAACAAAAATCACCGGCGATCATTGTGTACACGACCGACCGAAATTATTTGGTGGCTTAAAAATTCTAAAAAGGGAATGTTCGGTGAATTCAGTTATTCTATTTAGTAAATCTGCTTGCTCGTCCTTACGATTTTGAATGTAATAGGCCTCAAAGAAGTCCATCTTTTTAGACTTCCTTATAGGTTTGAGAAGTTTTATGTTGCTTTCATCGGCAGCATGATTATTGTCCTTTATGTGTGATCCAAAAGCAGATTTATTTTTATTTCGTAAGTGTTCGTCGAGTCGCGTACGCAGCGATCGGCCGGACTGCGTTTGAATTCCTGTAAAACCTCATGCATCATGGAGAACTTCATAACCAAAATAGAATCACATGACTTAGGCCACAATCTCCGACATCTACGATCCGAATTGAACAAGAGACACAGGGCACATCAACATCTTCACTTCCTAAATTGCGCAAAGGAAAACAACGTCACCCCGAAGTTCTGCAGAATAAATTTGCCTCCTCATTTTAAGAATCTGGAACATAAAGTACGCACGGTTCTACTAAAACACGAAATACAGCAGCAGCACCGAAACATCTCTGTGATAGATACAAAACTAAAGTTTATGCACAGACACCTTCAGCGTTTCTTGCATCCCTTGGAATACGACAACTTAATGGAGAAACTGACAGCCGAGATTAGGAAATTTAACACCAGAGACGACGCTCGCCGAAAGGATAAATTACGCCGTCTCCTTCAAGAATCAAAAAACAAGCCACCAAGAGAAACAACTCACCACACGCCTAGTCAAGTTTTCCCAGCAAGATGCAAGAACCTTTCCCACGTGACATTCGACAGCGAAGAAATGGACGTCTTGAGCAAGGGCCACAAATACTCACCACCGCATATCATCCCAATGAGTGACATACTGGTGGAATTGGAGACAGTGACACAGCGTCGCCCCGAAATGAAACAAGATTTGATTAGGTATTTCAAAGGTTTTAATTTTAACACAAAATACGTTAACAGTTTCAAAGATCTCAAACTTGTTAAAAGCATTAAAGATAAACTCAAAAAAGAGAATTTGATATACACTAAAGCTGACAAGAATGCGGGCATTGTGATCATGAAACGCGACGAATATATTAGTAAAACAGTAACATTTTTCCAAGATAATAACATCACTCTTGCAGCTCGTGACCCCTTTCCATCCTACATCAACCGTTTCAAAACTGTTCTAAAGAGATGCGACAACACCCTACAACTTTTTAACATCAACTACTCGTCTCTGATTGACATGAACCCAACATATCCTAAGTCCTACAGCCTCTTAAAGGTCCACAAGGCAGGGTTTCCCATCAGACCCATCGTTACCTCAATCAACACACCCATATCTAGGCTAGCCAAATTACTAAACAAAATAATTTACAATCTTGAATACCAACCTAAATTTGAAATAAAAAACAGTCAACATTTTATAAGTCAAACTAAAGATATAAACATAAAGGATAGCTATACACTCGTATCGTTTGATGTTACGAACCTTTACACAAACATACCAACTGACGAAGTTTTGGTTATCGTTAAAAAATTTTTAGGTCAGCCTAGATTTTCTTTATCCCATAATATATTTGATTCGAACGTCGATGACATTCTAGACCTTTTCAAATTGATACTTAATCAGAACTTTTTTAAATTTTTCAATGACATTTATATACAGAACGATGGCCTGGCTATGGGGAACCCTATTAGTGGATTACTAGCTAGTTTCTACGTAGACAATCTTGAGAAAAAGATTTTACAACTTCCTGAGAGTAGCAACGTTGTTTATTGGGGTAGATATGTCGACGACGTTTTTTGTATTTTTGATGGTACCGAACCACAGATTGAATCTTTCCTTCAGAAAATCAATAACATTTCTAAATTAAAATTCACAACTGAAATAGAAGTAGACAGTTCCATAAATTTCCTAGACTTGACAGTATCTAAAAGTAACAACAGTCTCAACTATAAAATCTATCACAAGCCGACCAGCACTGATGTAATAATACCTGCATCCTCACAGCATTCACATAACGTAAAGATGTGCGCCTTTAGATATTTTTTCCATCGACTTTTTACCTATCCACTCAGCGACGAAAATCATGTTGCAGAAAAGAACTACATCCTGGACATCGGCATAAACAACGGTTACAAACTTCACCACATTTTAAAGCTTTATAATTTTTGCCGACAGAAACACGTACTTAGACATGTCTACCCCCACACAAAAACAATGACTGCCTATACCAGCATAACTTACCACCCTGCAATAAACGACGATTTGAAGATCATTTTCCGTGCCCACAACATCCAACTGACTAACCCTGGCCCACCCACCGTTTCATTGCTCCTCTCCAACGGCAAAACACCCCTTAATAAGCTGGACATGAGCGGTATATATGAATTAACCTGTGGTACCTGTGGCAAGATTTACATCGGGCAGTCCGGCCGATCGCTGCGTACGCGACTCGACGAACACTTACGAAATAAAAATAAATCTGCTTTTGGATCACACATAAAGGACAATAATCATGCTGCCGATGAAAGCAACATAAAACTTCTCAAACCTATAAGGAAGTCTAAAAAGATGGACTTCTTTGAGGCCTATTACATTCAAAATCGTAAGGACGAGCAAGCAGATTTACTAAATAGAATAACTGAATTCACCGAACATTCCCTTTTTAGAATTTTTAAGCCACCAAATAATTTCGGTCGGTCGTGTACACAATGATCGCCGGTGATTTTTGTTTTGTTTGGGAATTTTGCAACACCTGTTTTCGTTCGCACCTGCGCCTTGTCTCGGCGTTGGTTTCATGATGTGCTTTTCCAATCACAAAGTTTACACCTGTTTGCCGAGTGCCGCTGTGAAAGATTTTTGAAATTTTTGTAGTTTTGTTATGTGTGATGAAGACTGCTGTAGCCATTTTTTGTCTTTTAACTTGTTGACGGATTAATAACTGTGAGTATTTTTTGTACTTTATGGTTTATGCATTTGCATTTTGATCGAACAACACTGTTTTTTATTGTATTTGACATTTTGATGCTTGCGCTCGTTCTCATTGTGGGTTCGTTTTGTAGATATGGTCCGAAGATGAAACTGTCGTTTCGAAATCGATAACCATGCAAAATAGAGATTTTTCTTAATTAAAGCTGATGCTAAACAACACACACATGCGTTTGAATTCATGTTACACTAATTCACAAGATACGACTGGCCGGGTTGGATGAATTTCTGGTACGGTGGCTCTGTTCCTACATTACGGGTCGCTCCCAGGCCGTTCGTTTAAATAATTACGTTTCCTCATTTAGGCAAATTCCGTCTGGCGTGGCTCAGGGTTCTCACATTGGCCCTTTGCTCTTCTCCATCTATGTTAATGACATGTCTTCTTGCTTTCATCGCTCGAGTTTCCTAATGTATGCTGATGATACAAAAATATTCTGCAAGATTGATTCACTCCAGGACTGTTATGACTTTCAGAGCGATCTCGAAAGACTACACAACTATTTTACCGACAATAAGCTAGTCCTAAATTATGAGAAATGCAACAAGATCACATTTGCCAGGAGTCGATACACGTTCGACTTTGATTACAGTCTTGGAGAAAACATAATATCGTCTGTCAGCAGCATCAGGGATCTCGGCGTTGTTGTCGACAATAAGCTCGCGTTTAATTCCCATATCAGGTATTGTACTCAGAAGGCCTTCCGCGCGCTTGGGTTTGTGATTAGAATTTCTTCATCTTTCTCCAACGTAACGACCATCAACACTTTATATAATTCTTTTGTTAATAGTGTCTTGAACTTTGCGTCAGTAGTCTGGAGTCCGCAGTACCATATTTACATTGATCAGGTCGAGTCCATACAGAAACGTTATGTTCGTTATCTTAGTAGGAGGTTTCATCTTCCTGCTTGCTCTTATGAACAGCGTTGTCTTGTGTTTGGTGTTATACCACTATGGAGACGTCGGCGTGTTCAGGATAGCGCTTTTTTATATAAAATTCTTAACGGCCACCTTGATACGCCCGATCTCCTAAAATCATTTACGTTCAATGCTCCCACCCACTCCTCTCGAACCTCTAACCTCCTGCGCCCCTCTTTGTGTCACACCAACTCCTTCCAGAATTCCCCTGTCAATCGTTTATCCGCATCGTATAACCGTTACCATAATTCCGTCGATCCATTTTTATAATTCCTTACTCTCGTTCAAGCGTAAGCTTAAAAAGATTTCCACGGCCCCGTAGCACCTTGTATCCTTGTGTTCTGTTTCCTGAAACTTCGCAATTTGTAGAATATCGTTCGTATATATTTTTTTTTTTATTTTAAGTCTGCGCTAGCACGTATATTGTTTCATTTTTTGCTGTATTTGTATTGACTGTATGTGTGTACTTCTTTGGGCTTTGCCTGTTTGTACACCGAACAATAAATAAATAAATAAATAAATAAATGATCTAACAAAGGCCTTTGATTGTCTGAGCCACAGCATCTTGCTGCAAAAACTTGTAACAAGCGACAAATTTATTACAATCCTACCTCGCGGACAGACTGCAGCACGTTAAGTTAAGAGGCAAAATTTCTCAAAATTTATTGATTACGCAGGGTGTAACCCAGGGATCAGTCTTGGGGCCTATTTTGTTTTTGCTCTATATAAATGATATCGAGAACGCTGATTTGACATCGCGTTGTATTTTGTTCGCGGATGACACAACCTTTGTCAGAAGTGGACCTGTATACGATGACCTATTGGGGAAAATGGATAGAAGTGATAAAGCATTCAAGGAATGGTTTTTGGCTAACAAGCTCAGTGTTAATGAATCCAAGTGTACCTCGTTGTTATTTACCTTGCGCCATGGTGCGGATGAGTACGTGAGCGTAAAGTTTTTGGGTACCACCTTGGACTCCAAGTTAAGCTGGGATACTCACGTGGACGAGTTGGTTAAAAAGCTATCAAGGGTGGTAGTATTCTTCTTGAGAACACAAAAATCTTTTCTATCGACTAATTGTGTCCGAGTAGCATACTTTGCAATGTTTAATTCGATTCATATGCCATTTTAAATTGGGGTCATTCCAGCCATGTCGGGAGGGCATTCAGTTTGCAGCGCAGGTGCATCAGGGTCTCATGACTTCCTTGAGTTACAGAACCGACTGCAGACACAAGTTTAAGGAGCTTGGTATGCTGACGGTACCGTGTATGTATATATGTTACGGTTAAAGTGATAAATGTGGTTTGTATTAATAATTACCGGCTATTATTAATAATAACCGCATCATTTGGTCAATGTGATTAAAAACACTTAAATAATCACTTGGACCGGCTATTATTAATAATTTCCTAACAAGCACGGTAAAAGTGATAAAAACGTTCCTTTTTACAAAAGATCATTTGTATACAGTCTTCAAAGAACTTAGCTAAGTTATTTCGATTACTATGTAAGCTATCATATTTATTTACTCGACGCAAATCATCAGTACGGCTAGCCGCTAGCCCACTGACCAAAATTACGAATAATACAAACCATTTATAATGCAGAATGTTTTCTTTTGCCTCCCTCGTACTTTAGAAACTACTGGATATAATTGGTAATGATATTTAGTACACACCCAGGGATGGCTCAATAACGAAACCATAAAAAGGAACATTTTATACAAAGTGTTCAAAACAGTTAACCATTTTATTATCAATAACACCCGTTTTTATATGAGTAGTTTTTTGTAAATGTACAATTACAATTTATTAAGTAAATTCTCAAATCCCAATTATCTTGAAATTTTGCACATTTAATTATAATTTTTTCAATAATGTACTTTCATGTAAATACATACAAGGCGAGACTAGTTTAGTTATTTAGTTACATAGATGTTTTTACAAAAATTGCACCGCACAAATGATTGCAAACATTTTTGTATGCTTTTGTTCCCAACACGGTATTTTTACTTTTGGTGTTTGACAATAAAGTCCTATTTTATAAATAAAAGATTAAACATTGTAACAATTGCCCCAATCTTCCCTAAATTAGGTTGTCCATTACCTATTACCTATACTAGAATTGCGCAAATAAGCATGACCCAAAGAGTTACACACTCGTCCATGCAATTAGTATGGATTGGCATTTTTACTTTATCATACGCAGTATGATAAAGTATTGAAATCGTGCCGAAAAAAATTAGATTTAAGCGGAAATATGTCCTTTTGGGTCCCCTGAATAATATTTGACCAATGTACAAAATAATGTCTGTGTGTGTAGCTGCATGAGCAAATTCTATTTCATCGAGATCGGTCGTAATGCATTCAAACTAGTAGCAGGGATATGTCAGACTATTTGATTCTAATGACAGTAGGTAGTGTTTGACAATAATATTTTGACAATATAAGTTAAAAAAATCTTTAAAAAAATCTGTTCTGCAGTCTCATATATGTTTGTTTGTGACCTTTGTATGTTGTTTTATGTTCTCAACGGGCCACGCCGTACAAAATATAAGTTTTACAATTGAGTTATTTGGAGTTTGATTTGATTGTAAATTGTGTAATTTATATCTCATTTCCTATAGCGCATGAAAAACTGCCAAGTAGGACACGAGACATGTAGCGATTGCTAAACTCACTAAAAAATAAGTAATCCGACTACTTTTTATTGTATTAAAATATCTGTGTAATCCTGGTTAATTAGTTTTATTTTAATGCAGGTACGACCGATCTCGATCAAATAGAATCTCATTTACTATTAATCAAGTAGCAAAAATAATAAGACAACTTCCAGTAAATCGGTAAATAACAACATTTGGGGGGTAAGGCGCACGCGGGCAAGGGGATGGGGGGTAGGTCGTCGCTATTAATTTTATATATAGTATGATAAAAGGCATTGAAGTATCGCAATCGTGTCAACAAAAAAAAATTATTTTACCGGAAATATGTCTTTTTGGGTCCCCTGAACCTTTTTGACCATGGTACAAAAAATGTCTGTGTGTGTGTACCCGCTTTTTGTGGCGACGATTCCTGAGAAACTACTAAAGGTATTGGGACGAAACTTCATATTTAGAAGTTTTATGACCAAACTTAGACCTGAAACGCTTCCTGTTGAAAAGGGTTAAAAGAAAGTGTAGGTATACCATTTTTGAAATAAAAAAATCTGATGTGGCCAGGCACATGACTTTATCATACAATATATAAATTGTATGATATATAAAATTAATAGTTTAGCTCCATGAGAATCTATTTTATTGAGATAAATCGTAGGTATTGTCAAAGCATCAGCATTTGACACTACCTACACTACGTCATTAGAATAATAGTTATTTATGCCACAAATGCCGAAAGTACAGAATAGCGCGACGAGCGGTGATGCGGCGCGTCACCGAAGACGGAGCGTCGCCGTCGCATGTGAGCAAGTCGCGCTATCTAGTTTTCGGCAGGAGTGACATCAACGTTTATTGTGTTGCTTTTTGACAAACATGTATTGAAAAAAAATAATTAAAAAATGGTTATATTTCTGTATAGGAAATGTTAGGATGGTACCACTTTGACGAAACGACAAGTTAAAAAGCTAATTCAAATTCTGATAGATTTATATTTGTTCATGACACTGTAGATATCACATTCCTACCAACATACTAAAATAAAACTACACTCATCGCTATACTTTATTTACAATTTTCTCAATTTATCGCTTTTAGAATTAGATATAAAGACGGGTTGATATTTCTTATCAACAAACAATCAAATTGGTGATCTTATTGTATTTGAAATTTGAGTTTTGTACTTTGCCGCACTAGAGCCGCAACGTTCCATAGCGTTTCTCCAACCTCTGTCGAAATCAGCTGTTTTCAAGTGTGACAGGACAAAAATATATTTGTCAAAATTCTGGCTACTATGTACTTTCATATCAATGCAGATACGACCGATCTCGATCAAATAGAATTTGCTCTTGCAGCTAAAGTATTAATTTTACCAAAAAATGTCATAGGCATAAATTATTCAAAATTTCCTCTAGTTTAATTTATTATTTAACTATTTTGACGAAATTACAGAAATCGCGGCTCATTTTCAAAATCCATGAAAAGGGCTTAGAATAAACTATCAGTTCCTTTGGACCCTTCTGAACCAAAAGCTTTTCAGCTCTAAGTTAGATCATGAAACTTCTAAATATGAACTTTCGTCCCGATACCTTTAGTAGTTTCTCCGGAATCGTCGCCACAAAAATCGTTTACACACACACAGACACACACACACACACACACACAGACATTTTTTTGTACCTTGGTCAAAAATGTTCAGGAGACCCAAAAAGACCTATTTCCGCTAAAATCTCAAAAATTTTTTTCGGCACGATTACAATACTTTACATACTGCGTATGATAAAGTAAAAATTAAAGATTTAGCAAATAAACCGCCATTTCTGGAATTTCGTCGAAATAGTTAAATAATAAATTAACTAAGAGGAAATTCTGAATAATTTATGACTATGAAATTGTTTGCTACAATAAATAGTTTAGCTGCATGCGCAAATTCTATTTCATCGAGATCGGTCGTACTGCATTAAAACTAGTAGCCAGGATGTGTCAGATATTTTGATTCTAATGACAGTAGGTAGTGTCAAAAGCTAATATTTTGACAATACCTACTGCCAATATAATCAAAATATCTGTCAAATCCTGGCTAACTCGTTTTATTTTAACGCAGACACGGTCGATCTTGATCAAAAAGAATCTCATGCAGCTAAACTATTAATTTTATATATAGTATAGTGGTATAGTATAGTTTATATATAGTATAGTATAGTGCCTGGTCACATCAGACTTGTTGTCTCATTTTGATAATCTTCCTCATTTAAGTCTTGAGTAGTAACTAAATAAGTTAGTCAGGACTAACGTCACTAAAGGCCAAACACTAAAAACCCAGTAAATAGATTCGTTGTGTAGCGATTATGTAGATACTAACCGAACTCCAAATCTGAGGCTCTATAATAATTTAGCATCACCTTACTGCAATATCGAATTTAAAATATATCACATTGACCACAGCATGCTGGAAATTATTAATAATTGCCGGTTCATGTGATAAATTCTTCACTTTAACCTCCTCACTTGGCTATTATTAATAATAACCGGTAATTATTAATAATAACCTATTTATCACTATGACCGTAACATATACATTGTTGTTTGTTGTTTGCGAGGGAGAACTCGGACATGTTTGCGAGGTCAGGATCGGTTCACGATTATGGGACACGTAATGTTGAAGTGTATCGTCAGCCGCTTTTGCGACTTTCAAGAACTCGTAACGCCGAAAATTATTGGGCGGTTAAATTTTATAATATTTTACCGGATTATGCAAGGTCTATGAGTTTGGAGAAATTTAAAGTTATTACAAGGAAGTTCTTAACTGCAAGTTGCTTCTATAGTTTCGATGAGTATTTATCCGGGAGTTGTTCTGATTTTGCAATGATGTGTAGTTCCTAATCTACTGCTTGACTTGTGTAAACATTGCTGAAATGTATTTAGCACCAATAAATGTATTATTAATATAAAATAAATATATATTGCTGTAATTGTATTTTGTAGTTTCTTGCATTTCTCATTTTTGTGTGGTGTACGAAGACTTGACTGTACACATCGTTATGATGAGGTACTTAAATGAAGAAGACGCTAATCTGCTGATCTTGATACTATTTTTTTTATTGGATTTGTATTGGTATACATCTTTTCAAGTTATAACAATGTAACAATCGTTGCAAAAAAAAATATTTTCCACAAATGATCTCCGATACCGCAGCCATAATCGCCGAAATTCCGCATGAATCAACTGCAAAACAATATTCATCGTTATTTTTTATTAGTAGAATAAGAGAGAATAAATGTTAACTTATCTTGTAAATATTTCACTGATTCACTGAATTCTTGGCAGCTTTATTTAATCTTTATCTCCGTTCATCTAACATGTATTTCCACTATCGCTACCATATTATGATAGCCAGTAACCACCAAATCGATATCGGTGAACCATTTTCTACCCTTGTCTCGTACCGTCTTCTACAATATTTTCCGTATGTAAAACGATATACTTTGCAATGATATATTGAATCTCCCAGCCGATACGAATTCACCAGTTTCTTTTTCTAAAGTCTAGCTTGTCGTCCTTTGATAAGATAATTCTAACCTAAAATTCTTCGAAAATACCTCGGTAAACGGGTTTTACCTCATTGTAAATTAGGTAAACTTATTTGAAGTTTAAGGTGTTCTAGTTGCCAAACTTTAACTTTTTGATCACATCAGAGTTCTAAGAACTCTGTTAAAGTACGATAACGTATAACTATCGCAACTAAAAGGAATTAAGAACGGTTGAAAAATCCGTTCTTGTAGAATTGACAAATTGGGATCAGTTGCTAAGAACGTTGTTAAAACTTAATCTTTAACAATTCACTTTCCTAGCATCCGAAATAGCAACTGTGATACAGAATTGGACAGAATAACAGCTGTATGTTGCAGTCTGTTTATCTGGCGGGTTGACCGCAGCCCCGGAACCACCGGACCGTGTGGTTCCCTGTCGTGAGCGGATTTACACTTCACTCCTCTTCCTAAAAAATATACACCTTATTGAAGACTATTTACTTACTTCAACGGTGATCACGGTTTACCTATTCTCAATTATGTCCATAATAAAATCTACATGTACACCCTATAACTTGATAGGTTTTTACCAATGAAAGTACTGCAAGTCGGTAGTTTATCGAACAGATGTATGTAATTATACAACTGCATTTTTGCAAAGTTCGATGAAGCGAATGTGGCAAATATGCAATTAACGTTAAGAAATTTACGACATCGCATAATAACCGCGATTTAATTGCCGTGTACCAATTAAACGTGCTTGTGATTAATGGCTTATATATAGTCAATTGGTGTTTATTTCGAATGCGAATGAACAGCGATACCGTATATTAGCAGACAAACCATTCTCAGATCAATTCTCCGACTACTGCTAACTTTCTAAAATTCCTAGACCTCGGACTGCATGTCTAACGGTTCGCACAGAAGCCAAGCCTTATTTGAGGTTTCACAACAATAATAGGCCTTCAGTATCTTATCTATTCCACTCCTAACAATACATGCATCATGATAAATCTAATAAAAAAAAATTATAGTATTTTTTATGATAAAACAGTTGGTCATCCTACGGCGTTTGATATTCTCTGCTGGAATCATTCTAACCATGAGCTTTGATGAATTAATAATTCACTTAATGATGATTTAATGGACATTCCGTTGGTTTCCTGTGTGGCAATATGATACTAAATGCAAGAAAGACGTCGCTGGTTACCGCATACTTATGCAATAATATAATATATTCGAAGTGGCAAGGCCATCACGTCATTTCCTTTTTAAATTAGACTGAATAATGTACCCTATAAGATGTATGCACATAATCTAAACACGTGCCAGTATATAGGTTATTTAAAAAGTGTATGTTAATTGGGCTAGTATATGATTATTAAACTGTATATACGAGCACTTAATAACCCAGATGTTTCCTAATAGGTTAAAAGTTAAATTGATAAAAATCGCCTATGTATTTTATGTCTTGTATATTCCAAATGTTGTTGTTCTCTATTAAAATGTTGCTCTGTTTTTTTTTACTTCATGCGTTCTCATTTAGACATAGACCTTCAAACCTTCCGATCTCTCTATCTCTTATTTTTATAAATCAGCAATGTTTTCATCTTTAGCATAACCAGTGCATTGCTAAAGATGTAAAAAACTGTTGTTTAGGATGCGCTTTATATTAATTTTATTCTATGTTTATAGCGGATTTTGACTAATTTTCAATTCTCTAGTGTCAAATATACGGTCATTTTTTGTTATGTCCCTGGATCTAGTCATTTCTTTTTATAGGACAACAAAATCTGAAAAATATTGGATTGTACTAACTGACCGGCAGCTTTGGTCGCGTGGGGGGTATTAGGCATTTCAGACTACACACAAACATTGTCTCAAATCAAAGCAACTTTTGTTTTTCCAAAACAACAGTTGTTTTATATATACGCAACAATATATATCGGTTATTGAAGAAAACCGTTGTTTTGATTGATTGTCTTACTTTCAGATTGTATATTTTAAATGGATCCTATACTTATTTGATTTAAGAATTTGTTCTTTTAAATCAAAACGGTGGGTAGTAAGATTAATCAGTTCACATTTTTGGATGGTGACTGTTTACACCTTCTTTTAAATCTGTACACATGTTATTACGAAACCAATAATATTTTACATGGAATGCAATTAACGCATCCAAAGAAGAATAATGTTAGTTTCCAACTAGAGAAGACACCCGGTGTTCCCTTTTTAGTCTCTTTCCATCAATATTAGAGCTGTTGGACATTTCTACGTCAGGTACAATGACGGTATAATGGTACAATCACTGAGGCTGCGTAGACACGTATGCGGTTATAGGTATACTATCTAGGAGACCCCTCGACGAGAAACTAAAGCGCCATCTATCGGCAGCCTTCACATTATTCAAAACAACGACTTTCTGAAATCAAAACAATCGTTTTCTTAAAGCAGATATTTAGGTTGTTTTGTATTAAAGAAATAATCTTATTACAAGTATGTGTTGTCTTAAAAGAACCTCTGCGGAATATGCTTATCATAATCCTCACCACCATGGATTTTGATGTAATTTTTTACAATTGTTGTCTTCAAGTAGTTATACAAAAATACAGGATTTGACAGATATTTTGATTGATAATATTGACAGTAGGTATTGTCAAAAACCAGCGTTTAACACTACCTATTGTCACAATGAAAATAATTGTCGACATTCTGGGTAACTAAATTTTAATGCAGACAACGATATCGTCCAAAAAGAATTTGCTCACACAGCTAAACTATTAATTTTACCCAAAAATGCCATAGACATAAATTATACAGAATTTCCTCTACCTACATTAATTTCTTATTTAACTATTTTGACGAAATTACAGAAATGGCAGCTCATTTGCAAAATCCCCGATTTTCACGCCGATAAAAATGATTACAAATAAAATATTTACATAAATTAAAACATTTTTAAAAAGTTTTATTCCTTGTTTAAAACATGTTTTTTGCGAGGTGTTGAAAAGCATTGTTTCGTAAAAAACATCATGAAAAAAAATTGTTTTGTTTAAAATAGCCTCGTGTGACCAGGCACATGACTTTATCATACCATATATAAAATTAATAGTTTAGCTGCTTGATATTCTATTTGATCGAGCCCGGCCAGGTCTGCATTAAAATAAAACTACTAGAACTAGACAGAAATTTTTATTGTGTTGACAATATCTGACATCCTGGCTAACTAGTTTTAATACAGTACGAGCGATGTCGATAAAATAGATTTGCAGCTAAACTATTACTTTTACCAAAAGATGTCATAGTCATAACTTATACAGAATTTCCTCTACTTTAATTTATTAATTAACTATTTTGACGAAATTACAGAACTGACTGCTCATTTGCAAAACCCTTGAAAAATGCTTAGAGGAAACATCCAGTTCCTTCGGACCATTTTGAACAAAAATCTTTTCAGCTCAAGTTTGGTCATACAACTTCTAAATATGAACTTTCGTCCAGATACCTTTAGTAGTTTCTCCGGAATCGTCGCCACAAAAATCGGGTACACACACATACCCACATACACATATATACACACATACACACATACACACATACACACATACACACATACACACATACACACATACACACATACACACATACACACATACAACAGTACACACATACACACACAGACACAGACATTTTTTTTACCTTGGTCAAAAATAATCAGGGGACCCAAAAAGACCTATTTCCGCTAAAATCTAATTTTTTTCGGCACGATTACAATACTTTATCATACTGCCTGCGTATGATAACGTTACTGACAATGTTATACCAACTAAGTGAACGCAATACACTATTATTTATTTTAATACAGTTAATACAGTTAATACAGTTAATACTGTTCAGTTTCAATACAATTTGATGTATTTGTTTTTAAGACATGATTCATTCCACTATCAAGCGTTGGCAATTAACCTAAATAATGTAAGCTATTATTTATTTAAGTATTTATTTAAGTTATTTAAGTATTTTCAAAGTTTTAAAAAATGAGCATTTTGAAATAATCAAAGTTAAACTTTTAATTTTTAATTAAGGATACAAAATGCCCGACAAGCGCTATTGTGAATCAGGAGAAACCTTATGGAAAAGCTACAAAATGGTACCTATACCATTTTATACCTCTATTGATTAATTCCGTGAGCGACAATCGGCCTTTAAATTTATCATGTACGAACGATTTTGAAAATTTTGCATAGGTACCCATAATTCAAAAACGGGGTAACATATTATCATAAAGTTGAGCAACATAAAGACAATAATTGCAACATTTCATCAAAATCCAAGGTGGTGAGGAATAAAACTGTGGTGATATGGAATTATGCAACTATGCCTCTACGATTTGTTTTGTGTTGTTATTAGAAACTAATTGTGGTTTCAGTGCGTCCACATTACTGGAATTTTTAGTGTGATCACTTTTGAATTTTTATTTTTCGTATAATAATAATAATAATAATAATAATAATAATAACTTTATTGTATCAACAGTAAAGGAGCACATACACACATCAACAGCTTATAAGAATGTAATTACTGTTTGATACAACAGGCGTGAGTTCGAGAGTACGGCAAGAGTCTGCCGCATCTCGGTCTTCCACTCAAACCAGAACCTAAAACTAGACAGTAAAAGATACAAAAAAAAGAAAATTAAAAATACAAATAAAAATGATTGGTATAAGGATTACTTCTAAACTGAATTTTCGGGATTATAAGTAATCATTAACAAGTTCTATTAACAAGTACATTGAACATACTGATCACACTGACTAACAGCACTACTGACGCGGTGGGCCCTGCAGCCGGAACAAATGAGACATAAGTGACCCCCTAAACCGACGCAGTGATTCCGCGGATGCAAACCGACCAGACACCGAGTTGAACACCTTCGCCGCATTGTAGGTAAATGATCTCTTGAACATTGCCGTCTTATGCCGTGGGATAGTCAACAGATCCTTGCGGCGGATGTTTATATTATGCACGTCGGTTCTAAAGGTTATCCTGTCGTGCAGGTAGGGCGGAGATCCGGCAGACATAAGCCTGTACAAGAAGCAAGCATAATGCAGAATCCCTCTATCATACATATTCAGCCACCCCGCCCATAACAAGGTATGAGTAACATGATCGCATCTGCGCAACCCAAACACGAACCGAAGACATGCGTTCTGCACTCTCTGGATACGGGAGCGATCGTAAGCTGTAATGCAGGGACCATACACGGCGTCGCAGTAGTCAAAGGACGACAGTACAAGGGCATTACATAATTGTGCCTTGAGCTTTTGACTCAAAAATCCACGGCCAGAATATAGTTGTTTGAGTCTCAAGTAGGCAAGCCGAACCTTAGCCGAAACATGCCCACCAAATCTCAGCTGACCATCCACCAGAACACCTAAGCATTTTACTTCTGGTTTAATCGGTATCACCCGACCACGCAAGGCAATCCTGAACCCGTCCGGCATGTCCAAGCTTCGACGACTAAAGACAACAACCGCCGATTTAGCTGCATTAACCACAAGAGACATTTCCTCAGCTCGCCCCACAATTGCCTCAACATCAGCATTCACCAGACGTCTCGCACCATCAAAGTCCAACCCATCAAACCGATAGTAAAGATAAGTATCATCAGCGTACTGATGATACCTACAAGCGGTCAAAACATCTGGTAATAGAGAAGCATAAATGTTAAAAAGAACCGGGCCCAATATTGAACCCTGCGGCACGCCGCGCGTTACCGCCAACAAATCCGAGTGACGCGACCCAACAACAACTCGCTGACATCTACGCCCCAAATATGAGCGAAAAAAATCAATTGCCAACTCTGAGAAGCCAATGTGGTATAAAATAGCAAGGAGCGTATCATGTTCCAAGGTATCAAAGGCTCTAGAAAAGTCCAGAGAGACCAACACTGCAAGATCTCCATCATCCAGGGCACGCAGAAAATCATCGGTCATGCTAAGCAGGGCCGTCGCACAGGAGAAACCCGATCGAAACCCGGACTGGAAATCTCGCTGCAATCCATGCTCATCCAAGTGGCGAATCACCTGCAGACAGACAGCCCTCTCGAGTACCTTCGACAGAACAGGCAGAATACTTATAGGGCGAAAGTCTTTCAAGCTACGCGGTCTCTGCACCTTTGGCACCGGTACAACTCTCGCGGTTTTCCAAATATCGGGAAAGACGTGACCCTCTATGCAGGCGTTCACAATGTGCGTGATAAATGGAACAATAAGGGGACAACAAAGCCTCACCATTTGAATTGTAATGCCATCATCCCCCGCCGCCCCCGTCCGGATAGCCCTTAAGAAACCCTCGACGACATCCTCGGACACAGGCCTGAGCTCCAGCAAACTGCCGAATGGCTTCCTCCTACCAGCGCACAAACGAGACCGAAGATCACCTCCCCCCACGTCAATATTTTGACATATCTCATCAACGGAACTTATAAAAAAATGGTTTATTTCCTCAGGATCATTCAGACTTTCTGGAATATTGACATTCTCTCTACGACACAGACCAAAAGCTCGCAACCCACCCCACAACTCTCGATAACTTTTGCCAGATTCCAACCGATCTATATATGCCCTCTTTTCGCGCTTTATCGCTGATGCAGTATAATTTCTGAGACTTTTATAGTATTGCCAGTGGGCAGCCAATTTGGTACCCTTAGCCCGCCTGTATGCCCTGTCTCTGATGGATATCATTAGTTTTATAGTATCAGTCATGTATGGAAGAGACCGCGGACGCTCATGAAAGAGTCGCATCGGCGCATGCACATCAAAGAGCGCTACCAGGGCACCGTTGAGAAAAGCAACTTTATCATCCACCGCGTCCAAATCGTATACAAAGTTCCATGGGGTGTCTACAAGGTCCCTATTGAAGAGGTCATAATTAAAATCTTTAAAACTGCGAACACGTTTCCGGTTAGCCTGCGGTCTCTCAAATCGAGACCGCACAGTGCAATGGACAAGACAGTGATCCGAAAGGTGGTGAACGCACTCGACACCTGATTCCTCCACATCAAGGGAATCAGAGATGATGATAAGGTCCAGCAAGGACCTGGATGTTTATTCATTTTTATTACTTTATTTTTTTCAATTCCTTGTCATCTCGTGCGGTCTCGTTTTTATGGAATCACAAATCAGAATTACCGATCCTCACGTCTATGACATCTTCGGTTTTCGACATATCGTGGTTAGATTTCTGAAAATCTAGAAGACCTGTTTCTTTATTTTTAAAGAAGAATCATGTAAACGTAATAGAACTGGACTACTTGATAAATAAAATACCGGGGTGCATACCCAGGCACTACCTGAGCTCTTCGTCCGCCGTGCTTCGGCAGGAACGTAAAGCTGTTAGCCCTGGCAGCCAGGCGATCAGTTATGCTTGTCGTTACAATTTTATAGGTGTGAGTGATTTAAATCTTCGTCTATTAACGTCAGAGACAAGCACAAAGGGCCTAATTGTGCCAAGTGGCTGAAGGAAAACATTGGTACATTGTCTTCCGATAGATTTTTCAGTTGGTGTTTTTCGCGTTATTTTTGTTTTTTATGCATCCTTTAGTTATCTTAAAGCAGTAACACGTCGTAGACAATGGAGCTCATTATTAATATGTAATTCAAATTTAGTCGTTTTAGTTCTTTTTACATGACTACTGCCAAACCACTATTGGTGGTATAATGTACATTTTGGCGCAGCCTGGTTTTGTTTTAGAATATCTTTCAGAATTGACATCGAAAAATAAAAAGATGTGTATTATTAAAAAGCATCTAAATACTAGGATGAATAGACATTTGAACCGTCTATCTGTATTTTAGTAAATTCAATGCATCTTCCAAATTTCATGTTCATAGAATTAGAGATTTTGGTTGGGCGATGAAGAGTCATAAAAACTGAAAGTTTGATAGACATATGTCTATCAAACTTTCAGTTTTATAGTTTTATGTATACACATTGTTTCCGAAATAACGGTTTGATGCATTGGTAGTACTGGGACTAGTTTTCTATCGTCGTCTCAAGTTATCCCGAGTTTGAAAAACCTGTAACCTAGAAGTACCTAAGATCCTACCCAGAAAAAAATAAATGCCTGAAAGACTTTATTTTACACTATTTTTTTCAACTTCTTCCGTTTTCAGATTTACTATGACTACTCTGCCGCGTTAAGCATACAGGTCGAGTCTGCAGTTTAGAAAAGTAAAATGTTGAGTATCAAAATGTGATGTGCATTTACTTCGCAGATAGAACCATTTTAATACGATTTTTATGATTCGTTCTCATGTTCTTATATCACTTAGATCGAGAGAAAATCGTTCCAAGTAATGAATTTATCGGAACAGGTAAAAGCTTAACAAATTTGCAGATACGACTACACTGCAATGGTAGCTCACAGTTGTGCATTTTTGAATTCTGGTCTGGGAACGTTGTTCCTATCACTTTTTACTTTATTTGCTAAAACACCAATGATTGTAATATAATTAATTATTGTACACTTGGTTATCGTTCTTTTGCAAGGTGGTGACTGATGACTTTCCTACGTCTGGCAACGGTCAAAAAGCCACCAAATCAATTATCATAATGCAAAATATCGCCATTGTTATAAAATCGATGATAATTCAACATTGCTAAAACAAATGAAAGCAAGAGCGGCGCATTTGCATCAATTTCCAATGCGATGAGTTGTCAGACGGACGGTCTTTCGGCCGTTTATCACCGGAATGATGAATGAGCAACGATGAGAATGCGAAAGAGATCTCTCTTTGTAATTCGTTTATGAAGCTGCACGTTGTTAAATTGGACGCGTGACGTGCACGCATTACAACGTCTCCTCCGCGAAGACATAAAACCACCTTCCTATGTACGTACCCTGAATAAAATACCCGTACCGAATATGTATATCGTGTTTAACACGGTAGTGCCCGCAAGAGATACCCGAGATGCTCTGGTACCGGTTTGCGATAGTTTTCCATTTTCAGGGCAACGAACTGACGCGAACTTCTGAGCGTGAACTTCTAGGATTTGCTATTCAAACCCAACGAAGCCGTAGTATGAAGCTGCTGCTGGTATCTGCGGCCATTCCACTTCAGCGCTCCTGGCATGATTTATAGGTGTACACTGTCCACGCAGAACTCCAATTATGAACGATTGTATTATAATAGGACTCGCTCACGGACTAATAGTTAGGTCTTCCTCGTAACTCTTGTACATTTGTATGCTCGCCACGGATGACGGTCAATGCATCGTGATGAGTATATTTATTGCTTTACCCTGACTATTTTGCTGCAATTTTCTCTGTACATTGTTTTCCTATGTATACATAGTATGCATAGAACAATTGTGCCACATTGTACCTAAATCAGAATTACTCGTTTTCTGGTGGTCCAACAAATGCTCAAACAAAGCTGAATAATCCACTAGAGTCAATCAATGCTCTCAGTCCCCACTAGAACCAATTTCACAAACGTTGCAAGAGAGAGAAAAGAGAAGTAAACCAGAAAGGGCAAGTGGAGATCATAACTAAAATTTTATGCTGATGTCTTAGATATATCCATGGACAACAGTATACTCGAGATGGTTGGCCAATATCACAGCAGTTATAAACCGTGTCTTCGATAGTATAGTGGTGACTGCGCGACAATTGTATCTATCAAAAGGCATGGGCAAAAAACCAAGCACCACTGAAACGGACATATGCGCCATTGAATTATGAGCCCAATAATGGATACGGACAATACTTTGTATGACAAGTAAAAGTAACGTTCAGCAGTAATGTTAATGCGTTTCCAAATAACCCAAAACAAAAATAAAATAAATAAAGATAAAAAATAACTCATTAAATGATGAGTTGCGTCTTGCTTCTAAACAAAAATGTGTATAACTTCTTTAACTGCTAGCTTAACGCCACTTGTTTTATAAAACATTTTGGCGCATTCGTTTATTGACGCTCTAACTACTCATGCGCCTATTGACGTCTTAGGCAACTTGTACAATGCAAACATAGTTTGGAAAATCATAATCCCAAAGTTCAGGGGTTCCCAATTCTGTGTCCGCGGACAATTTTATATATTATTGTATAATAAATGCTTATTTTGCTAAGAATGTATTTATTGTTTAATACCATTATTGTATTTTCCACATTCCCACCAGTCTGTAGTCACTAGACATAATGTGACAGAATCTAAAGTTGCTAACATTAGTTCTATCAAAATTACTCACAAATTCGCGAAAAGAAAATCTAAATTGTTGGAACTTTGAGTTGCTGTAGTAAGACTTGTGGAGTAGGGTGCTTCCCATTTTCCCAAGCGGTCTTTTTTTCCAGGGCGACTTCTTCAAAAAGTTACATTTGGCATTCTTTTTTGAAGGGCCACTTCTTCAAACAGTTATATGACCATAAAAACAATTAGTATATTTTTAATAATTTGTTTGTAAATTTTTTAAATTTTGTATTTTAAAAACAAAGTAGTACAGTGAAATTAGACAAAATAAATGGACCATTAAGGAAAATAAATTCAATAAAATTAAACTTTTGGAAGATATGGCGCGCCTAAAAGGATCCTAAAAGAACATTATTCAATTTATTTCCCTTAGTTTTGCTTATTTTAGTTACTTTTACTAAAACCACAATTACTACCTTAATAAAAAATCTGATATGGCCAGGCACATGACTTTATCATAGTATATATAAAATAAATAGTTTAGGTGCATGAGATTCTATTTGATCGAGATCGGTCGTGTCTCCATTCAAATAAAAGTTGTTAGCTACGATTGGACAGATATTTTGATTTTATTGACGGTAGGTATTGTCAAAACATCAGCGGTTGACACTACCTACTGTCATTAGAACGAAAATATCTGTCAAATGCTGGCTAACTAGTTCTATATTAATGCAGACACTACCGATCTCAATCAAATAGAATTTGCTCATGCAGTTAAACTAAATTTTGCCAAAAAATATCATAGACAACAATTATACGAAATTTACTCTACTTTAATTTATTATTTAACTATTTTGACGAAATTACATAAATGGTGGCTCATCTGAAAAATCCTTGAAAGAGCTTAGAGTAAACATCCAGTTCCTTCGGAGCTTTTTGAACAAAAGGCTTTTCAGCTCTAGGTTTGGTCATGAAACGTCTAAATATGACGTCCCGATGTCAGCGTTTAACACTGCTGTATAGTATGGTAAAGTCATTACCATGGCCACATCAGATTTTTTGTATCTTGGTCAAAAATATTCAGGGGACCCAAAGGGACATATTTCCGCAAAAATCTCAAAATTATTTTTTGGTACAATACTTTGTGTAAAGAAAAAATCTGATGTGGCCAGGCACATGACTTTATCATACCATATATAAAATTAATAGTTTAGCTGCATGAGAATCTAGTGAATCTAGTCTATTGAGATAAATCGTAGGTATTGTCAAAGCGTCAGCATTTGACACTACCTACACTACGTCATTAGAATAATAGTTATTTATGTCACAAATGCCGAAAGTACGGAATAGCGCTACGAGCGGTGATGCGGCGCGTCACCGAAGGCGGAGTGTCGCCGTCGCATGTGAGCGAGTCGCGATATCTAGTTTTTGGCAGGAGCGACATCAACGTTTATTGTGTTGCTTTTTAAGAAATACGTATTTAAAAAAAAATAAATGATTTCTGTATAGTAAATGCTAGGTTGGTACCACTTTGACGAAACGTCAAGTTTAAAGGTGCGTTCCGATTGATAGATAATGGTAGCTAATGGCGGTGGTAGAATACGAAATTATAGTATTTCTTACATATCGTGATAATGACACATATTAGTTTGCATGTACATAAACATGAGTCACTAGTAATTTTCTATTGGAAATACTATAATGGCGTCTGCTACCACTGCCATTATCACTAATGAAAACGCACCTTAAAAAGGTAATTCAAATTCTGACAGATTTATATTTGTTCATGACACATCCCTACCAACATAACTAAAATAAAACTACACTCATCGGTATACTTTATTTATAATTTTCTCAATTTATCATTTTTAGAAATAGATATAACAACGGGTTGATATTTCTTATCAACAAACAATCAAATTGGTGATCTTATTTTATTTGAAATTTGAATTTTGTAATTTGGCGCACTAGAGCGGCAACGTTCCATAGCGGTTCTCCAACCTATGATGAAATCAGCTGTTTTAGAGTGTGACAGCGCAAAAAAGTATTTGTCAAAATTGTGACTACTATGTCGTTTCATATCAATGGAGATGCGACCGATCTCGATCAAATAGAATTTGCTCTTGCCGCTAAACTATTAATTTTACCAAAAAATGTCATAGACATAAATTATTCAAAATTTCCTCTACTTTAATTTATTATTTAGATATTTTGACGAAATTACAGAAATGGCGGCTCATTTGCAAAATCCTTGAAAAAGGCTTAGAATAAACTACCAGTTCCTGTGGACCCTTTTGAACCAAAAGCTTTTCAGCTCTAAGTTAGGTCATGAAACTTCTAAATATGAACTTTTGTCCCGATACCTTTAGTAGTTTCACCGGAATCGTCGCCACAAAAATCGTTTACACACGCACACACACACACACACACAGACATTTTTTTGTACCTTGGTCAAAAATGTTCAGGGGACCCAAAAAGACCTATTTCCGCAAAAATCTCAATTTTTTTTTTCGGCATGATTACAATACTTTATCTTACTGCGTATGATAAAGTAAAAATAATCGTTCTACTTTTGAGTTTAGTGTAGTAATAGATTTTCAATTAGGTACTTAATTTGGCAAAAATACAATAATGGAAAATAACACCTGGCCAATAGCAAAAAAAAACGATTCTGGTAGCCATTTTTCGTAGAATCTTCATGTAAACTGAAAATTTTTTGTTACTGTGTCAAGTATTTGCGAAAGAGTTTTCTCTAAAACTAGAACAAAAAAACTTGTTTTTGTATTAATCTAATATTATGGTAGTTAACATTGAAATATAAATTTTTTTTGTTTCCCATTTAAGTAAATTCATTTTTGTTAATTTTGAAAGACCGAAGAGCCCCTAACCGTTCATTTAAATTATGAACGGAATCCTGTAATTGTTTTTCAAGTCATATATTCAAGTGTTTTAAGGGATAGCCCTTGGAAACAAAATGTAAAATAAGTAGCACAATACCTGCAGATTTTAAATCTTTAGAACGACATTCCGCTAATATCCAATGCATCGGAAGAAATTTTCTGAAAGGGCGAGAAAATCGTTTTTCTGTTGACAATATCATGATATCGACGTATAGTTCACTATATTCCACTATATATTCTTGTGCAACTCCCATAATTACTTAGATTTTTTTCTGTGCTACACCACATTACATGGTTGTCATGTGATTTTTTGCTTCACGGATTGAAACGTCAATTCCACGCTTTCCTTTGAGCGTACATTGTGGATTCTGTTGCCTCACATTATTTAGAGAGTAACAAAAATTGCAAAAGATTTAATACTTTGACATTTTGAGCAATGGAATGACAACTGTGCTGATTAAAATTTGAATTTTCAAGAAAAGGGGCCGTTCTTTTTAATAATACGGCAAAATAAACTGTATAATAAAATCGTAACAAGAGATATGATGGAGACTTTTAACTTCTAGGGTTGTATATTGTCATAAACATCCTGAAGATTAGACACCAAATATAATAAAAATTGTCGACCAGTGTCATTAACCGGACATTGACAAAAGATGTTAAGATTTTTCCTCGGGGTGTTTTGCTTACTAATATGCAACGCTTACTTCTTCAACTAGCAGATTTAGCATCTTTTTGGACAAGGCCATCCAGGCGGTTATTATTTCCACGAAGCGCATTAAAATTATTAGCATTCATTATTGTCGCTAAACTAAACGAGATCCTCCAACCATGGCTTGGGCAAGAATCTTAGAGAGGACGGCTCGTTTATGGGCCACATCAATTATCCTCGGCCATAATCTTAGAGTGCATCTCCTGTAGACGTACAACATTAATTAGAGGTTGTCAGTGACCCTACGTCGTCGTCGGTCATGGGATACGATTGCGGAGCAGGGGCGCTTGCTATTCGCAGTGCAGTGCACTTTGCTGCAATACGTTGGATGCACTTGAGATTTCCCACAGGTGTAAAGACTAAAGAGCTCTCCAAAGTGCTCGCGGTCACCGTTTTGGAACGGATTCATGTCCCTTATGAACACAACGACTTCAGGTGCGAAATATGATACACACTTGTAAAATACGCATCATATGGAAACCCTGCCTAGCGAGTGTGAGAACAGGACGGAAAGCCAATTAAAAGAATATGATATCTCGCAGTTATCGATATCCCCATTTAGTTTTTAGCTGTATCATTGCATTAGCGGTTCTTGTACCTCACAATTTCATATATTCAATATAGTTTATCAGAACAGAATGCAGTGGTGTAGTTTGGTAACAAATAAATTAACACATTTAATTTACAAATATTACCCTCATGGTGTTTGTCTATTTAAAGGCTGGCTCAGACATTTAGTAACTTGGCAAATATTTCACTCTTTACTTTATCATAGGCAGTATGATAAAGTATCGTAATCGAGAGCTGAAAAGCTTTTAAGCGTTAGCTTAGACGAAATTTTTTATAATTGCCTGTTTATGACAGTTTTTGATAAATTTAATTTATTTTTAGCTGCATGAGCAAATTCTATTTCATCGAGATCGCTCGTAGTGCATTAAAACTAGTTGCCAGGATTTGACATACATTTTGATTCTATTATAGCAGTATTGTCAGCACATCAGCGTTTGACACTGCTGTATAGTATGATAAAGTCATGTACCTGGCCTAATCAGATTTATAATAAATTAATTTTTTAAATAAGAATACTTTGGGTGCTTCTTATTTTGTCAAAATTTGTTTTGTAATCATGACCTGGAAAACCATAACACAATAAATTTGCACGAAACTGAATAATCAGTAGAATCAAATATTACGACTGATTTTTCTAAAAATAGATTTTATTTTTAATGTCTGCTTTCCAAGTTCCCTTCTAGGGAAGAAAATAACCAGAATCTGTTGTAAGTCTATAAAATAAACTGCTTCCGGGCTATGCCGTGTGTCAAGATTTGTTAATGCTGACGTTTTGCGAACCATATTGCTCGCCTCTTCAGAGCTGAATACTGAAGACCTACCAACGAGGTCTCCCCTATATAGCTACATTTACACCTCACTGCGCACATCTGGAGCTACCGCTCCCATGTGCTTTTCCACCTGATGGTGTTAGGATCGATTTCCAGACCCTACTAATGACAGCGCCGTCCTCGTAGCAGTGTTGAGTCAAGGAGCACAGTAGAGACACCCGGCCACGCAAGATTCAACAGTCCGCTGTTGCTCAACACTGCCATGAGTCGGGACATACAATGAATTTCGATGATGTGAAGATGTTGGCAAGGGTGGGTAATTATCATCGAAGGCTTATTAGAGAAGTCATCGAAATTTACAAACATCCTGACCCAAAGGATATCACACCACTCCTGAAGAACGAAGGGGTATAGAAGATAACATGTGAGTGTGGAACTTCATATGCAGGACAGACAGGACGACTCATCGAATGACGAGTTAAAGAGCACAGTAGAGACACCCGGCCACGCAAGATTCAACAGTCCGCAGTTTCTCAACGCTGCCACGAGTCGGGACACACAATGAATTTCGAGTACGTGAAGATGTTGGCAAGGGTGGTTATCATCGAATCTTATTAGAGAAGCCATCGAAATTTACAAACATCCTGACAACATCATTCGCGAGGGCGGCACTGACATTAGTAGGGTCTGGAAATCGATCCTAACACGGGCAGGTGGAAAAGCTACCGCTCCCATGTGCGTAGTGAGGTGTAAATGACGTAAATGTATAACGGAGACTTCCTTGGTAGGTCTTCAGTATTCAGTTAGCACTGCAGAAGCGAGCAACATGGTTTGCGAAACGTCGGCATTAGCAAATCTTGACACACGGCATAACCCTTAAGCAGTTTATTTTCTAAATGATCCTGGCCATGAAAGCCTACGTACTTACCGTTGTAAGTCGTTTTATATTTTTTTGGGTTAAGCCAGTCTACTCAATTGTCTTTGACTTTCGCTTTCGTCGGTACAACGATCTAAATAAAAAGATCTAAAAAAATAAAATTATGGATTATTTTTAATGATAATAACCAAAGCAATGAATAAAGAGCGAAAAAATATTTTTTGTGTTTAATTTATTTTTTCTGGTTGGCATAGTTATGGTAGTAATTTTAGTTTACGCAGTTGATAATATTTTGTTTTATATTATAATAATAATAAATACTGTAATTTTGGCTGTTATGAGTATGCAGGCTATTTAAAAACCGAAATAAGCCCCACAACATCGCATTGGATAGGAAAGTTTTGAGTGCCGATTCGTACTCAGTGTAAATAAGTATATTGAAAAAGCCTATATACTTTCCCATCAGAAAATCGGCACACCTAGATAAATAGAAATAAAATTAGAAAATAAATGGGAAAAAAAATGATTTTCGGAAATATCGGTCATTGCGCTCCTAAAATTAACAATTATGGCTAATAACTAAGTAATGCACAATGGAAGGCCAACTGTGTTGGTTGAAATTTGAATAATTTTTAGGATAAGGGTCCGTTTTTTTTGTAATACAACTAAAGAAACTGTATAGTAAACGTGTAAATCAGTATTGTAATTTATAAGCAAAGGATTAGATAAGTAAAGGATTACTTTTCTGGCTTACAAGGTTTTGTAAAAATCTCACCAAAATAATGCGCATAACAGGTAAGTATAATAAAAGTAATTAGTAGATATATTATCTAGATTGTTCAGTTCATATAACAACAAACAAGCTGAAATCGTTGTACTGTGTATTATTACGGTAGATTAACTGTTATAAACAGGTACTTAATAAGTATGTAGTAGGTGTACAAAATCACTCGACTATATACAACACATACATTGTAATATAAATATTCAAAAGCGAGTCGTTGATCTTTGCAAATAGCTTTTGCAAAGTATTTTCTTGAGATAAGGATTAATGATTAACCACAAACACTAATTATGGGTGATTTGTATCTAGTGTATGAAAGTTTTTCATTTTTATCAATCGTTATAAATTATCCTTATAACACATTCACTTAAAGATTTCAAGAGATTTCAAATTTGACTGTGATAGACATCAGATAGGCAGACAGACGGACAAACAACTGAGACCATCAGGGATCATGTAAAACGATATTTTTCATAATGTATTTTTTCAGTATTATTGCTGCTAAAATAACCAACATAGAGAAATAAGTATGCAGGCGCCTATGGTTAAATTCATTTCCAGAAATTAGCATTAAGCTAGATATGCTTTAGCTGACTGAGCAAAATTGATATTTATAGACCTTATGTTGCGTTCTCTCGTTGCAAATCAGATTATTGTCAGCGAATTATTATGTTTAGCCAGAAGTTTCGTACTTCTTTTCAGTTTCATTTATAATAGTGTATAATAACGTAATATTATTTCCATTATTATATTATTCCTTTTTCCGTACGCGTAAGGAAAATGTTGAGGCCATAATGTAAAAAATAGCAATTTTGGCATCTTTTTGTGAATTTAATGCAACGTAGTATAATATAATACACTCTCCACTCTACAGCTTTGGTAAAAAATCAATATTCCTAAACGTTCAGGCATTTGATATAAATAAACAGGGTTAAAACACTGTTACTGGAACAAACACTAAATTAAGTAAATTAATACTTACCTATTTGTATAAGAGGTTAACAGGGTCATGGAAATGTGGGTTAACCGACCTAAACAATACAATAGCCCGCATCGTTTAACCCATTTACACCTTTTAGAATGCGGCCACTGTTGCAAGGCTTATTCCATAGCTCCAATTTACAACACTTCGTATTAGTCTTTCTAATTTTCGAAGGTGTACTAATTATAAAATGCGTCTGACATAATATAAACACACACTTTTATTTCTTTAATTATAATGAATGGGTACCGAAGCATCGGGTGTCGTTTACTGTAACTACAACTTCGATATTGACATAACCCCTCCCAATTAACTGAACTTTTAAATATTGATGATGCATCGGAAACTTTAAACATATCTACGATTTTATCGGTTTGTGTTATGCATTTTAACTAGAATTGGCCACAAAAAATAATTTAGGAATATATGTTTCGTCATCCATGCCATATGCACAACCGCCTTTTGCATTTATGAAGCTAGATTTCCACAGAAACAAAAAAAGGGATTTTTAATTTTAGGTTAGATTTCAAAATTAAATGCAGTATATTCTAATTTTAGAAATTACAATTTAGTATATTCATTTAGTAAGGCAGGCTCAGTTGGGCCAGCATTAAAGTTAAAGTTGACTATAAAACAAGAAATAAAGTAACATGTGATGCGAGCTGGGAAAATATACCATATGTCGGAACAGATACTACATGTCGGAAAACAAAAGTTGGCGCTATAACAAGAGAGGTGAGGTATCAAGTCAAAATTTTCGATTTCAAGCTTCAAAAACTCGAAACATTAGGAACTTTGACATTGTTCGAATTGTGATTTTTTTAATCATTTCTTGTTTATTTTGTATCCTTTATCTTTTACTTGCAATGTTGCAAAAAATTATACAGGGTGATCTATGATACATGGGAGGCTGTCTATTTTATTACGAAGCCTAATGCCCAATACGGTGTTTTTTTTTTTCATTATTTTTACTATACTTTCTGAACACAAAAACCAATCTGGATTCCCACGACAACAAAATAGTGTGTTATTCAATAAATTACGTGATTCAAGTTTACTATCAGAAGTATCCGTTTTTTTTGCGAGAATTATTAGAGATTTTGTTTCCAATTGGTCTTTTAAAAAAACCGACAATCTTGAGCCGCGTTTCTCAACCTTTTTATTCCCCCGGAACTACCCAGGAAGAACCCCTACAGAAAAACTGTTAAAACAGTGTTTTTCCCAATGTAGTTCTTAGTAAAAAGTTTTACCAACAGAGAAAATAATGAGCCCAAATAACTGCAAAGGCGTATTTGACAGCATTTTGCTGTTGCTTTATTACATTCATTTTCTGTAACTTTGCAGACATTTCTCTGTTTCTACAGTCATTTGTTGTTTTCAATGCCCTGAAATGTTACAGTCTCTTCAAATATTAACAAAGGAAGGAAAAAGAAAATTAAAATTTAAATAAGTAAGTTTAACAAATATATGTAATTATAAAAATAAAATGAATATGTATAACTTATTAAGAAACATTCATTCTGCATAAAACGTTTCATATATGGTCCCATTGATCGAAGAAAATCGAGAAGTTTGTAGTTTAAAATACGATTTGTTTACATTGATGACATTTCTAAATTAAATTTATTTCAAATTAATGAAATTTTAATTATTTTTTGTTGGCAAGCCTTTATTAGAACATAGAACTCTAGAATTTCACTTCAGTGTCCTGCACGATTTTTCGGAAATACTGCATTTTTTATAATAATTTTATTGTGATTAATAATATAAATTTTCTTATAATTATTGATATCCTCTTAATGGTACGACACTATCACAGATGCTCAGAACTTGTCTGATACAAAGGTAACCCCATATGAAATATCAAGTTAACATTTGTTGAATAACTTGCAATAAATCGTATTGGTAGCAACTAGCGTTTACACAGAAACCAATTTCTAAAAAATGCTGTTTACAATTTAGTGGAATAAAAATTTTACATATTTTAATACTTAAATATTGATGATCTACAAACATTAAAACAAAATATTTAAATATAATTACAAACAAACATAAATAATTGTACCCGTTTTTTGTGACGACGATTTCGGGGAAACTACTAAAGGTATCGGGACGAAACTTCATATTTATAAGTTTCATGACCAAACTTAGAGCATGTTCAAAAGAGTTCAAAAGAATTGGTTGTTCACTCTTATAATTTTTTATGATTTTGCTGACGCTGTACGCTGACATCGGGACGTCATATTTAGACGTTTCATGACCAAACCTAGAGCTGAAAAGCCTTTTGTTCAAAAGGGTCCAAAGGAACTGGATGTTTACTCTGAGCTTTTTTCAAAGGATTTTGCAGATAAGCCGCCATTTATGTAATTTCATCAAAATAGTTTAATAATAAATTAATGTAGAGGAAGTTTTGAATAATTTATGTCTATGAAATTTTTTGATCAAATTAATAGTTTAGCTGCATGAGCAAATTCTATTTGGTCGAGATCGGTCGTGTCTGCATTAATATAAAACTAGTTAGCCAGGATTTGACAGATATTTTCATTCTAATTACAGTAGGTAGTATCAAATACTGATGTTTTAACAATATCTACCGTCAATAGTATCAAAATATCTGTCAAATCCTGGCTAACAGGTTTTATTTTAATGCAGACACGACCGATCTCGATCACATAGAATCTTATGCACTTAAACTATTAACTTTATTTCAACTTCAATTGTAACTTCTTATCATATTATATAGTATTTTGTTATTTATTATACTGGTTATAACTCAGCTTTTTTATGACTATTTATTATCAATCTTTCCCCACTTATTGCAAAAATCTATAGGTTCACCCTCTTGAACCCCCTTCCCATGTCAGCAAATATTGTTGCTATTACTTTTTCTGTGTTAATTCAAAAATTTGATCAAATATTACATACTCCTAAATTGTCCTAAATAAATGTATGTATGTGGGAATGTTGTTTTTTCAGTAATGATTGTTTCTAAGTATTAGGAATTTAATATCATTTTCATGTTCACTTGTTTTACATTCTAGGACCAGTCTCATGTAAATTCTCTTTCATACATACTGACTACATATCCTTCAACTTTACCAATTTATTTAAGACGCCATTTTCAGGAATTTTACAAATGTACCTACAACATATTATAAAATGCTTGAAGGTTCTTGGAAAATTTATAATCTCAACGCCCGAGGGAGCTATTATCTTGAGCTTTCCTGGCTCTATTCACGATCTTCTTATTTCTTTCTTCCTCGCCTAGCGCGTGAGAATAAATTACACCAAACATGAACTCACGTGCAGCGTCGTGACCGTGGGTTCAAACCGCGCAGCTTGGGCCAGAGGCAGCATCATAGCCCACAGCATTCGTGTGGATTTGTTTGGAGTAGCGTCGACCTATCTTACGGGAAAAATATCGCTCCATCTTCGTCCGCGAGAAGCCACTGGGGTCCACGGTCCAAGACCAGCGTACTACGTATTGTCGAAGAAAAGCAGTTCGCCCGTTCCCGTCCCCCTGACGTCCCTCCTTTCGTCCCCTTCCTTAATAAACCGAGGTGAGGAGGACACCGGAACGTTGAACCGCGATGCCTCAATAGGTCTTCAAGAAGAAGACGCGATTACCGCGGCCAAGCGAGGCGAGCGAAGCCGTTTTGTCCGTCTAATACTTAGAGATTCTGACGGTGTGGCGGAGGAAAAAGAGCATAAAGAAGGAAGAAGGAAAAAAGTACCCAATGTCCACCTGGTCGATTTATGGTCGGGCGTACCTACACTCTGTCTTCATTTGAATATTACTTTTGTTCTTGCATCGCTGAAATGTTAATGGCCGTGCTTTATGGCGTATTAAAATTTCAATCAGTAGTAAAGTACGGATTTATGACGTTTGAAATGGCATTTCTACGAATAAGGAATTTGTCACGCTGCATTAAAATACAATGAATGAGTTTTTTTCTAAGGAGACGAACAATCACATATACCGATAGAAATCGCAATGTCGGCCTTTTTAGAAACTGTTATTTTTAAAGTGCTGCTTGCCTATTCTGCATTGTGAAGCATTCTGCTTATCATGACGTTTTATAATCATGAGGTGCTGGTCAGCGCCGAACCTATTAAACGGTTGACAAACAAAACCATTACTGGTTTCAATGCAGTCTTTCATAGTTAAGTTTATCAATCCATTTTTCATCCTAACTCTCTAATTGGCAATATTTCACATTCTGCAGCATTAAATTAAAGTACCTATGTATTTGACAGTAAATGGATTTAAATAATATCAGTCAACTTAGTCTCCCAGTTTGGAATTTTATGCTTTTTATGCCAATCGTTTGGGAATCGTTGGTGCGGGTTTTACAGTTCAACCTGTTTTAGGAAATAAAACGTTTGTTGTCTGTACTTTAACTTTTTTCACATTTGTTGATTGGATTAGCTTGGCAATCGTTAGGGATTATTAGGGAGTCAACTATCAACGTTAAGGAGTTTAGTTAAACTGAAAATAAATATAAAAGTTTAGCTTTCTGCCTGGAAACTGAAAAGTAAAGTTTTTTTTTATTAATTTTCGATATTCTGCGTTATGAATTTATGATATTCTAACAATTTATGAAGAAATTCACAAAATGTGATGTTATGTGCTAAACTTTTATATTTATTTGCGGTGAAGCTAATTACACCCAAACGTCGAAACGTCGACTCCCTAATCCTCCCTAACGATTTCCAAACAAAACCAATCAAAATTAATAAAGTTGAATTTGGCATTTATGCTAAAAAACAATTGTTTTCCGAAAACAGCATATATTCCTAAATTAAAATAATGTGCCCTCAATCTCTTCCTAACAATTCCCAAACGATTGGCATCCAAAAATCATAATATTCAACAGTGTGGGCCTAACTTGATAGGTATAGTAATAGAAGTATGCTTTTCGTACTGGTGGCAGTGTCCAAGTAAGTACGTACAGACCTGTATCTGCGTCAACATAACATATTCAGAGCAATTTGTACGAATACAGGGTGTAAAAAATACATACAAAATACAATACATGTGGTATTTCGAAGACGTCATTTAAGGTCACTGAATGGATTGAAATAAACCAAATTTGGTTCTCTTTAACTCTCTTCTCTGAAGAGTTGTCCAAATGTGGGCATGCCCCAAAAAAAGCAAAGATTATTAATTTTGAAGGGCAGTTATTTATATGTTATTTATTGGTAGAAAACCTTCCAATTCTGTAGCTGACACCAATAAACCAAATTCAACTCGTTGCTCAAATGAGAAGAATACATATAAGAATATGTGTATGTACAAATACGGTAAGGAATAATTGTCATAATTGGTTTTAATTGATACTCTACATAAAAATTGTTAAAATAAAACTGGAAACTTTTGGTTTTACCAACTTTGTTTTGTTTATAACTTATTATTTGTTTGTGATTTAATAGAGTGAGATTATGTTTCTGAATTCAACGTTGTTTTGTTCTAAAACTGTTCAAATTTTGATATTACTTATAGATATTATTTTATAGATATTATTTAGAAATTTCACATCCTAAATAACTTTTGATGTGATGTCGTCAGGATATTAAGCAAAAATATACGGCCACTTCTGATTATAGCCACTGCTAAATGAGTTTTTTGTCCCACATGTCCCTAATTTATTCATCTTCAAAGACGCAATTAAATCGGCTTAACTTAATAAATAATCTAGGTATTTTCCAGAGGTTTTATTTTTTCTAGATTACAAATCTGGTAGCTGAAAGGCTCCATTACGTCATATTATTGAATAAAATGGGGTCAAAATGTTAGAGAGAGCACGTTTTCTGCACTTCTTGATACCTACTCTCCAAAAAAAGTAATGAGGAAGGGGAGGCGAACATGAAAGCCTGAACTATGAACTTCCTATAAAGTGAAACACCACGTTTGAAAATCGAACGTGGGGATTCAATTTAATTTAATTTAATTTATTTCCACCAATAACAACAAGTTACTACAGAAAGTTACAAACAAAACAAAAACATATGGGCAGCCTACCTACATGTAGACACATACAAATATATACAGATATACATCCGCATATACAAATTCAAAAAATCCAACAAAAGACAGCAAACGACTGAGCCGTTCATTGTTCCCTGCTGTACAGTACAAACAAACTCATCAACTGAGTAGAAAGTCTGTCTCGCGAACAACTTTTTCAGTTGACGTTTAAATTTACCAATCGGCAAGTCGACCAGCGATGGATTCAGAGCATTATAAAGCGTTTATTCCTTGATAAACCGATGACTGTTGTGAAACTTTTGATTTATGTAAAGGAATCTGCTAATCTAACACACTTCTGGTCATGTAGCTGTGCACATGACTTCTATCGACAAAGTCAGACAAGTTTGATTCATTGTACATGAAAGTTGAAAAAATATAAAGGCGCGGAATGGTTAAGACTCCGGAGTTCCTAAATAAAGGTGTTCCCTATGCTCTACATTTGCCAGCACCCGCATCACTCTCTTTTGCAGTACAAAAACCCTACGTTTATAACTCCTGCAACCCCATAAAATAATCGAATAGTTGACAGTACCTTGGAACAAAGCATAATACAAGGTTACAGCAGACCCAACATCACCTATATCCGCAATCTTCCTAATTTGATAGGTAATGGTCTTTTTCAGAGAAAATCTGTATGGTGTTTCCAATTTAAACCGGAGTCTTAATAGACACCCAGCAACTTTATGGATTGTTCATCATCAGGTCTTGGATTAAACATAATTGTTTGTGTCTTCTCTGCGTTGAGTTTTAGCATGTTGAATGTTTTGCTGTTGAACGAATCCTCAGCTTCCTGAATATTTATAGTTTCCCTATCGAGTAATTCATTAAGTTGTTTGGCTGAATTAATTAATGTTGTGTCGTCTGCAATGAGCACATTGTCACAAACAGTTAAGTTATAAGGCAAATCATTACTGTACACCGGGAAAAACATTGGGCCCAAGATCGATCCCTGCGGAACTCCCAAATTTACCGTTCGAACATCTCACTGCGAATTTGGATAAAACACCACTTGCTGTCTATCTTTCAGATATAACTTAAACAAATCTATACAGTGGGGGTGTAAACCAACATTCAATAAGCAGTGGTTTTGTGATTTGTGATAAAAACAAACTCACTTTTTTTCACGTATTTTTTCAATATCGTGTTAAATAAAGAAAGTTAAAGTAACTAGTAAGAAAATTATCGCCTGCTGTGCTGAAGTTAAAAAAAACCCATTCACGAACTTGTCCTTACTTTTTAAGAGATAAGCTTGTATAACAAATTTCAGATCAATTACTCTAATATTACGGCAGTTGTCGTGGACACAAACGGACGTTGTGGCAAACTCAACATACCCTCACCATAAGTCCTTCCATCATCGCAGCCATGAGGATTGAATAATGGCAACCTCCTTATGATAACTTCTTGGGATTGATTTTTGTGGTATTTTTGCCGGACTTTCCTGGCTTTAATCATATTTAATCATTATGAATACATTTATAAGTTGAAATAAAACAATCATAAAACCATATCTTATTCAACGACAAATCAAACGATCTTGGTAGAGAATCTAAGATCTGGCTGGAGGAACTAAAATCTGCAATTAAGTTTATGGAAATGTCGGTAAATATCGAAAATGCAGGTTTAAGCAGTATAAACTACAAAACCGTTGTCGATGTTACAACACTTATGCTAACATACGTTATTTCTCTTCGCACCTCTCTTGAAGTGGCACCGCCTGTACAAATATTTTGAAATCGATACTTTCTACTAACAATGCTATGGTTATGTCAACCAGTACCCCTATTGACAATTCCCTTTCAGATATTTGATCTTTTGCAACGCGACAACACAATAAACTTATTATGTGGGCACAACCCCACAGAATACAGGCCAATGTTTTATATATAATTCATGCATGTAATACGAAGATTATATATCATAGCTCAAACAGATTTTCTTTAATCGCAAATGTTATATTAATTAAACATATATTTCATTTTTAGTTTCGCAGGTCAGAAACATTGGGTTGTTATTCATTGTTGCATGTTCATTTGAACTTAATATTAATCAATAATACATCCAATAACTTATTGCTAACCAGTAAGACGAGAATAACTAATTACTAAGAATTTTGGCTATAGTAGGAATCAGCGCCATTTACGATAAGATCTCTACGTCCCTATTAATAACCCTCACAATCCCAGCAATATGCATTCATCATATGCAAATGAACGTTGTGAAAAGGACCGAAGAAAGCGTGAATAAAGTAGAGCTAAATAGTTGTTATCGGTCGTCGAAACGATTTCAAGATACAATGAAGTATGACTTATCCAATCGTGAAAGAAACAAAAGTGAACGAACGGAACATGGCTCGCTGATCGCAAACGTCGTTTGTCGAGCAAATAGCACTGATAATTGACTTTGGGGCACGGGGCCGCTCCAAATTGAGATCTTTATCTCTACTGAGCAGACCGGTTCGCTGGTTTTCGGCTCAATGGGATACTACTTCCACTACTGTTGCCCTTCCTGTTGTACATGCCGCGATCCTGATGGATACATCGGTGGCAAATCATGCATAAACTGCCCATACGAATTCGTTCAAGCTGAGATAATTATCTTATTGTGGCCGTTGCTTCTGTGAGTTTGTTTTTTGTACGTCTGATTCACTGATATGTTTCAGATGGAAAGATTAATCAACCATAAACGCTCCGAATCTATTGTGTCTACTTGATTAGCAAAAAAAATCCATCCAAGGATTCTATGCGGACAACTAATGAATGTTTATTTTTTGCAGAGCAATAATGTGTAGTCTGGTGTTACAAGATTAGTTCTTCTCATGTGGTTCTTCACGATAATCAATGGTTTATACTCTATATGGAGTTAAATTTACCAGAAGCTCAAATTGTATAAAAAGAACTTTTCAAAAATCTTAAAAAAAACATAGAAGGAAACTTTTTGTTGAATTCATAATTTCCAGTGAATGCCATATAAAGTTGTGTCCCCGTTAATAATCATATATTTCGTTTTGACGTTTCAACTTTTTCTACTATATCATTAGAAACGGTTTATTTTAGGTCCAATTTTGATTTTGCTTATTTACCATACTATGGTATGGTAACGTTGGGGCGTATGCAATCTTGTGCCTTCCGATACTTTCACCTAGAAAACCTTCTATATTGCCCCTCATCCTTAGACGTTCAGTATGATTGCAAAGTCAGCAATTGCTCAAGGAGTGTGTTATGGCGGAACAATTACACCTAGTTTTGTCAGCATTATAACGTCGCTTTCATACATTGGATGCACACACAGTTTTGTAGTCATAGATCTTCGATTGCAGCGCTTTCAACACTTCCTGGCTGTCTGAACTTATGTTAATGTTTGCCCATGTTATGCTCCTATGAGTACATTCTTATGAGTACACATATGTCAACAGGGTGAGCTTCCGCCTGGAAGATGGTTGGAATATGGCCCATGGCTTTGAATAAAGAACATAATGTCCACTCATGCCTACCCCAACACCCTCCTCGGTTTTTGATCCATCTCGGAATCATGGCGATGTAAAACCTCTATCTGAGCATCTGAGTGGGATATTTGTGGTCATGAATGGCCATTTTTACTGACCAATAATATCGACGATGAATGTAGACAGATAACCTGATGTCGTTGCGCATTTCTAGCTCATCGCCACAATATAGTGTTTCCAATGCTTATAGGTGACCATAAACCAGGACTGGCTAAAGGTTTTCTCACTGGGTTATCAATATGGCATCAAAAGCAGCATATCTTTTTACATGCACCAGCTCCAGTGGGGCACATACTCATTACCCCTATAATGTCAAACGTATGAGACTTTGCAGTTTTGTCAGCTTCGTTTGTTCGATAGGCACTACATCAATAATCAAATTGAACTTTTTGAGTTGGTTTGATCTTTACCATACGTACACCCAACATTTTATTAGGTATAATATAAGTAATGACACCTCTTAAACTTTGCAATATTTTATTTGATATGCTCTGGTACCGGTTTCGACGTTAAGTCATCTTCAGCCAGAAATCTGTACAAGAAAACACGACAAATAGTAAATAGAATTAAATAAATAATAAAAACTTACAGTCAATTACCAACAAGTGTACATTCTATTAATCACACCCATTGGCACGTGGCGAGCGTACATACATGTATAAAAATAGGACGAGTACATTTAAAATTATGTGTGTTACCCCACAAACGGTCGTAGCTCAACAAGGAAAAAGGTTATTTATCGGGCAATTCCGTCATTCGAAGAAGCAACCGTAGACAGCTCCGGCGCGACGTCACATCTTGTCTTCGAATCCTGAAGATGTTGTGACTGAAGCACCAAATTGGTGACATTGGGTACCCCCCTTATGGTCTCCATTTGAGTGTTTTTTTCCATTGAGTGTCCATCTTACTCCTTGGCTATACCGTACTGATGAGGACTAATAGTCCGAAACACGTGTCTACGGTTGCTTCTTCGAATGACGGAATTGCCCGATAAATAACCTTTTTCCTTGAATATCTTACCGTCGATAAACCTTTTCCATCTGTAGCTCAACAAGACGCGACGGTATGAATTTTCCAGCGCGAACAGGAAAATAGTTGGGGTCGTTCTTTCGGCGATTGCAATAAAATCAGACAAGATATCAACGTCAATAACTAAATATTCTTAGAAAACTAGTTAGAGGCAAGCACAAACATTCTTACAAATCAAACCGTTTCAAAAAAACACAGGTTATCAATTGGGCAAATTGAAAAAGACACACTCTTTAACATAAAAGGGGGTGGGGGGTTGCGCACAAAAAATGCAATAAAATTTCTGGGGTTGGGGAACCTCCAAGAAAAACACAAAAATTAAAAATGTAAAGTGTTCATCAAAATACAACAATAACTTGAGCAAAACATCAAGGGAAGCTGGCGGCAAGCATCAGGGCAAATGAAAAATTGTGGAGAATGAAAATTTGATTAAGAATTTGAAAATTAAAGGTAAGAAAATAAAGGTTTATATAAAAAATCGAGTGTTGATGAGGATATGAGGAGGTCCAACCAAAGGTCCAACCTATAGCCCCCTTCTGACATTTATGAACTAATTTAACATTATCAAAATCAAACTTATGACCGGTTTCAATCATATGTTTATAAATATTAGAGGTCTGTTGGTACTTGTGCTCGCTAAGACGTGCCGCCACCTTCCTGCCCGTTTGGCCAATATAAATAGCGCTACAATTATGACACTTCAATGAATAAACACCACTCTCCTGCAATATAGATTTAGGCACTTGGCGTTTCTTCGATAGAATATGGAGGATTTGAGTGTTAGTTTTGAAAGCGGGAACAATGTTATAGGGTCTGAGGATTTTTGGGAGTTTAAAACTAGAGGGATTGTATGTGAAGGGCTTATAAACGATAGGATTTGGTTGTGCAATTTGTCTGGTGTAGAGGGGGTCTGTAGCGATTCTGGTTTCATGCAAAATTTTATCATATATTTTTTATTGAACTTCCTATATTTTAGTGCATATTTGAATTCGTTACTAAATTATACGGCAGTATGTATTAAGATAGGTAGTTACGTCAAATTTAATCTAATTGTTTTATTTCGTAAAGCGCACATGCTCTACATTCTATACATATGCTTAAGAACTATGATTATATCATACAAGAAAAAAGATAATGTAATTATGTATGTAATAATATCGTTTATGTGAGATTGAAATCATAATAATCTTAATAAATAAAAGAGAACAAGAAACATAAAAGAAGGAGAAAAGAAGTTCTCTTAAAAAAAGTACGTAGACAATCCTACATTATATCGTTGATTGCCAACGGATATACCTAGATAGTTAGACATGGGTTAGTTGGAGCCACGACATCCAGAGGGCAGGGGTTTGAGCAAAATTCATTCACAAATTATAGCGGTTTCGACTTATACACATTTATAGTTTTATGGACGCGGTGTGTCCGAGCATACAAATGTGAAAATAATATAATTTGTAAATGAATCTTGCTCACACCTCTGCCCTCTGGATGTCATGACCCCAATTAACCGATGCCCAACTACCTATTTCCGTTGACAATCAACGTTATATTAACAAAGGTTTGAATGGTTTGATGTTTGGTTCCTTCCAATATACTAGTTATGTGAAATATATAAAAATATTGTACACAAGCCACGCATCGACACTTTCTTTCTGTCTAGGAATTTAAGTAGCAAAACCTGAATTACTATTATTTAAAAAATATAAACAAAAATATGTAAATGCTTGAATTGAATAGACATTTAGAATAATCTCTTGCAATAATGTAAAGAGTAACACACTGAACGCGCAAAATAACAATATAAAAATAGGTAACTAAGAGTGCAAAAAATTAACTTTAAATGTAGCGTGGAACAACATTAACAATTAACATTTAGTCGTCCTTTGTTTTATGTTTCGCATCCATCCTAATTGTACCTGCAAATATGGCAGGATACATTTTGAAGGTTAATTTACCGAGAACAACACAATGGCCTTTTTGTTTCTAATTATGTACAGGATGTGAGATTTGCAATTCTTGAAGTTGGTTGTCTGTATCAATATTGAGGTATATACTTAAACCGTAGGGAATATTAAACCATTAATCATTTCATATTTGAAGATAAATAATAAAGAATACTTGTTTTTACATTATTCGCAAATGATAAAGCGCAAGCGGCGCGAAATATAAATTATTATGATGGTGATTACCTTGGTAATAATGTAGATAGATAGTGAACGGAAATACAATTTTGCTTTTAGTGATTGTTTTATTTCGTGGATAATCAGGAATTTCTTGTTGTAATGTTGTAATGTTTATTACTACGTCTGAAATTAAAACTCTTATTAAACGTGAAATTCGTTTCGTGTGGGTTTCGTTGTCGGCAATCAAAGACAGGCTCTTAGAAATTTTAGGAGATACACTATTACAACTTATGTCTTAAAGTTAATGACAATTTGTAATTTGTAGTTCTGGTGTTGCTGCCCAGAAGGGTGTTCGTTCCTTGCGCATCTGTCACAAGGCAACAACAAAAACTTTTTAAAGATGAGTGAGATCCTACAGTACTTTTCGAAAAGATAAAAGATTAAAAGATAAAACTAAGTCTATATTCAATTCTAATTTACAACCGCTAGTATGTAAAAACTAGTATACCACAAAATTAGTGAGATTTTACCTTGCTCAGTCGTCGTGGCGTTCGGTAAACTTCAAAAGAGAGGAACATGAAAAGAAAACAGCAAATAAATTAAACAGAATAATTAAAAGGTCGTAGTACACCACCCAGACTTTTTCGGATATTCCGAAAGCAGGAAAAACTTCTACGATAATTAAAATCGTTTAGTGATATCCCTTTAAAGAACTATAGAGGAGTAATGATACAGTTTACGATACCTTACATTCACAAGATATTCGAAGATTGGCAAAAACAAAAATATTATTTTCAGATCAATCAAAGTAGTGTGCCATCATACATTGATCCAAATTTTGATTCATATGAAAATAAGGTATTGGGCCTCACTTCAAATTTATATTGCAGGTGACATATCGCCAATTGAACCTGTGTGTTATATTTCTCCTCAAAAGATTGGAAGGAATAGCTTTGCAGCTCATCGCCTTCATAGAACAACCCTGCACAAAACGAGATTAAACTGTCCTGGACGATTTACAAGCTTATTGGTATTTTTGCAGAGATCCAATCTATGATGCTTGAGCCATGCTTTCTTTTAACCAACGTCATAACCAGATTTGGTTCCAAGTTTCGCAGTATGGAAACACCACTTCAATGATATGTCACATGGTTTCTTGCATCATACTTTAATGTTCATTCAAGGTTCTATGTAGAGCTATGGAAAGATGTATGTTCTTATCGCTGCTTCAGATTTTTAAAGCAGTGTGTCTGAGGTATATCATTTTTTTGCATAGCGGCCGAAGATAGGTTAGCAAAAACCAGTACCAGAATATATGTATAACCGACTTGCTTGTTAAAAATTGCGTGATAGCGATAGGAACATACATGTTTCCATTACTGTACCTACGCTTCCATTAATAATAAAATAAATTTCCACATTGTTACAATAAAAAAATGCACACAATATCACACATTTATAATTTATCCCTTCTAAGAATTTAACGTCATCTGAAAATTGTACTTTTTGACCCTCAAAATAATAATGTCACAGAATTCCTTAAGGAGGCTAAAATAAAGGCTTGAACATTGTAGTTCATATCTATGAAGATTGAAAGTAGCATACAGGGTGTGTCACGGAACTGGTACATTAGAAGTTTCTCATGTTCTACGATTTCTGGAAACTTGAAATGTTGGAATTACAATTTACTCGATCTGAGCTCTTCAGGTAAAATATTCTCAAGTTAACTGTCACGTCCGGTCACCGAAAGTCGGTATCAAATTTGTTATTTTAAATGGAATGATATAATTTTAGTTTTATTTTTAGTTTCTACGTATCAAAATGCGCCATTTTTAATAAGTTTTCCCTATACCTAAATATCACAGTTTTGAGTTTTTTTTTATTTTAGTAATTTTTCAGAGATTTTCGCGGTTGCGTTTAAATTTTAATATGTTGGTTACTATTGAAACTGGCAGTTTCATGCTTTGTGGTCCAAAACTAGAAGCATAACCAAATAAGACGATGTATAGTTCATCATGATATCTTATACAGGGTGATCAAAATTTACAACATCATAATTCAAAGGTAAAAACGCATTTTTTTCAATTGAAATATCCTGTATACCGATGCACCATTCGATGGGTAATCTTATGCCCTATCAATCAGTATTAGGGTTCCCTATATCTATCTTTAATAGTTTTGAGATATTGTCACATTTTCTTTAAATCCATTTTGAATACTACCATTTTATATTATATATATTTTTATATTGCAGGAAATTAGATACGAAATTTACGACAAAAATTTAAATAGTGATAGATATTTAGAAATTTTGCGTGGATGTGTGAACAATTTTTGCGAAACTCTTTCCCTCAATATTTTACGCGACTGCTTTTATCAAATGGACGGTGCACCGGCACATTCTTCGCTTGTTGTGAAGTAAATCCTAAATCCTCAAGTTTGGAAGAGAGTTTTCAAGCTTTTAAGTTTTTACAGAAATAGTAGAACATGAGAGAGAAACTTCTAATGTACCAGTTCCGTGAGACACCCTGTATATCCTGTCAAGTGTTATTCGATTACTGTAACCAAACGTAGAACCAGCTTAAAGTTCATGATTCATATATCATCATTTTTTATCACGTTATTGTAATTTTAATTATTCTTTAAAAAGAGATGCAATGGACACTTGCCAGATTCGTAACGATTCGTACGAAAAAACAAAATCTAAATGAGCTGTCAAACCAAAAAGCATGTTGACCATTATTAATTACAGTCGCCGTATTATACTTATTTATAATCTGTAGAACATAAATATGTGGTATTGGAAGAAATTACGAATTGCTTGATGAGTTCATCTTTCATTGTGTAAGCTGCCATTCTTTGTGTAGTTTTTCTGATTTAAGGATTGTAGTAGATAATCCTCTATATATCGCAATATATCACACTGGCTACACTGTCTGAATGCGGTGGAGAGAAAAGTTGGTGCACGACGAATGACGTATCAAATTTATTGACCGTGTCCAACAATCAGTTAAGATTAGACAGTAAAGGATACGTCGGCGATGACTTTTTAAATGTTTTTAACGGTTGTTAAGGTTTATGGATGCCGGCATCCCTACATAAAAAGAAGGACCACACAGAAATCAACCAACCGATCATGTAATCGATTTCGACCAGAAGCTATTGTTTAAGATCACCCGCACAATCCATGTGTATCGAAATGTTGTTCATGGTTACTTAAGCTTCTTCTATGTAAATACCAATTTGTGTAGGTAGTAGATGTGGTACCATTTACGATACAACGGATTAAGGCATCATGATTTATACGATTATAAGTTGACTGAATTTAACAATAGTATATTATTATCCAAGTTTTATAAGACGTCGTATTGGCGCACGAGTTGTTTCAAACGGAACGAGTGCGCCAATACATCTTATAAAACGACTGTAATATATACTATCTTTTCTTCCCTGCGTCGTTAATTTTATACAAATTTCGAAATTGTGGTTACTATATTGCGCTAAATTAGAATCTAGGGTATTTTGCGGGTACCACGTGGCAGTACTGTACTAACTGTCCACTGCGTAAGGTTTGGATAAAATCATGACAAAATATAATTTTGAATAATTTTACTCTACTTTAGCCTACAAGCTTTAATAAAAAATCAGCGAGGACGTAACCATGACCATAATGGAGCTTGGCGCAACAGTGTTAACCCTACTGTGATAAAAACATGAAACATAACCTAAAAAGTTACCTTTAAAATAGTAGTTTCATAATTATAATAATCAGAATAGACGTGTTTGGCGGTAACTAATTAGTTACTTCAAAGAATAAGAACTTACTACAGAATTGTTATAACAGTTAACGTTTAATAGCAGTTTCTACCTAGTACCACTGGCTTATACAAATTTACACGCAGATATAATTGAAACTAAATAGTATTTTTTAAATTTAAAATTACATGTGATGACGGTAATACAAGTACGTTGCACACAACCAGAACTAAGACAAAGTCAAAAACGATGGACAAAAACAAGTACGGTATTGAAACGAGCAGAATTCGGTGCAAAATGTTACCGAAAACTTATACGTTACATATGAAATCCCAACACTGTACTATAGCTTCCTACGTGTATGCTGATATTCAATAAACCATTTATTGCACATATACAATCCCGCAGCAGTAATTAAAATCGTTCATATCTAGGATGTAGGTTTGATCTTCGCATAATACCTTATTAAAGTAAATGTGGTCCTTGAATTATATCTGATAAGGGGATTTGATGTTTAGTTGAAAAGAATGATGACGATCACCTACCAGAGTCGCATATAACATCATTGTGAGATGTGATAATCGCATACAAAATTACACCCCTCTGGTAAAGTATGTAATTTTATTTTAAAGTCTATTATAAATGCCCAAATTCAGATATTTCAGATTACGTCCTATTATAAACATCAAATGATGCTCCCTTTTCATACCCTTCAGGTTGATTTTAGGAACATATTTACATGTTTATGAGGAATTCATGGTAAGATTTCATTTTTGATACCATCAGAAAACAAAAACAACCTTTCAAACCGAATTATGCGCGAAATATCAATAAAAAATATCCCTATATAAAGGTGCTTCAGAAATAACGACTAACCCAGAAGGAGCATATGCCCAAGCACGTAATAAATATCTTTTGTCAAATAACGTATCGTCTAATATACACATTCTTGAGAGAATAATAACGAAAAACGGAATCTGACCCTGTTTAGCGCAAGAGAATCGTCAACACTCTATACCGCAGTTATGCTGCAACTTGTGATAAAACAACGCTAACATAGCGGTCTGCCTCCACTCTGGCGCTTCTCGCTTAATTATTGTTATGGAACAAAAACCAATTACAGACAGTTGTGGCAAAGCTGAAATTTATATATGACATTAATAATAATATTTTAAGCCTATATGTTAGCACTGGTGACGTTTGTCACGCTTCTATCATCCAGGCAGGCAACAGGAGGTATTATAAAAAAAACACGTATACATAATTAATTATCAAGCATATTAGTATAACAAGAACAGTAGGGTTTAGGAGAAAATTCACGATCAACGATCGAATAAGGAGAAAGAGACAACATTTTCAGACTATCCTATCTAATTATTTTTTTAATGTATATCTTGTAGGTGTATGTATATCTGTACCCACGCCGGGCTATCTATATACGGCATGCCCACACATATTTTTTATCACACAAAATAAGCCAGAAAATCTCTTTTACAAACTCTGTTATTCATGTCGAACAAAGGGGTTATTATCGAAGTGGGGCGTTGTCCGTACCAATAAAAAAACAGGACCCCTTAAACCTCTTAGCTATAGTTAGCGTCTCGTATATGAAATTTAAAACAGCCATAGGCCGAAGATCTCGTTAAGTAGTAGGTAGACCTGGATGACGAAGAGTGCCAAGAGATAGCAAGAGAAATCTCAAAGCGATAGAGACAGATGCCAGGAGGGATAACAACAGGCTACCGGGCACAGCGGACGAAATCCAGCTCATAAATATGCATATAGGACGATAAATATGAGTGTAGCAGAGAATTATGTGACGTGGCATTTAGAAACATCTCGCGCTGTTATAATCACCGGGCTACCTACCTTCTTACCTACAGCTCTACCCTGGTAGAGACCAGACAGACCCACCTTCCTGGTATAAGCCTACAGACAACCGTGTTCACAACCGCACGCACTGATTGTATGCAAAGTGCTTTCTTTCAAGGTGTCCGCAACATGTCTGAAAAAATCACGGTAGTACATAATTTACAATTCTATTTCAGTCCAGTTCGAAGAATACAATTTTGTACTGACTTTATTGTAATTTAAATTAATTATTACTTATTCGTGAAACTATAAGCGAGTTATGATGAGTTAGTGAGTTCTGTTCTTGCTGGATGTAATTAATGATACTTTAGTCAAAGTTAAACGTTAATATGGTTTCTTCTGTGATGGTATCACCAATTGCACACTTTTGTGGTAGCGGCTCTATAGAAATTGGAAACTAAAAGATCTACTAATTGCAAGACTGGACAATTTTCGTATTATCCTACACAATACGAAATTTGTGTGGCTCTATGGAGATACGGAATGTCCTAGTTGCAAGGCTAGGCAAGAAGTAGTTCTTTACATGCCTAGGCAAGAAAGTAGTTTTCACAATATGGCTTTTTCGCATTGGTACAGAATCTTATTACAATACAATATATGGACTATATAATAAGTTACCGGTCTAAACTGTTCTCATAACGAACCGAAATAGTTTCTCCTAGAGGCAAAACTAGTTCATCCTGGTATGTGAATGTATACTACAGAGGGCAAACTGGCATAGGCTAGGCCCAGTTAACACACGGCCCACGGCTGTAACCATTTGAAACCATTTGGGTTCGCCAGGCGTGGCCTAGGCCAAACTGATTTCGATTAACGGTTTCGAAATGTACTATAATAACGGCCGTCATCCACTCTGTTAATTGTGGAACCAGATGAACGCAATTTGGATTAGGTAGCTATAATATAATACTAAAACAGTTTTTGGTATACAGGGTCCTGCAACTAAACTCCCGTCTTCTGTAGCTCTCTTACTCATTAAGCTAAGAGTTTGACATTTTGCAAACTTACCCTGTACTTCAAGGTACAATTCAAGAAATTATTTTTTATTATACAGGCTGTTCCAAAAATGTGCAACGCCATGGTAATATATTTTTTAAATTGCATGCTATACATTTTTTTGCACATTTGGAAGCCTTTTATGGTTGCCTACATATCACCAAAATTTTATTGAAATCGGTTGAGTGACCGCAGCGGAAAAAAATAAAAACAAAAAAAAAATTGATTTTGCATCGTAGGCTTTAAAAATCAATAAATACCACAAAATGCACCTCGTTAATAAAATATTGCGACGTGCTTATTAAGTTAGATGTAATAGTCTCGTTAACCAAGTGACATTGATCCAAATTATACAGGGTGACCAAAATCGAGTGTCAAACTTGTCAAACTTCAAAGCGTGTTATTGTTCTTATTTTAAATTGGAACCCATAAATTTTTTTATGTGTAATGATGCAGAAATAAAAAATAAACATTGTTTCTAAATACAACCCCATAACAATTCCCAATAACTTATTCGCCAAAAACTCATTTTTCAACGTTTCCAACGGCAATTTTAGATAATAAATATCGTACGTGGCTTTGAAAAACAATTTATTTCATAAAAAATAATAGACGTATTTTAGATTTGAGTGTACTTAATTAAGTAGTTATTCAAATGCTAAATTTACTGCATAATTTACCTATAGCGGTAACGACGGAAATGTGGCTATAGGTCAATTTTTCAGTAAATTTAGCAATTGAATAACTACTTAATTAAGTACAGTAAAATCTAAAATAACTCTCTGCGTTATATTTTATGTAATAAATTGTTTTTCAACGCCACGTACGATATTTATTACCTAAAATTGCCGTTGGAAACGTTGAAAAATGAGTTTTTGGCGAATAACTTTTAAAATATTGGGAATTGTGATGGGGTTGTATTCAGAAACAATATTTAATCTTTAATTTCGCATCGTTTCGCATAAAAAAATTATGGGTTCCAATTTAAAATAAAAATAATAGCGCGCTTTGAAGTTTGACAAGTTTGACACGCGATTTTGGTCACCCTGTATAATTTGGATCAATGTCACTTGGTTAACGAGACTATTACATCTAACTTAATAAGCACGTCGCAAATTTTTATTAACGTGCTGCATTTTGTGGTTTTTATTGATTTTTAAAGCCTACCATGCAAAATCAATTTTTTTTGGTTTTTATTTTTTTCCGCTGCGGTCACTCAACCGATTTCAATAATATTTTGGTGATATGTAAGCAACCATAAAAGGCTTCCAAATGTGTAGAAAAATGTATAGCATGCAATTTAATAAAATATATTACCATGGCGTTGCACATTTTTGGAACACCCTGTATAATAAAAAATAATTTCGTGAATTGTACCTTGAAGTACAGGGTAAGCCTGCAAAATGTCAAACTCTTAGCTTAATGAGTAAGTGAGCTACAGAAGACGGGAGCTTAGTTGCAGGACCCTGTATACCTACATGATGTGAGTAAGATTTCCGTTTTTTTTTTTCGGAAATGAGTTCATCTTTTACATTTCAAACTGCACTCTGTACTTTGCTAGCGATACTTTCAATCGGGTGCTATTCTTAACACAAAATATGTGTATTGTGAATTTTACATACTCAATAGTAGTTTTACCAAACGAAAACGCTATTAATAGACTAAAATGAATTTAACCTCAAAATAACGACAAATAATTTAATTCCTTCAAATCCTTCTCATAAATGTTTCATTAGAGGAAAATTCTTGTTTATATTCTTTGGAGTCATCCCCATTTCTGACATAATCGCCCTGACTTTCACATTCCAGGCTTCTCTCTTGTACTCTGTCAATTCGCACACTATGGTATGGTAGCACTGGGTTATATGCCATCTGTGTCATTCGATATACTGTGACCTGGAAAATCTTTTGCATTTGGGGGTAAATACGTACAAATTAGTGACTGTACGACACTTTGTGTACATCCTAAACTAGTTTATAAAGAAGTAAATGTGTACTACAAATAATCTGTAACAAACTCACCTTATTCTATGTGTGCGGTTGTTTCTGAAATTCACCATCATAATATTAGGTTCGGTGGTGTTTCTTGACAATTTGGCGCTGCCGGCAGGCGCGAGTGGTGTACATTGGTGCCATCTAACATGCTACGTCTCAAGCTGTAATCAATTAGAGGTAAAGTGAACGGTAAAATTTAAGTGACATTTAAACGAAAAGCTAATCATCCCTATTAATTTGCTTACTGTGTTTACGTAGTAGGTTAACTGCGCGGTGACAAGTGCGCAAATTATGCGCGCCAATTATGCTTGTATGTATTGTATGCGTATTAAGTACGCATCCCTACGTAACAAACCCCCCCGCAGATAATGACTAACAAAAACGTTTGGCTTTGTATATACCTGCTGAAATTTGAATAGGTTATGGTTGCGTTTTTGGTGTTTATAGCCGGTAGCCAGCGGCGAAACGAATCAAACAACTACTGGAATGTTGAGACGCGTTCACATAACTCGTTCGCGTTTTGGAAAATTTTGAAGCAAAAACGTCCGAGAGGCCGTGTTTCGTCTATTTCGAAAACTCACGCAACGTTCTCTCTCGCGTTACCGAAAACTCCTATTCAAATTTTCCATACGCTATTAAAAAGCCATTTTTTCGCACGTGAAGTGGTGATAGAAAATCGTCGAAATAACGTTACATTAATATAGACTAGAACGCAATGTGTCGGTTTCGGCCACCGAAGACATCACTACTACTATAATGCTTAAGCTTAGATGAGTTACATCAAACATAAAAAAGACAGCCATGTTATAGTTTTACTAATGTAACTAACTACATCAACCGTGAAGTATAATTGCCTTTCGGTTTGGTTTCTTTGTTTGAACTTTCGTATCAGGGTGCGGATCAGTTTGCTAAGCAATCAAATCATGACCTTCGTTACCTATAATTATTCCAAGAATCATCAGGAGCATTCTTCTCGGATCGGTTTAATTATTATTGTGTAGACCGGCGGTCCACCGAACATCCCATTTCAGTTCAACAATGTAAGCTTAGTACAGAAGGAGTGACGGAGAAGTAGAACAACAAAGTAACTAAAGAAGAAAAGCAGATGTAGTTAATTTGATTAACTTGTATACTTTACGGTTTGCATGTGATATACCGCAGCTAGATCAGTGTGAATCAACAAATATATGTTGGAAATTGTACCAGAAAAGCAATTCTTTGGCGAGATGGACATATAATTTATAAGCGACATATCTCGAGAAAAAGTAAAACGGAAGTAATTCGAAAAAGTAATTTGCAGAACGCCACACCCATAGACAGAATATCGATTTAACATACTAAGTTCGAACTGATTCTTATTCACTAGGCCAACAAAACCGATAAATTTCACTCATTAGACTGTGTACGATATAATGATATAATAAACATTATTGTTTGGTCATAGTATCGCTAACTAACATAAAAATGTTGGCTTCAATAAGTAAGACATGACATAAGTTTTAAACTTTACAGCAAAATTAAGATGTAAGTAGTAAAATCAAAATAACTCAAAATCAGTGGTGTTGATCTGTTGGAAACATTCGTCGACATATTTTTTAACTAAAGAATGTTTTAAAATCTGTATATATAAAAAAATGCGATAAGATCAAAAGCTTTGTCGTCAGTGAAACTATCAATGAGCAATAAATAATAATTAATATGTATTTAACATTTACTATTTATGAAAATGGCAAATACTCGCCTTGTATCGATTATAATATTATCCCTAGGGTGGCCCTATTTCGTGGTGGTACTGTCGATACTAAAGTTACCGGGGGAATATTTCCGTTATTATAAAAGATAGAAGAAATCAACGACACAATACATACAATAATTCCTAATTGTACTAGGATAGCGATTTATTACCGTTAGGCAGGCTGTGCGAGTCAAATACGACGTTTTATCTACGACTCATAAATTCCATTTTATGCAAAATATTATAAATGTATTTGTCAACGATGGCGAGGCGAACTGTCAAATAACTGTCATCAACGTAGGTTTTGACAGACTTTGACACTATTTGACACTTGTATAATGATGACAGTTCGTTCAAATAATCAGGTCATTATTTGAACAAACTGTCATTATTATACAACGATAGTGTCATTATAATCATTGGCGCGTATAATGATGGGGATTATATAGTCATAGATACGTATGCAATGAAGTTATTTTATGTGAGTCGTAGATAAAGATAATTATGTTCTAAATTGAAGCCACAATAATTTGAATTTTTTAAATTAATTTATGCAACCTTAATCAATGAAAATAAAAGCAAAAATTGGAACAATAGCCATTAGGAAAATTAGAAAAAATCTGATGTGGCCAGGCACATGACTTTATCATACAATATATAAAATTAATAGTTTAGCTGTATGAGAATCTATTTGACTGAGATAAATTGTGTCTGCATTTTGATAGTCAATAGTATTAATCGAAGGTATTGTCAAAGCACGCTACCTACTGCCATCAGAATAATAGTTGCTTAACTCACAAGTGCCGAAAGTACGGAATAGCACAACGAGAGGTGATATGGAGGTGATGCGGCGCGTCACCGATGACGAAGCGTCGTCGTCGCATGTGAGCGAGTCGCGCTAGGTAGTTTTCGACAGCAGTGACATCAACGTTATTTGTGTTGCTTTTTGAGAAATACGTATTTTTAAAAAAATTAAAAAATGGTTATATTTCGGTATAGAAAATGTTAGGTTGATACCACTTCTACGAAATGTCAAGTTTAAAAAGCTAATTCAAATTCTGACAGATTTATATTCGTTCATGACACTGCAGATGACGTTCCATAGCGGGTCTCCGAGTGTGACAGCGTGGTGACAGCCATAGACATTTCTGTGGTGACAGCACAAAAAAATATTTGTCAAAATCCTGGCTACTATGTAGTTTAATATCCATGCAGATGCGACCGATCTCTATCAAATAGAATTTGCTCTTGCAGCTAAACTATTAATTTTACCAAATAATGTCATAGGCATAAATTATTCAAAATTTCCTCTGCTTTAATTTATTATTTAACTATTTTGACGAAATTACAGAAATGGCGGCTCATCTGCAAAATCCTTGAAAAATGCTTAGAATAAACTACCAGTTCCTTTGGACCCTTTTGAACCAAAAGCTTTTCAGCTCTAAGTTTGGTCATAAAACTTCTAAATATAAACTTTCGTCCCGATACCTTTAGTAGTTTTTCCGGAATCGTCGTCACAAAAATCGTTTACACACGCACACACACACACACACACACACACACACACACACACACACACACACACACACACAGACATTTTTTTGTACCTTGGTCAAAAATGTTCAGGGGACCCAAAAAGACCTATTTCCGCTAAAATCTCAATTTTTTTTTTCGGCATGATTACAATACTTTATCTTACTGCGTATGATAAAGTAAAAAATCTGATGTGGCCAGGCACATGACTTTATCATACAATATATAAAATTAATAGTTTAGCTCCTTGAGAATCGATTTTATTGAGATAAATCGTAGGTATTGTCAGCATTTGACACTACCTACACTACGTCATTAGAATAATAGTTATTTATGTCACAAGTACCGAAAGTACGGAATAGCGCGACGACCGGTGATGCGGCGCGTCACCGAAGGCGGAGCGTCGCCGAAGCACGTGAGCGCGTCGCGCTATCTAGTTTTTGGCAGGAGAGACATCAACGTTTATTGTGTTGCTTTTTGAGAAACATGTATTTAAAATAAAATAAATAAAAAATGGTTATATTTCTGTATAGGAAATGTTAGGTTGGTACCACTTTGACGAAACGTCAAGTTTAAAAAGCTAATTCAAATTCTGACAGATTTATATTTGTTCATAACACTGTAGATGTCACATCCGTACCAACATACTAAAATAAAACTACAGTCATCGCTATACTTTTCTACTCAATTTATCGTTTTTAGAATTAGATATAAAGACGGGTTGATATTTCTTATCAACAAACAATCAAATTGGTGATCTTATTTCATTTGAAATTTGTATTTTGTAATTTCCCGCACTAGAGCGGTAACGTACCATAGCGGTTCTACAACCTCTGATGAAATCAGCTGTTTTCGAGTGTGACAGCACAAAAAAATATTTGTCAAAATCCTGGCTACTATGTAGTTTCATATCAATGCAGATGCGACCGATCTCGATCAAATAGAATTTGCTCTTGCAGCTAAACTATTAATTTTACCAAAAAATGTCATAGGCATAAATTATTCAAAATTTCGTCTACTTTAATTTATTATTTACCTATTTTGACGAAATTGCAGAAATGACGAAAATCGTTGAAAAATGCTAAGAGTAAATAGCCAGTTCCTTTGGACCATTTTGAACCAAAAGCTTTTCAGCTCTAAGTTTGGTCATAAAACTACTAAATACGCACTTTCGTCCCGATACCTTTAGTAGTTTCTCCGGAATCGTCGTCACAAAAATCGTTTACACACGCACACACACACACACACACACAGACATTTTTTTGTACCTTGGTCAAAAATGTTCAGGGGACCCATAAAGACCTATTTCCGCTAAAATCTCAATTTTTTTTTTCGGCATGATTACAATACTTTACATACTGCGTATGATAAAGTAAAAAGCGATAACATGCATAAATTATACAAGGCGGTCTTTCCGTATAGAATCTAAATCTGAAGGCAGACATTACGATATCCAGTTTTTAGAAATTCTGTGTCAAAAATCTATAAAACGTGTTTTTTGCATTTAGTTTTCTCAAAAAGTAGATTCAATAAACACTTTCTGTTTTGAGAATCTAGGGCAAATTCGTACCGAAACATTTTTTTTACTTTATCATATTCAGTACGATAAAAGGAACTGGATGTTTCCTCTAAGCACTTTTCAAGGATTTTGCAAATGAGCTGCCATTTCTGTAATTACGTCAAAATAGTTAATAAATAAATTAAAGTAGAGGAAATTTTGTATAATTTATGTTTATGAATTTGTTTGGTAAAATTAATAGTTTAGCTGTATGAGCAAATTCTTTTTGATCGAGAACATGTCTGCATTAAAACTTAGTTAGCGAGGATTTCACAATTATTTTCATTCTGACAGTAGGTAGTGTCAAAGGCTGGCTTTTGACAATACCTACGGTCAATATTATTTATATACGTATTAGGGATTATACGGAGCTTGTCCTTTAGCGCCAATGTGTAGTCTCGGTTCCAACAAAGTGAGACGAAGATAGATATTTTGTCTATCGATGTGGTACCAGGTATCAAACTGCGTATACGTGACCAGTAGTTATTAGGACCGTCGACAGATGGCGCTATTGTAGCTTAAAGTGTGCGGTCGGTATTACCGCGGCCGTTAGCCGGCAATATTCGGCATCACTAACGCCAAACCAGTGACAGCCCATAGATAACCTTATACGTGTGGCAGCTCACTAACGCCAAACCACTGATACGGACAGCCCATAGATAACCTTTTGCAGGTGGCAGCTCACTAACGCCAAACCACTGTCAGCCCATAGATAACCTTAAACATGTGGCAGCTGGTGGCAGCACTGTGGCTGCCTATGGATCCAATCCAGACAATCGAATCCACGAACTTGACGCATGCGTAGTGCATCCAGTGGCACTACGTCGGATGAAATAGAGATATATGTCGCAACGCTAGTGTTGGAACACCCTGCTGTTACCAACATTACTTATATCATGATGATATTATCAAAACATTTGTCAAATCCTGGCTAACTTGTTTTATTTTAATGCAGACACGATCGATCTTGATCAAATAGAATCTCATGCTATTATAATTGCTATTATACATGCTATTAAAATTATATCATATTATAATCTCAAACTATTAATTTTATATATTGTATGATAAAGTCATGTGCCTGGCCACATCAGATTTTCGTTATTGGACAGATTATATTAAACAAATTAAGTTATTGGAAATCTGCCGTTTTTTGATATGTATACACACAAAAGGTTAATATTTAATTATTTAAAACAACGATCGATATGTTTTTGTGTTCAGAATATCATCCTGAAAATGTGACGAACGATGAAATAATACAGAGTGCCATTTAAAATTTGAAAAATGGCGTCATACCCGAAAAACTCCTCAAGAGTATCCCAAAAATGCGATTTTTCATTTATAAGCACTAATCAAAGTTTCATGCGCCCAACGTAATAAATATAAAGAAAACAAACAGGCGTACCTATGGAGTGCGTCACCCGGTATTTTAATATCCAAGAAATTTTGTGTTTAAGGTATTTATCAATGACCAACTAGTAAAAATTTGTCCGAGCTGTCGTTTAGAATTCCGAAACATTTTCCTAAGTACCAAACGCGATGTTAGAAATTTCCACGACAAACGTCGTGGAAACGTCGCGTCGGAAAAGTAGGTCCACATGCCATTGTGTACATAGTCATTTTTAATGTAAATTTTTGGAGTTCTGCAATAATAATGTCCACATAGCATAGGCTTGAATTTCAAGCTGATTCGGATGATTCGCATTGCAGTCATATCAACTAAATAGGTACCTACCTACTGCAGTTGTGATAGTTTTTGTCGTATCCGATTACTTTTAACAGCTCATTTACTGTACCTACTACTATATCTTTACAATAACTATTAATTGTAGTAGTTTAGCTTCAACAGACAGTAGAGAGGCTCACCAAGCCGATCTACTGGATGAACCTGGACGAGACGCGTTTCGGCCCGGTTTCAGTACAGATAACATCGGTGGAGGGTACCAACTAGTAAAAATTTGTTCCAGCTGTGGAGTGTGGATGTCGTTTAGAATTCCGAAACATTTTCCTAAGCACGTGAATAGTGGTGATAGTATATTGGCATCTAAAGTATCCACATGCCATTGTGTACATACTCATTTTTAACCCTCCAGCCGCGGCAACGGCGAAAATGCGGGAAAATGGACGGGGAAATCGCGTCTCCCGCGGCTGGAGGGTTAATGTACATTTTTGGAGTTCTGCAATAATCAGGTCCACAAAGCATAATATGCTTGAATTTCAAACTGATTCGGATGATTGAATTGAATTGCAGTCATGTCAACTAAATACCTACAGCAGTTGTGCTACTTTGTCGTATTCTACTACTTTTAACAGCTCATTTACTGCACTACTATATCTTTACAATAACCAGGGGCGCGTTAGCCCATGGGCAAAATGGGCATTTGGCTAGGGTCCCCAATAATAGGGGGCCCCAACGCAGTATTTTGGAAACTCATTTCCTTAATAGAGTACCACACCATGCCAGTCCTCTTTAACGGTGCAAGCAGATTTAGGCTCCTCTCAGCAAGGACCCAACTAATCTTTAACTAATTTATTGCCGTCTCAGGAATAGTGAGTTTTATATTTGCGCTCCTGCCAGTTAGGGACTTATAAGCTATAAATTAATTAGGTAATTAATAAATTACTGTAGTAAGAATAAGAAATTGAACTTTAGAATAGTCTTGCCTATGGGGCCCCAAAGAGAGTGGAGGGAGTTTTAGCAGTGAAGCTTATGCTTTTTGTCATAAAAGAAACTATATCTAATACTGTACGAGACTAATGAGAAACCCTTGACTAAGTTAGAAGAGAAGAACTGTATGAATTCTTCGAAGATTTTCAGTTAATACTTTTCCTATTTTTGAATTCTATTCTGTAAAGATGGATGCTCTAAAAGTCTGTAAATTCCGATCTGCAAAATGCTGTAAATTTGTCAAAGTCCTTATTATTACACAGAGTGTATAAAAAGAAACGTAACCACTCAATATATTTCTTTCTAAAAAGTTGACAAGACAAAGATTCCAATAAAAGTTTTAGGAAATTGCTTAAGCTACAAATTTGAAACGCTAAGAATTGATACACACGTTATATTTAAAAGTATTTCGTATTTATAACTTAAGTCATTTTTAAAAACGATGAGCTCTTGACACGGTGAAATCCTTTTAACACTGTTTAATTGATATATTGATTTCCGGGTGGAAACCGCGTTGAGGACTTTGAAGTAGTCGACATTTCGCGCTCTGTTGCAAGAGGCATCTTCAGGACTAAGTTATCAAACCAAGCGCTAAGAAGATACTGTCGTCTGTTGGGGCGGGTCTTTATATATGAGGGGACTGGCGTCACCAGATGGTGTTTGGAGTGGGGGTAACGTAGTGGAAGGGGTGGGGTTAACAGGTGGGGGTAACGTAGTAAAAGGGGTGGGGTTAACAGGTGGTGGGCCAGCAGGTAGAAGCGGTTGGGACAGGACTGATTTCCAGGTATGATGTAAGTGAAAACCATCATCTCTATTAATATTGGAGGGGTGTTTTAGGATTTCTATTGATTCACGGATCCTTCTAGGGTAGTAATGGGATTCACGGGCGAGGACTTTGGTTTGTGCAAACAAGATGTCATGTCCCGTGTTATATCTGTGTTCAGCGAGAGCTGAACCAGCGATTTGTCGCAATCTAGTGCAGCGTTCGTGCTCAGATACTCGGACGCTTACTGATCGCTTCGTCTCGCCAATATAGACACTTCCACAGGAGCATGGAATCCGGTACACACCAGAGGAAAGAAGAGGAGGGATTTTGTCCTTTGTAGAAGGAAGTAAGTCCGATAGTTTGGAAAGGGGTTTGAATATCGGTTTTATGTTGTGCTTGCGGAGGATGCGTCCAATACGATCTGTCGTACCCTGGACGTAAGGAAGAAAAGCGGTTGCGATTGGGACGTCGTGATGCTGATGAGGTGTGTTATTTGTTGGGTTTAGGTATCGGGAAATGGTTTTAATTATCGAGGACTTGGGGTAGTTGTTTTGGGATAAGACTTTGGTTAAGTGGTCAAGTTCGTTTTGGAGGTATGTGGGGTGGGTAATAGAAATAGCTCTTTTCACAAGGGTGTTGATGACAGCTTGTTTCTGAGCGGGGTGATGGTGGGAATTGGCATTGAGGTATCTATCGGTGTGAGTGGGTTTCCTATACACGGTATGTTCAAGGGAGCCGGATGGAGTGCGAGTAACTAGGACGTCGAGGAAAGGGAGAGAGCCATCTGTTTCCACTTCCATGGTGAAGCGTATGTCTGGGTGTTGCTGGTTGAGGTAGTCGAGAAAATTGTTTAAGGATTGCCGTCCATGTGGCCAAATTACGAAGGTGTCATCCACGTATCTGAACCAACATTTGGGCTTGAGGTTGTGGGATTCAAGGAATTGTTGTTCAAATGCCTCCATGAAAATGTTGGCCACAACAGGGGATAGGGGTGAGCCCATGGCAGCTCCCGAAACTTGTTCGTAGAACTTGCCTCGGAACTGGAAGTAAGTGGAAGATAGACAAGCACCTACCATGTCAGCGTAACATGAAGGTTGGTTATCAGATGTAAGGAGTTGTGTAATTATGGTGATGGTATCCTGGATTACTGGATACTGTTTAATTGCTTTCTTTTGACATTCAATCATCTTGTTACATTTACACCACTGACCTCAGGGACGTGCGGTTTTCACAGTACAATTTGTAATTCAAAAGAGTATAAAGAAACAGAAAGAAAATACAGGATACTATTTTTAAAAATTTAATTTGGTCTGCTTCTTACAAACACAAAACCTATTTATTCAAAAGTAATTCAAGTTTCTAGCTTAAGTCTTTTCCTATACCTTTTATTTGCTTACTTTCTTCTAATATTTGAGGACCAGATATTGACACGTTACGTTTCTTCTTGTTAAAACTGATATAGCAGAAAGCATTCGGAATAATTGTATTTTTTTGATGATATGGAAACAGAATCTTAGGTAATGTTAGAAAAACAAATAGGAAATTACATTTTATTAGAAGTAACATCTCAAAAAACTATAAAACTGCACCACAAATTTAATAAGTACATATTCAGCGGACATATGTATATATTGATGATGGCGTATTTAAGAATCAACTATCGCAGTTTTTAAAATATTTAAAATATTAACAATATATTTATTTGTTAATAATACCCTTTATTTATTAAGATAAATTTTTAAGCTATTTAATAGTTTGGTAAGGAATATCTCCATGTTTTCACCGAATATAATCGGCGACAGACTGTGCGCGCCGATGCCATTGACTCGAACTGTCATTGCACGCTCCCGTAATTGTGGTAAATTTTTGAAGATGTCTGTCTGGCTAGTAGTGGTGCTGATTATCACGAATGCAGCTGAATGTATTGTTCATTTATAGAGACTGACGTATGCAACAAATGACCAGCAGAACAGCTTGAAATTCGAATATTGCACGAATCCAACAGAAATAAAGAATTCATCGAAACCTTGCGTATTATTTCTTATATTTATTAGTTATTTCGTAATTCTTAAGAATAATTAATCTGTTGTTACTAATTATGTATGTACTTATATTAATTGTTGTTGCAAAAATGTCAATAACTTATTAATAACCTATTATTTATGGTTTCTATTAATTGTTCCGAAATGTTATATCAGTATTATTAGTATACCTATATTATTTTTGTATAAAAAAGTAATTCTTCTTATTGGTTAATGTTTGACAAAATATGTCGTTAGACATTTTCATTTGTGATTCTTCTTAATTCTGCATTGTATATGGGGGCCCCCAAATTCAATATTGCCCAGGGCCCCGTGATGGCATAACGCGCCTCTGACAATAACTATTAATTGTGATAGCTTAGCTTCAACAGACAGTAGTGAGGCTCACCAAGCCGATCTACTGGATGAACCTGGACGAGACGCGTTTCGGGCCGGCTTCGGTTCAGATAACATCGGTGGATGGGCGGGCGGGTCGGCCGGCAGAAGGAGGAGGTGTATCACGGTAGCAAGAAGTTCGATACACACACACACACATGCACACAATGGAGCGGACAACGGGCCGGCAAGAAACAGGTAGCACCCCATGTAATTTATAAGCCACTTTCAGCCGACATTTATCCACCGAATTACACTGGACCTCGCCGGTAGCAATCATTTTTTTCACGACTGTGGCACTCTGGCGAATTTGTTTCGACTACCTGCTCTTTACTTTCACTTTCGATTATTAAATTTGTATCGGCAACAACACGCGAGCGGCGATTCTAAAACCACTGTATGATACACTCGTAAGTCTCCAAAGAACAATCACGATGCAAATCAGTCTAATGCTACTGTGAGTATAGTGAAAGTGTACAGAACGTGTAGTTACGATTTATTTTTTGTAAGCAGTAAACAAAATGCCGAATTGAATGTTAATACTATTTCTTGATAGATTTATTTGTGCTGAAAGTTGAGATAAAAATAAGGAAAATGACACCAAATGCTCTAGAAACTCCAAAGTATCAGCGAATACTAGTATCGGGAATACTAGTATTCCCTCGCACGCGTCCATGTTGCCGTCTCCATTACGTTGTTCACGTATGCATTTTGATTATTTTATTTGTGACCCCCATACTCCCACGTACTTGTTTGGCTACGAGGCTTCATCAATGTTAAATTTTGACGTTTTTCAACCACGTAAACCTGCCCTGAAGAAGCCCCAAACCTGCGGGCGAAACGTAGGCTATGTTTTAGATTAGTTGAAAATGGATTACGGACTGAAAGGAAGCGCTTTTTATTTGTCAGACAATCACAATCGCACAGTCATAAGTTGCACAGAAAGGATTCTTTATATCATTTTGTATTTATATGATATTATCAAAATATCTGTCAAATCCTGGCTAACTTGTTTTATTTTAATGCAGACATGATCGATCTCGATCAAATAGAATCTCGTGCAGCTAAACTAATGTATGATAAAGTCATGTGCCTGGCCACGTAAGATTTTTTGAAATATATGGTTACTACTCGAAAATTCGAAAATCTATTATCAATAAGCCCCATAATATTTAGATGCTAAGTAAAAACCGACAGACAATAAGAAACACAGTTACTTTTTATATTGACGAATTATCATCGTCTACGACGTGTAAAACAACATTTTACGACATAAACTTTGGAGAAAGTTTATGGGATTTGGTTATGTGGTTTATAGAGGTTTGTGACACTTGTACAAGCGCCAACGGCTTGTGCATACACTTTATATTCGCGATTATAATTATCTGATCGTCTAATAATATTTATTTATTGTCCGATTATTTTGCGTTTGATATAATCAAATCGCACATCATCGATATAATGGACGATGTTTACCAAACATCGGTGTTTACCATTGATACCAACTATCGATGTTATAAAAATAGTGCTAATATTGTGTATAAATGGTGGTATTGCACTTATCGCTTTATCAACAAAATTCAATTTTAATTTATACAAAAATGTGATTAAATCTAAATTATGCTTTCGTAAGTAAATTAAGACTTTGAACAACATAATCCCAGTACTTCATAGAAAACTATATTCGTATGCAGATTTAAATTATAGGTTGGAGAACAACTTTCGATGCGTTACATCGAACGCCGTCTAGTCGGCGTTGGTTACATCGAATTCGACAAAAGTGACAACTATTAGTACTTTAAAATACACTCACATAGTAAATTAAACATATTTACTATAAAGTTCTGCCAATGTTTAGACAATTTTCTCAACGAATCACACGCTATTTAAAATCAAGGTAACTTGTTTTTAAAATATGTTCCACAAGGTTTCGTATAGTATGTAAATTAGGCTATAGTAAGAATTTACATAAGAACAACGTAAACAAAATATTTTATATATTCCTTTTAAGAATACTAATGTTGGGTGCGAGTTAAGCGTGCATTATTGAAATAGATACGTACATTGAAATAAATACTTTGAGCATTAAAATAATAAATAATGTGTATTAAGTAAATATAAATATATTACATAAAAAATTACATATTGTGCCCTCGAACGGATAACTTGTGCATTAAAATAATACATATTGACCATTCGATAAATATAATAAATGTTATTATGAGCAATATTTTATTCATATTGTGCCCTAAAATCAATAACTTATGTATTAAGATAATAAATATTGAGCACTAGATCTAATGCGCTTCAAAATTAAGGCTGATCTGATTTTAACGAATTTTTAACAAATTTAAACATAGGCATAGGAAATTGAATCACCCGGTATAACCCTATTTCATAAGAGCGGACAAGTCAATCATTTTTGGTCTCACTGTATGTTAATGATAGCGCATACTTTTAATAATATACGACCTTCTAATTAATTTGAATGGGTTACCCTACATATTATGTTAAATAAAAATTGTTTTCGGCATATGACGTCATCGACAGTTTTTTTTTTATGGCAACCGTACTTGTTACTTGTTTTAAAGGTAATTTACAACCGTATGGCCTTACATAACAACGTTGTCAAGAAAGGGACTGTTGAAAATTAGGGTAGAATGGATAACTTATTAGTTTATGGAATGCGAATAGGTGTTTTCAATTGATTTATTTGCGAATCTAAGCTCTGAAACTTGCATATCACGTCAGATTATTGCGTTTATATACTTTTTTTTCGGAAGCGTCCACACATCGATGTAAATGGTTTTATGGCCAAACATATAGGATTCAGGATTCAGATTCTGGTTTACTATGAGAGCATTTTGAGGTATCTAGGACAATGGGTTCATGTTGAATAAGCTTTTGTAGAGGTAACGATTGTATTGCATATTTATTTAAGTGTACAAATATATTATTAATGGTACATTCAAATATATCAATTCACAATTATTTATTCTGGTATACATTTATATAAATTTATTGCACGTTTATTTTTTAATGCACAAGTAATTTTTGGCATTGGTCAAGTATTTTTGTTTTGCATTGGACAAATATTTTATGGATTGGACACATATTTTTGGTGTTGGTCAAATAATTTATCAAATGCTTACATCAAATGTACGTTTTATTTTATTTATTGCGGATATAATTTGTACTGCTTAATATTTAATCCATTTATTGTACCTACTCAAGATAATTTGCAAATATAACGAGAAAATGAGGAATGAACATCGTTCATATCTGTGTGCCCGTCGGGCTCAATATCAAACACATATAGGTATATTTATCCTACATATTAGAGTAGCTACAGTGTGTATTTCTGCTACAATCAGTTTGACATAATAACGCTACATTTTCCGGTGGGCACCTTTTCGAGCACGTGCTATAACTGATAAAATCGGAGATAACGCATCTGATAGCTGCGTTAACGTTTGTCTTCAGGGGAAGGTTCCCCATATAAAGAAACCTTTTGACGCCCGTATATGCAAATATTTACGAGGCATGGTTTGGAACAACGAATTTCTGACACCTGTGTTGATATTATAACATCCTATTTAACTTGATATGTAGTGGGAAATGGGAATAAGTAGATATTCGTCATATTAAGTTGGCAATTGTCTTAACATAAATATTTTAACTAAAAAAACGCAATCACATTTAATTAAAAATACTATTATTTTTGCAGTAATTGTTTGTTTGCTTATATAATTTATCTTTTATGTGTTCATGTTGGTATAAAGGTAAAAGTTGAATGGAAACCCATATATTCAATAAAAAGTACCTTACAGTGTATACAAATAAACTATAGATACAAATTTAAAATCCACTGTAACGGGATTGGTTCGACCTAACCAATTTGTATATACCTAGACGTATCTATACATATATATCACCCTAAATCTTATCTTACAAATTTTGGTAATCATTTAACAGGTAAAGTAAAAATAAATCATTTCAACTTCATCTTAACACACATTATAAAACAAAACTGTTGCTCTGTTATTGAAAAATGTTATTAACTAGAAAAAGGCTTACAGATTGAGATGGGACTTCTATACTTTCTGCTATTTACGTCGGTCACATAAAACACCATCACATCATAAATAACAACAATCCTTTAACTCTTGTATCGTAAAATGGGTCAGATATGTGGACGATGTGGACTTCAAATTTCAAATTAAAATTCAAATTTCACTTACATCATTAGTCCTAACAACTTAAAATGAACTTTGGAAATTCAAAATAATAATATTTTAAACTTTTTAGATTGCACTTTGACTAAATCTAATGATAACATTGAATATAACATACTGAAAGCCAACCACTACCAACTAAACTCCTTTTTATTCCGCTCACACTTTTCCCAGCGTATGGTTTCCTTCAGCTTCCTATTTCATAGCTGCTTAAAATATCCTATTAGTTATAATTTGAACATAAATGAATTAAATTATATATTTTACCTTGCTGATAATAACTGTTTTCCTGAAAAATACATTATTAAACTTCTCCATCATACCATAACAACCTTTATACACAACTGAAACCCCCACTATTAGAATATTCAAAGCTTCTACATATAACAATATTAACTTAAAATGGATCAAAATGTTCCCTAAATTTAACATATATCCTGCATTCATATACCCTGCAAAAAAAGTAATAGTACGATTTATAAACATTCTCTCAAAATGCAAAACCCCTAAATCTATTATTGAACAATGCGGAGTTTACTCAGTCAACTGTTCAGAATATAGTTCAATAAATGTATGTATGTAACAGGAAGGAACATCACCGATGGCGGAGCATAAAAACAAAGCAACATCATATTAATTATAATATACCAAAGTCAATTCGCTGATGTAAAAATGTTATTAACATTTTAATAATAAACCAATATTTTTTTACACTTTACGCTCTTATATTGCCAAACCTTGTTTCCACCATTACGCTGCTAACTTCACAACGGTCGTCTTATAATTCGCCTTGTGTGGTCATTGTGTAGTTCCAAACAATATGCACATGTTGGTATTTATAGCGAATTATAACATTGATGTAAGTAATTTTTTAAAACAATTAATAATAATAATCCACGCCTTAACATCCCCCAACAGCTTTAGCCACTACGGGGGCATCAGCATGCCTGAATTATCATTATTTTGGCCCGCGTCTGTGGCACGTCTTAAGTTTTTTGGCTTTCAGCATTCGCCGTGGAGTAAGGAAAATCCACAGAAAAACATTTACTATGAAAGCAGGGCGTGAGACTCGAACTCACGCCCCCCAGACTGATAGCCAAGCATTAAGCATTAACAAACTTTTATTAAATATCATTAAAAAACAACATAAGCAAACATATTTTCGAATAAAATTTAAAACGGTGCCTTGCGCCGTGGGCGCTTATCCGAAGTTAACAAATAAAAAGAACAAAGAACATTTTACCCGCCAGTGAGTTAACAGCTTGGCGGGTAAATTATAAGAACAAACGACGATAAAAAACGATAAAATGTTTTACAAAAATGAGAAAAAGGGCTTGTAAAACGTTGTCGGCTAAAAAATATCGTTAAAAACTGCGACACTCCGCACTCGTTACAACCGAACGCGCACTGGACGCACCGCAGTTACCGGCACCGCCTTCGCCGCCTCCTCCGCCGATTCGCAGACTTAAGGTGCGTTCCCATTAGTGCTAATGGCAGTGGTAGCAGACGCTATTATAGTATTTCTAAGAGAAAACTGCGAGTGACTCATGTTTATGTACATGCAAACTAATATGTGTCACTATCACGAGATGTGAGACATACTATAATTTCGTATGCTACCACCGCCATTACCACCAATCGGAACACACCTTTAAAGTCAAGCGCTCTACCGCTTCGCCACAGTCTGGCTTAATTTGTATGTACTATAGATATTTTACTGCATTGTAGATTTGGGCTGAAGATGTCATTTTGACGAAATATTTCCGAAGCATTTTGACGCAAACGCGGTTTTTATTTAGATATTTTCGTATATAATTTATGATATCATGATTGGCGCAAATCGGCAGAAGATTGGGGTATCGTACACAGACAGAAAACATTTTTGTTTTTAGAAACATATTTAGTTGAATTTATGGTTTTGGATCAACGTATTTCTTCGGCACAAGAAAATATTTTCTTCATTGAATACAATAGCCGCAATAGCGTATTTTCTAATTTAATTTTAATTGTTGCAAGAATGTTAATTTGTGCTCTGTTAATAAGTTCTTGTCAATAAAGAGTCCTCATTATTCCTTCAATCAATTAATAATTTCTTTAATTAATGAACCATTTATATTGCAAACTAAAAAAACGAATTATTAATTCAATCATCCTCATCAATCATCAAAAAATCATAATTTTTTCGCTCAACGCAATTACAATTATTTGATCTAAATCAATTTCTTTCCGTATAATATACAAACTGTAAATGTTAACTGAAAACTTAATTTGTTTAGCACAAATATGGTTAAATAAAACTTAAAGACCACTTACCTTACTAAGACAGTCGATATACTGTACCTACCTAACGTGTATAATGCCGTGTTAAAATACAGGGTTTAGATTTCCAAGTATACCAATTAAATAATTCCATATCGAACAATTGGCAGCTGTATTATTTTTCAATATATAAAGGGCAAGTGTACGTAGATGGATATCGATAGCAATTAGTATTTCTTCGCTCAGCGCCGTAATTGCGAAGAAATTGCAATAATAGGGAGAATTTCACAATTGTAATTGCTGGTTCGCAGTAAGTAATTCATCACATTACGTGCCGAAGATATATCGCCGTCATCAACATTCCGCCCCAGTGTAGAATTATCCTGGTTCTCTGGGAGCCTTATTACAACCGCAATCTCGCTCTGGTACCGGGAAAAAATCTCGGTCACGGTTCGTGAACCTCTCCGTGAAAACAATTATTATCAGCATGGGTGGACGAAATTTATTATCTGTCATATGATGTTATATTAAACAATAGAAACATTATGGCTTCAAGAAGGTTTTTTGTCCCATATTTAAGTTAATTTAAGGTAAATGTTCTAGATCAGGTCCAGCATTATACTCATATCTAACTTCCAATTTTCTGAATATGAGTTAAAAAGGGAAAGTCGAGTCTGATGTAGAAATGTTTATTTGTCTTCTTGCAAACTAGTTTCGAGTGTTAAACTCGTCCTCAGCGCATACGTCAAGTTTCACAGCTCGACGAACACAGGAACAATTAGAAGAGACGACAAATGTTGGCCCATAGTCAAAGTTGTTTGGTATTGATGCTTCCAATTATTATGGGCCAACTTTTGTCGTCTCTTTTAATGGTTCCTGTGTTCGTGGAGCTGTGAAACTTGAGGTATGCGCTGAGGACGAGTTTAACACTCGAAACTAGTTTGCAAGAAAACTAATATACATTTCTACATCAGACTCTACTTTCCTCTTTTAACTCATATTCACACATAGAGCTGACGATAATGGCGATATTCCTAGCAAGATCCAACGTTCTGGTTTATTTGAGCATAAATCTAAAGACCTGAAGAATTTTGTCTAGCCGCGATATTTCTTATGATATGAGAAGGAGGTCATATTTTCTTTATTAAATGCTTTTTTTAATGTGATGTGTGAATGCTGCACATTGAACATTTAAGCCAGAATGGTAAACTTCTTTGAACTTTGAAACTTTTGAAATGGTGCAGCACAAGTCCTTGTTGTGCTGCTTCTTATTGCGAACGCGTTTGAAAGTAAGGATACCTCAAAGAATTGTCACATTGTTTCTATAGCATTCATGATTATGGCTTTTTATACCAGTCAACCGACGCCATAGGTACGCCCGTTTATTTTGTTTATTTATGACGCTGGACAAGTGTAATTGTGAGAAGAGGAAAAATGCCCTTTTATGGGATACTCTTGAGGTTAGTATAACCTCCTGTTTTTCCGGAAAAGACGTCATCATTGAAAATTTAAATGGCATTCTATATTTTATTTTCAATTAGGATGACATTCTGACAATCCAAGGCCAATCCAGTCGTTTCGCGCTCTGTTGCAAGAGGCATCTTCAGGACTAAGTTATCAAACCAAGTGCTCTGTTATGGAAGATATTAGAACAATTAGAAATATAGATCCATAAAAGAAATAATAACGTCACTTTACTAAACCTAACTTCAGGACTATTCTGGTTGGTTCTGGTGGTCCCTATTGGTCCAATTATTCAAAACGTACAATGCTCCTGTGGGTTAATTATTGGATAATGATAGCATCTTATAAGATGACAACAATCTGAATTAACTATTCTATTGCGCCATTGCTCCATATTTATTATACCCATGTCCAATTTTAAACAATGGCTTCTAAAGATAGACGTACAATTGGAGGACGGATAATATCCTGATTTCAGGAATAACATTTCAATTATGTATTTTTGGCGATTTGCCTCAGTAGTTCCACTTTACGTCAATGTACAATTTGACAAAATGCCAATAAATGAAAAGAAATAAAGCCACACCTTTGACGAATCGGCGTCGTATTTTCCCAATTTTTCCATCCATATTCGAGTCTAGACAGTGTGGCCATCTACGATGTTCTCGAGAATTACACGTCTTTAGACGAAGATAGTAATGGTTCATACTTCGTAATCAGCATACACGTAGGAAGCTATAGTACATTTAAAGTGTCGAGGATTTCTTAGTTTATGTAACGTATAAGTTTTCGGTAACATTTTGTATGTAATATGAATATATGTGTTACCTAGACTAAGTTGAGTTTTACTGTATTGTAGATTTCGTTGAAAATGTGTTTTGACGAAATATATACCTAAAAAAAATAACCCAAAAAGCAAAGGAAACTGGTTGACTTCACATTTTGCCCCCACTTAAATGCTCACATTTGTACTAACATGAAATCATCAAATGTTTAAAAATCAAAGCGATGCTATTTGACCGTATTTATTTTAATGTGAACTCCCGGTCATATTTAGTCTTGCCGACAGCCGTGGTTCATAAAATAAATTAAATCACTACTGACTGGTCCATTGATGGTATCCCATAGGATTTATTTTTTATGGCCCTGCTTATTTATATATTTAAAAGAGTTTCATTTAACTGGTTGCTCATTGTCAGCCGGAGATGCTGGTATCATTATGTCAATCAGTACGGCAGTGTGTACGTATACGGAGCTCGAAACAAGCGGTGCATAATAGGTAAAATGACATTTAGTATCTGTGAATATTAAAATATCGTCGTAAAAGATTTGTGTAATTATCTCGACCAATTTAACTAATCTGGGGTACCATGTCACATAATAAGACAATGTGGATTGTACGTTTATTTTATGTCTGCCCCTATACCACAAGAATACATTATCAATATTACCAATTATTCAAATTAGTTAGTCTTTTTGTTTAGATATTTTAAGTTGTTTTGCTAAAAATTGCCCATATCCTACCTGTTCGGCGAAGAGAAACAACAAACAGTTAATAAAATCGAAAGCCATAAACTGTGAAGAAGAAGCCATTCTGCTAGTTACACCAAAAAAGTGCAGAAATAAATCAAAACAAACCTGAATAAAAAGGCATCTAGCTATGATCTTATTACTGGGGTCCTCAAACGGCTACCTAAGAAATGTATTGTTATCCTGACGTAGCTAGTAAATACAGAATTTACACTGGAAATTATCAAAAAAACAACAAATGACACCAATTGATATAAGTAGCCTCCTATTATTGCTACAAATGAAGTCAAAGCACTTTACTTCTGAAGATCTGTAATTAGAAGGGTTAGCTACCCTCAAACGTTCGGAATTTTGCAACCCCTAAATGACGATAAACCAAGTATTATTGCTTCGTGAGTCGATAAAGAATTAAAGTAATTCATACTATAATTATGGTGTCTAACTGTCCTTTTCCTAAATTGCTGCTATATACATAGTATGTTTATGATGAATGAATTAATACTATTAAATCAGGAAAAGCACCAGTGATTGGTAGTTATCTATAAATTAATAACTTTTAAGGTTGTGCCATACATTATTAACATAAGAAGCATAATAATAAATATTATACCTTACTGTCATGAGTCATCAGTTGTTATTCATTTTGAAGTTGAATTACCCGGTAATTGAAGAAAATATAATTTACCATTTTAAAGTTTTAATGACCCGGTAATATAAACCTAATATTTAATATTTAAATTAATAGTTTTAATTCAAGAAAAAACTATTTGCCTACCGAAATTTAACAGCCCTGTCAATAATTATGTACTCTTCTTCCACATCGTCTTGGGCTTTACTTTAACGGGGATTTCTTATATCGTGCTTTTTTTAAATATATTTCATCTCTATGTATCATAAGAACACAAGACATACCAAAATATTCCCATAAAAGTTACATTTCGCCATGTCTTCCTCCGAGTGCTCAAATCCTTCCAAAATGCTCTTCTCGTAATTTTGCCCACGGCATAAATGCTCTAACTCTATTATCTGTAATTAATTCATTTCTTTCCATAAATAAGTCTCTGGGTATCCGTAAAACCATCTCCAAACAAGCTATCGTTACCCACAAAATGAAACCTTCAATCGATTCATCACGATTCACCTTGATGAGCATCATTATCCTCTCAGTCAAAAAGCATCTTCATCTTTATATTGTACTGCTCTTCTTCTTCCTGTTTAAAATTTTATTTATCTTTTACGTACTTCTTTATTATTTATTTGATATTCCATTTAATCGCGGTTACTAATACCGCGGTAACTCCGGCAAACTAGATTTCTATTTCTTTAATTGGTTGATTATAAGCCTAGAATATTTGCTGTCTCAACTCATAAACTGAACTAAACTATACCATAGTGTTTCTGGTACATTAATGTAAAAATAGCCGTTAAGAGGTCATATCCACTCGTTGGATAAAATTAATGAAGTAGGTGTGCGAAGACCATATAGTAAATTATATGTTAGAGATGCGGCGTCGGCAAGTCGTTAGATTCGTCAGAATTGTCTCCACTTAACCATCCTTCGCCTATGGACGGTTAAACTTTAACGTCCACGCACACTCTAGTGTCGTTATATCTATTATATTCGACTTAGGTTCAACTAGATTTATTATATAATATGAGGGAATTAACCGCTATTGCCTCAAAATTATCTGCGATGGTAGACGGTCACCATCCTTAAACTAGTGGCCACACAAAACATTTAACTAATATGGTATAAGAAAATATATAAAAATAATATATTTTCCCATGTTTGGAAATCCCATTTCTTGATATGTTAGTAACGTATCAGCCAGAAAGTGGATTTGTTTTGACGACGTTTAAGGCACTGAGGATACTTAAAGGAAACTGCAAGTGATATTGGTACAAATTTGATAAACATGGGGAAATTCGATCGTGTGAGATATCATTAGATAGCTATGTTAAAACCAAAATACGCCAGAGTTTTGAACAACAAAATTATCTAACGGTTTTGCATAAAATTCTATTTAATTAGGAGCGCGTCATGTAATAAGAGCGCCGAATGTCTACATAAAGAATTGCAAATTAGTCCATCCACCGACATCACAGAACATCGACGTCAGACGTAAAATTTTCAGAGCACATGAAATTCTGTATCCTACGTGGGTATTAACAAGATTTTTCATTGATAACCGGATGTGCTAACAGCTACATATTGTTGCAGCGTTATTAACTTCATCTCCGTTCCTTCTTACACCAATACCTATGTGGTTCGGCTAATGTGTTTGGAACATCACAGTGATCTCCGAAGCATTATCGGTGAACCATTATGAACACTGAAGACATACAAAACGTTTCAACACTCCAAATATTCACTGAGTTGTACGACGTACGTTGGTTGTGTATGGTTTTCAGTTTGCAAAATAAGAGTTAGGTGATATCATCAGCATCGTAGTACTTCAAAAAGTCCAGTCGACAAGAATTCAGAAATATACTGTTTTACGTCTAGCACCACTTTGTTCCCTTGCAAAAGGAAAACTAAACATTCCCAACCTACAAATATTTATTTAGATTAATCGTATTTGTGCACTCATTAGTACTGACTACTGACGCTTGTCACATCAAATCAGTCGTAACTTCATTAGAACCGATGATTAGAATACGTTATTACCCAGAAGTAATCAAAAAATATTTTATTGAAAACAAACACGGATTGCACAAAACCTCACATACTTTTATCACAAACGCGAGTGAAAACGAAATGCTATTTGCTTAACATCGGTTTAGCCAAATAGTTAAAAAAACATCAATGAAGGTTCTCGTTCTATTTGACCAGGTTAATTGGATTTGCCAATGCAAAATCCTTGTGTAAAATAATACCCATTTACCTACGACATACTGGGTTTGTTTTGTTTCAGAAATAACGGCTAACCTAACTTAACACATTCTTACGAAAATTAATAAAGGAAGACGGAATCCGTCCCTGATCAGCGGAAGAAAATCGACAACACTCCATCACAGTTCTGTTGCAACTGGTGACAAATCAACGCCGCCACTCCAGCCTCTCTCACTGAGCATGACAATGACCTACATTCGCCAGGTTGATATGTACGTACACAAGCGTGGTCAGCTGTTTGTTGGTTTATCAACAATAAGAATTATTTAGAGTGTGGAATCTTAATGTGGGTGTATTTGTGTAGTAATTTGTGTAGTACCAGAGACGGATGAATGGCACTATGGCTATAATGCGACATAACTTTGATCAGCCGCGACGCGTAGTTGCTGTGTTAAGTAGGTTTCTTTTTTGGACGAATATCGCTTTATAATAATAATGTTTGTAAATCGGCATCAGATTTCTGGATTAGCTACGTACTAATCTCTCTAATTTTCAATTGTTAAATGTTTGTACGTACGTTTTCAACCGTATTTCAGGCATGCGCAATCGGCTATTCACCAGGGCAAGCCTTAGACGATTTCTTCAATATAATTTTGTTGGTCGTTAAAATTTTGAAATAGTTTTAACTATATTTGACCAAAATTTCTTCTCTGTCCTTGACGGATGTACTCCTTCAAGGGTAGCCGTTATTTGTGAAACAGTCTGTATATACTGACTGCTATAAGTAATAGAACTCGATATGGGTTATACTCTTGTCCATTAATATATCTTATTTCATTAACTGTCATTCCATTTGGTGCTTTACGTAGTACCGGAACGTTCGCAACTTACAGCCACGTTCTCACGTGGCTGTAAGTTGCGACATTTACCGTCATAATGGTTTCATTGCGACTGCGACTGTTCAGTTTTCACTTAGACGAAAGTCATGATAAGTCCAGTACAGTCGCGACTGTTAGGAGCCGAGTTGAGGAAGTCTTTTTCCATTGAAATACTCCATTAAAACTCTAAACCCTCACGTAAATTTTAAATTTTACAACTCTGCTTTATTAGATTGTGATGTAGCGTTGAGAGTAAAAGGTGATGCAGGACAAAAACGAATGTTTGAAGAAAATAATTATTACCCAGATGAACATACGAGTAGTTTGTGGAAAAGTAACGCCGGTCTGAACTAAGAGGTCCTGGTTCAAATCCAGACCAAGGTTATTTTTTTATTATAAAAAATAGGAAATTTTTCATTAAGTATAAAGTTCTATAATACCAAATACTTATTAATGTTTAATGGGGTAATATTTATTTAGGTGGGCACTGCACAGATCTGCCGCTCATTAGCAGCTGCCAATAGATTTTATTACATTAATTATATGGCATAGAAACTATGTAAATATGAGATAAATATGTCGTACATAAACTTCTATATATGTTCAACTATAATTCCCACATTATTTAAATCATTGCCCTCAGGGCGAATAAAACAGTTTGAGTACCGTCCGTATGGTAGCGTGTTGGTCACGTCAAGTCCGGAATCGACATGATCGGACGTGACTTTTCGTCCACTACGCCTCCTCCTTCTTTCCTTACTTCTTATTTTTCTTCTTCTTCTTCTTCTTCTCTGCTCTCGGACGGTTTTCCGTCCTCTTGCCCTTTGTACGCCGTGCTCGTAGTAGTACGGCCGCGTCGTTCGTAGGGAGATCGGTCCGGTGGAAACGGGTTTCAGCGCTAGAGTATTCTTTTTCTTCGCGTTCTCTTCCTCGGTTGATGTTCTCTTGGCGTGCTGCGGTCGTATCGCCTGAAACCCGTGCCCACGGCCACAAACAAATCACGGCTTTTTGCTCTCCTACCACCACACGCCCATCTCTTTGTCTAATCTAGTCTGTATCTTCTTCGTATGGTATAACATATATGTAGATAGGTGGATCTTCGCCATGCTCGAGAGTGTTGATACTCAAAATTTAGATTCAAATCTTGATTGTTGGTAGAATGAATAAGTAATTTGAAGGTATGTTTAAGCGCAAATGGCGGATTTGAAATTTTGGGGTTTTACCAAGATGTTAATTGTTATTAAGAAATATTGTCAAGAAATGCTTACAGAAAACAAAAAATATTATCGACATATTTTTAAAAGCTGTCGTATACGTAACATGTATCTGCTGCTTGTAAAGTAGAGAGAATATCGGATGATGCAACATAGCTTGCCTCTCAGTCTTAGTTTTTATAGTAGCCATTATATAAAAAATGACCAAAGTGGAGAGCTGGAGGCAAGTCGGGGTAAGTGTCTTATAGATTGGTCAGGAAATGCCAAGCAATAGACTAAACCATACATTTCATCAGATAAGTTTTGTGAGTAGACAAAACGCCTAGAGGATGGAAAATAGCTACATCGATAAACGTCAGGATATTATTGAGGATACCAAAACAAACTTTGTCTAGTACAAATATAGCACGCTGCAGAGATTAGCATAGAAATAACATGTTTCAGAACATTTTTGAAAAATATCTGAGCCTAATACAACCCTAGGCCGCTCAGAACGCCATATAGGTAGATGACTTTAGTAGACTTGAAACTCAAATACGGAAGGAAACCTTTGATCAGTATAAACCCAATATGGGGCTTTAGAACCATAAGTGTGTAGCAACTAGCAATAAATCCATTTCTTTCAAGAAGTCATACATTGCCAGAATACCTTATTCTTTCGCCGAAGTTTATATCTAATATTTTAGCAGTGAACAGAAGGAATATTTAAATCAAATAGGAGTAATTATCATTGTATTTGTCATGGATTGAAGCCTCACATGAGACAGTTAGATTGTCATAGCAACTTTAAAATCAATTACTAACACTTGGAGATGACTTGGAGCTACCTTTGATGTTCTTGACATGGTTCCTAGAGTATCTAGATCCTCAGCGGCTATATGTACCCCGCACGAGAGAATCGCCCTAACTGCCATTGCTTGTTTTGATAGTATTGACTCGTGTGTATAAGGGCTCATAACACTAAAACTACTGAACAGAAAAATATGAAATAAAGTGTGTCATACTCCTGAATCATTTCTACATAAGTTTCATGACTATCAGTCTTTCGGATATTATTCCCCCTAAGCTGTACCACAAAAATTTCAATTTGTGTTCAGGTAACATTTAGAGTCTCTTCCATAGATTGGCGTTTTTGTTATCTTCAGTTTTTATGTGTTAAAGACTGTGAACAATAATCTGATAGCACGCAAATAAACCTTACTTACTGCTATACATATCCCTTGAATTTAATAGAATTCCGACTATTTGTTAATTTTTAAGATGGAAATAAACATAAACAACATTTTGCGCAGATCGGCTTCCCTCGTATATGTTTTGAACGTTTTGACGTTTTCCGTAAACCCGTATTTGTAAAAGATCATTAAGGCTCCGTTCTGAAAACGTCGCAGCTCCAAAACGAAATATTTCGTTGCGATGTAATTTTTTTGTGTGAGTGGTCAGCCTGTACCCACCAATGTCAATCTGCCGTCTACACCGGGCAGCAGTAATATGGGCAAATAGGGCAGCAGTAATATGGGCCGAAAAAGTGGTTCTTTTCCGGGTCGAGAGAAGAGTTGCACAGGCGAGCGTAGCGAGCATGGGCACTTCTTGAGGTCCGGAAAACCACTTTCAGGGCGTGGTGCACATATAATTTTTGATCCTACACAACAATATCGTAATAAAATTACCCGTTTCTAAAGACTAATCTCTGACATATTGGCTTTTGGCAAATTGTACTTAAATAAAAAATCTATTTTTGTATCATGAGTTGGGCTAGATGTTTTATATTTGAAAAAAGCTAAAGATGTAGAAGTAAAATTATATTTTATCTTTAAAAAATCTGATGTGGCCAGGCACATGACTTTATCATACAATATATAAAATTAATAGTTTAGCTGCATGAGAATATATTCTATTGAGATAAATCGTAGGTATTGTCAAAGCATCAGCATTTGACACTACCTACACTACGTCAGTAGAATAATAGTTATTTATGTCACAAATGCCGAAAGTACGGAATAGCGCGACGAGCGGAGATGCGGCGCGTCACCGAAGGCGGAGTGTCGCCGTCGCATATGAGCGAGTCGGCTATCTAGTTTTTGGCAGGAGCGACATCAACGTTTATTGTGTTGCTTTTTAAGAAATAAGTATTAAAAAAAAATAAATGATTTCTGTATAGTAAACGCTAGGTTGGTATCACTTTGACGAAACGTCAAGTTTAAAGGTGCGTTCCGATTGGTAGGTAATGGTAGCTAATGGCGGTGGTAGAATACGAAATTATAGTATTTCTTACATATCGTGATAATGACACATATTAGTTTACATGTACATAAACATGAGTCACTAGCAATTATCTATTGGAAATACTATAACGGCGTCTGCTACCACTGCCATTATCACTAATGAAAACGCACCTTAAAAAGGTAATTCAAATTCAAATTCAGATTTATATTTGTTCATGACACATCCCTACCAACATACTAAAATAAAACTACACTCATCGCTATACTTTATTTATAATTTTCTCAATGTATCATTTTTAGAATTAGATATAAGGACGGGTTGATATTTCTTATCAACAAACAATCAAATTGGTGATCTTACTTTATTTGAAATTTGTATTTTATAATTTGCCGCACTACAGCGGCAACGTTCCATAGTGGTTCTCCAACCTCTGATGAGATCAGCTGTTTTCGAATGTGACAACACAAAAAAATATTTGTCAAAATCCTGGCTACTATGTAATTTCATATCAATGCAGATGCGACCGATCTCGATCAAATAGAATTTGCTCTTGAAGCTAAACTATTAATTTTACCAAAAAATTTCATAGACATAAATTATTCAAAATTTCCTCTACTTTAATTTATTAATTAACTATTTTGTCGAAATTACAGAAATGGCGGCTCATTTCCAAAATCCTTCAAAAAGGCTTAGAATAACCTAAAAAGCTAAACTATTAATTTTACCAAAAAATGTCATAGGCATAAATTATTCAAAATTTCCTCTACTTTAATTTATTAATTAACTATTTTGTCGAAATTACATAAATGGCGGCTCATTTCCAAAATCCTTCAAAAAGGCTTAGAATAAACCACCAGATCCTTTGGACCCTTTTCAACCAAAAGCTTTTCAGCTCTAAGTTGGGTCATGAAACTTCTAAATATGAAGTTTCGTCCCGATACCTTTAGTAGTTTCTCCGAAATCGTCGCCACAAAAATCGTTTACACACATACACACACACACACACACACAGACATTTTTTTGTACCTTGGTCAAAAATGTTCAGGGGACCCATAAAGACCTATTTCCGCTAAAATCTCAATTTTTTTTTTCGGCATGATTACAATACTTTATCATACTGCGTATGATAAAGTAAAAAGATTAATCATCCAGCCCAACTCATTATTTATCTAAGAAGTTACACTGAAAATGTAATAAACTTTGACCAATAAATTACGTTGTTATTTGTAAACGCGTTTTCGGAGAGGTAGAACTGGGTCTTAAGTACTTAGAACTAATTCTATAACTAAATTCATAGTATGTACTTTATTTAAGTCGCACTACTATACAAAATAACAACAAACAAAAATTGAAATTTGTATGGTAGCCAGTTTAGAAGGAAAAATGTCCGAAAGACGAGCAATAATTTAGAAATGCAAAAATAGGGTACCTTTTTTCACTTCTCTCGTGCTCATGCTTACACCGAGAGGCAAAAAATCTTGATAGTCATGAAACTTGTGTATAGAAATGATTCAGGAGTATGACTCACTTTATTTAATTTTTTTCAGTTCAGTAGTTATAGAATTATGAGCTACAAACACAGGAGTTAATACTACCGAAACGAGAGATGGTAGTTAGGACGATTCTCTCGTGTGGGTTCACATATGTTACGAATCAGAGAAAATGAAACTGCCGATAAAATTAAAAAGCAAAGATATAATGCTCCCTTTTGACGGACCCGAACCCTTCTTTGGCATAACCAACTTCTTTGTCAAGCAAAGTTTCGGAGTTGCGTGGATTCGAGTGCATACGTCTTGCATGAGGTAAACAGAAAAGTAACCACTTTCCTGCCACCGGACAAGACAATACCTAGAGCTGCGAAAGGAAGGCCTAAGAACGAAGACAGGTCTCCTCACAGGACACTATTGTGTTGTACATCAGGAGAAAGAGAGGAAAAATCAGGTAATAGCTTACACTGTTTTTAGTTAATAAGTTTGAAAGTGGGACGGAAATGGGATCATGTCTTAAAAAAAGTAAAGTCTACAAACATAATATTTACTGAAAATGGTATGTATACCAACCAAGTGACCGCAATCCACTATTATTTATTTTAATACTGTTATTAATTTTATATCATAGAAGTGGTAGTATTAGACTACAACAAACTGTCTAGCTTCAATATAATTTGCTGTTATTGTTGACTTCTCCTTCTAAATATTATGGTTGTAGACATTATTTTTTTTAAGGCATGAAGTCATTTCCGTCTCGCTGTCAAGCTTTGGGAATTAACTGAAAACAGTGTAAGCTATTACCTGATTTTATTTAAATGTAAAAAATGTGCATTTTGAAATAATCCAAATTAAACTTTTAAGTTTTAATTAAGAAAAGAAAATCCTCGCAAAGCTATTGTGTGTATATCAGGAGAAAGCTCATGGAAAAGGCTACAAAATGGCACCGATACCACCTGTCTAGATTAATTAGGTGATCGACAAAAAATTGCATACCCATAATTGCAAAGCGGGATAACATATTATCATAAAATTTGATATTTTTCGATAACTACGTGAAGACAACAATTGCACAAAATTTTATCAAAATCCTATGTGGTGAGGAATAAAACTGTGTTTATTTGACATGGAATTCCCATAGGGATAAATTACAAACAAACAAACCTGGTTGACGTAATTCGAAAGGCAGGAAGGCCAAGCAACCCACACGGCACAACATATAGTTTGAGGGTTTCTACAATGACTATGTCTGTGCCCTATTTCGAGAGTTAAAACACCTAGCATTTTGCGGAATGATTCTACAAAACATTACAGTTGGCCGGTTTTCTTTGCCATCGTTAATGGATAATATGCTCGAATCTAATAGTGCTATGGCGCTGATGAAGTAGGTATCAATCATCAACGTTAATTTAATTAATCTTAGTCCTCGAATGAATTCTATTCTTTGGCTATTGTTACAAATTACAATAAATCACAATATAACAAACTCAACGGGAGGTCTGGTTCAGTGAAAAGAAAACAAAGATAATCGTCATATACTACCCTCTCAAATCCCATCAATTCCTTCCTCTGCCGACACAATAATTGGAATCGGTCCATTTCGAATAGTGAATGCCTCGAAAACTTTGAACCATAAATCAAAGCACAAATTACAAAATAAACAGTAGCCTTTCCGTGTGAGCTGTAGAACAGGCAGCAGCGCACCGAAGTGCACTTGTGTAGTCTAGGTCGATATGGTAGTGTTCCTTTTCTGTTCCCCTGACGGTCATATATTTCATTAGGCGTGGAAACTGCTTGCATGTAACCATTTTTTGTTACTTCTTCTCTTCACAATTGTCGGCAAACGTAAGAAGATCGGTGCACGCACGCTTTGACATGGCGAAGAACGCATACTGAAAAAATATCGATAATTATCCGTAAACAACAGGTTCTAGTTGCGAGGTGCAATTACCGACATCTCCAGACTGCGTCATTACAGGAGCATTGTTCTGTTGTGGTTAGTTCACTGTGTAGTAACTGTCGTCGTTTCTTTTATTTTCTGCACATTGAGCGTCCTCTCTAATGGTTTATTTATACAAAGATAGGAACTAGTGCGATGCGTGGAGGACTGGCCACTGGAAAAAACGATAAAAAACAACTTCAAGAAGCGTCACTTTAATGTGTACGTTTGTTTATTTAGGAGTTTATTTTATTTGTTCAATGTAGTGTGGACACATCATAAGCACTGTAAATATTAGGTCAAGGTGCTATGAAGTATTTCTCAGCTACCCGCATTGCTTGGGATGTTTTGTACGTAACAATAAATTACAAGACTGGTATTTCTAAATGTCAACTCATCAGTCAGTCTTTGTAACTTTTTGTCACACATTACAACTTATTTGGGGCGGGGTTTTACACACGGTTTGTGGTTTAAACTGGCATTGAAAATGCCGAAACTTATTGTTGTCAATTAATAAAGAAGTTTATATTTTGGCCAATATGTTAATTAGCTTCTCTTATTGTAAACACATTATTAAACAAAACCTTAAAAAAATTTATCAAATTCCGGAAAAAGCACTTTTTTGTATCGTATATAATTTCCACCTATTCAGTTACCTAATGCCTAAACTTGTGTCGACATCAATAATCATAATTTGCTTTATGACGTTTCCATATTTCCTACCATATCTCAGGAATAATTAATTTTGGGATACTAACCGTGGTAATTTGACGTTATGTCTTAAAAAGTTGCCTTGTGAACTTCAAGTCCATCAACTCCCGAGTTTATGATTAGATTACGATTTCGGTTTTATAGAGTACCAATATTTCATTACCACTGAAAAACAGGCTTTCTTTCGAGATAAGAAGCATCGAAATTGGTCCACGCATTTTACAGAATTATGCGCTAACATATATAAAAAAAATCCCTGCTTAATATGTCTGGTGTCGAATTGATAACCTCCTCCGGTTTAAAATGATACAATATAAAAAGACAGTAAATTAGAAAGTACATAATTTCCTCTAAGGATGTATTACAGCCAACCTATGTTTTTAATCGTAAATGTGTTGGGTGTTAATTGGTTAATTTTTTTGAGAAGACTATAAACATAATGAAAGACTTTAAATAGTGATAACTCTGGAGAACTTGGATTTTGTGAAACGAATGTGAATATGCGTTTCGGATAGAAAGGCAAGCGAGCAATTCAACTTTTTACTAATACCTAAAATTCTAAAAGTATGTTTACAAGCGTTACTAGCAGTTCTTTACGTGATGTACGGGAATTCCAAGCAAACAAAATTAAAAAACACGCACAAAAGAAACGAGATTCCCCGGCAAGAAACCTGAAATGCTTGAAAAATCGTATAATTTTGAGGTTTATTTTTTTCTAAATTTTTGTGTAAGTTAGGCCATAAGATTTCTAATATTTGCATGCTACGAGAGATACAAGAGATTGAAAATAGAATTTGATATAAATATGTAGATGTTGATTAGGGATGGAAACGATATTGGGCCCGGGCGGACCTTTTCGCATGCTGTTTTCCATTAATGTAACCTCCCATTATTTATTTAACATTAGTTTAGCCCTAACGCAATAAATAAAGGAAAATTTAGCTATAACAAAAACAATCATTCCATCTTCTGATTTTATCGAAAAAGGTAAAATCTGAACATATTTGCAGTTACGATCTCCATACTTAGCGCGATATAATGCGGCGGAGCGTTTTCAACAACGTGAAATGGTCGAGAAATAAAAATGAATTGTAGCAGTAATTATAATTTTTGTATAAACGCATTTTTTCTGCATTAGTTTGAATAAGACTAATAATAGAACTTGCTGAAGTTAAAAATATTGCTCAATAATCGACATGCTTGGAAGGAGCTTCTTCAAACAAATTTTTTTCATGGCAATATCAAATTGAATCTGCTTTTTTATTTTCTTTGTTTTTAGTAATTCTCCGCAGTTGCCGGGAAAGAATATTTATTACATTCCACAGTCCCACTTAAGAGTGTAACATTCTTTCCTTTTTACACAATTTCTACTCATCGCGAACAATTTTGTACCCTTTTCAAATTCCCCATTAGATAACAAAATTAATGAGAAAAATAAAATTAAGAAATAATCTTCGGCTTTTTTAGCGAATATTTTTGCTGATAATAAAATTGTTATCCAGAATTGCCTAAAACCCTATACAAAGTACTGAATATTGAAATTCTGAACACCCAACTGCATAAACCAGCATCCAAACTTTACATCTGCAGCGTTCACGTTTTATTTCAAATAGTTTCCACAATACAAGTTTCTAATTTTAAAAATCCAGTCAGATACTAATTCAGAAAAAATATTGATATTGGATAAAAACTGTCTACAAACTATATGCACGATCTCCTCAGTTCTAGTAAATTTTGTTTTATTTTAAACATCTTGCTAAGATTCGGCCGTTCCAGTGTTACATAATGGCTGGAAATCCGGTATCCGGCCGGATAGTTCGGTAAAAAGATGCGATCGAATCACTTTTCACTTTTACACAACATAGCTGGATCCGGTACCATATATATCCGTTTTAAGTTTTGGCCGGGTATCCGGCAAGTACACGTTTTGTTCCTTTTCTAATTTTGATAATTGATTGAAATAACAAACATCATCAAAATCTTTGTAATGTGTCCATCTTTATACGCGCTTACCTATACAATACCAAATATAGACACGTATAGTAACATTAGCGCATGCTACCTATCAAGAAAACAAAAACAAGTTGTGTTTGACATGTCATCAAAACTTTACATTTCTCTTGTCCGACTTAGCTGTAAACACGACCTTTAAAATGATACAAACTTATTGTAGTACATTTGGAAACAATTGTTAGTTTTGGAGAAATTCCGCAACAAGCAAGGTACTTATTTGTTAGTTTTGATAAAGAATTATGAACGATACCAAAGGTCCGTTTGCAAAATTTAAATGAAAATTAACACAGAAAATAACAGATACAAATTCTGTGAATACATGGTTAACAGATTCCACCTGGCATAATTAAAAGAGCAATAGAATTTCATCAGAGTGGCTTCTACAATTTAAATTGGATAAATCTGAATAAATGGTGTAGCATATAGCTACCTACTATAAACAGGAGATTCACTGAAGAGTGCCAAAAGTATTTTTTCTTCGCGCTCGCAGCTTCCACATAAATGTTTGAGTTCAACAATTACAGTAACACAATAAATTTAGAAAAAAATATAATTAACGCAATACCATACAAATGAAGCGCCACAATACCACCTGCAAGGAGAAGCAATTGACCGGAGAAGCAAAAATACCACAATAAATTTATCAAAAGAATAATATTTTGACCATATTATGCACAATAAACACGTCACTCTTCAATACACCACTTAAATGTTCATTTTGTGCCCATTGTGTTTTTTATTCTTACGGATTACGGTCCCTTTTCGATAATGCACAAATTATGGGTTCCGTCGCAGGGAATTTTGCTCGCCATTGTTGTGCGCTGATGAGTTCGTTGCGTTAATGGTGTGCCCCGAATTCCAACTGAATCGATTTGAATGCATACCCTATAATTTGACCGGGGCTACCCGCTGTCCGGCCCCTGGACGGAAATTTCTGAAAGCGGACAGTAGCCGGAAGCGTTCTGCCAGCACCCAAACCAGAAGTTAATTCTTATTTGATTGCCGCCTAGGCTTTCATCCCGGTTGCATTGTACCTACCTTCATATGGAAGCTTAAAAGAGACGAGATTTTAAAATCTTAACGGTTATCGTGGTCACTTCTATGTCTTTAAAATCCTAACAATACCATCAACCCTTTCTTAAGAGATGATAAGATACATATAAAGTTCTATTGACAGGATACAACAAAAACGCTCAATGTTGAAATTGTAGCATTGTTATTATTACTATCCAGCCAACAGTTTAGTATCAAATAAATTGATTGTTTCTTATGTTTAAAAAGTCCGCCACCTCAGAACACATCCAATTTTTTCCAATCCAAATATTTACCCTATTATTAACAATGTGTACGACTAACCAAGGAATTGGTACCGCAAGGGAACACCCCTAATTTATGAGGTACGCGAAGTTGACCCCCACCATTGGAATTTTCAACTTTTTGTTACACCATCGTTTGGCCATTTGTTTGACCATCTTTTTATTGCGTTTGTCCACGGACTACCGCGAATCTGACCCCCATCATTACAATTTTCAGAAAATTCGAAAACTGCTATACGCACCTCATAAATTTGTCAAAGTCGTCGCTATGCTATGCGTTGGGCGCTACTTGAATTAATTTCATAAAGTTGAGTAAAGAATACGTGAGTACTGTACTCAGTACTCACAGTAATACTCAGTACTCATAGTAATACTCTTGAGTACTCTATTCAAAACGTTTTGAGTAGATTTACTCAGAGTATATACTCAATACTCACCGAAAAAAATTTGTATTGAGTATCTACCCAGTACTAAAAATTTAAAAATGTCAGTATTTAGTGCATACTCCATACCCACCGAAATGAGTATTAAGTATCTACTCAGGACTCAAAATTAAAAAATCTCAGTATTGAGTATCTCCCCAGTGCTCAAAATAAAAAAAAAGTTAGTATTCTACTCAATAATCTACTCATGGGTAAAATTTACCCCACTCTGATGCTATGTTTTAATATCCCATTCCTGCTAATAATTCTTGACATTCCTCAATTTTGACATATGACCGTTTTCCCGAATCGACTGACCACTGGACATATTTTGGAATTTTCCGTATCGCTACCAATTTTGAATTACAGCAACTTGGATATTCGCAATTTTGACGTTTTATCATTTTCCGCAGTCGAATGGCCATGTGTTACCATATTATGGAATTTTTTAAGTGGCCACCAGTTTTGAGTTACAACTCCAAAAATAATGGTAACAATTTGAATCACTTTGGCAATTATAATTCAAAATTGGTAGCGATTTCAAAATTTAAAAATATGGTCGATCATGCTCATTCGATTGCGGAAAATGCTCAGATGTCAACGTGTACTTTTGCGTTTACTTTTTAAAGGAAGTTAACGGTCAAAATCACTTGGACGGTCGTACATCAAAATTGTTTTCGATTTTAGATATTCCAAAATACTTTCAATCATGGTAATTTGATTTCGGAAAATAGTCAAACGTTAAAATTGCTGTCCAACGAAATAACAAATGGGCAAACCTGGAAAGATAAATTAAACTTGAAAATTGCCCACAAGAATATTAATATCTTCAAAACGATGGGTGGTAAAACGAAAGAAAAAGATGGTCAAACATAGTCAAAATAATCAAATGATGGTGTAATAAAAAGTTGAAAATTCCAATAATGGCGTGTCCACTTAACTCACTTCAATTTATGAGTACTTTTTTCAGTTCACGTCACCTCAGAACGCCACTTGTCGTAAAATATCGATGACTTTAAACTTAAGTCAATATTTGGTACCCAATTGGTACCCCCAGAAAACACCGACCCCCAAATTAGAACCTCAAAGGGACCCAGAAATCGGGGGGGGGGGACACCACTTGTCGAAAAGCAACCCGAACCTATCCTAACTTTTGTAAGGATTTAGTATCCAATTGATACCCCAGAAAACACCAATCTGTAAGTTGGTACTTCGATTGAGACCACTTTTGTTGTAGTTTCACTTGCGGTATTTAAATTATTTTTACTAACCCGGTGTTTCGACCACATTATCTACAATTTTTTTACATGTATACATTTGAAGAAAGTAAAAGTTGCTGCATTTCTGTTTCTAAACAGAAATGCTATATTTATGAAATGAAATGAAATGAAATATCTATATTTACCTGTATATAAAATAATTAAATGAAAAATATTTTGATTTAATTAAAAGTCGTACATATATACATATATTTATTAGGTACCTTTTTGTTGCAGTCGTGTCATTGCAGATGTTACTGTCTTGTATTGGTGCCACCATAAACACTACCACTGTCGCCATCAAAAACAATACTAGACTTGGACGCAGAGAAACTGAATCTTCAAATTCCTATTATTTTTGAGAAGGACTAAGCAATAAAATAACTATGACAAATAAAAAATTGTTTATAGATTATACATCACAACAAGTTTAACTTCAAACTACATCCATGAATGAACGTACTTCGTCCATGAATGATGTGATGTGATGACTTGCACAACACACAACCGTAAAGGTTTTATGATAAAATCCGTCTTTTAATAAATTCATGCTATTTTAATTAGCATTAAATGGATAAATACCGACTTAACAGCACTTACTGAAGGAGTATTTTTCCGTACATGACTCCGGCATAAAGAAGGGTCGGCACTACAGCGGGAAACCTTATAAGAAAATGGTTTAATTAGATCTGGACACGATAGATCCTAACATCAATCATTCTAGCAAAAGAAGTGTATGAATGGATGCGTGTGTTCGTGGATTATATGGTACATAGTGCATGACAACATGTGACTTGAGTTATTACACTCCACTTGGGAACAGAAGGCCTTTTTGTATCGACCAAATCAGTCCAGCGGAATGCGGCTGGTATTAGACTTTTTGGTCAGCCAGTACCGTTTTTATCTGCGCTTATGGTTGAAATAGCGTGCCAGTCGAGTATGCCAGGCATTTGGAAAGAAATTAGGGCCATTAACTTTGTTCCGAGCTATGCGGCGTTAAATGTTCGCGTAGACCATTCGATATGTGTCTGCCTTACCTTCCGCTATACTCACCATTGTTACCTACACATTCCAATCTTACAGGTTTTACTGGAAAGCCTTGTATTTTCCCAGCAGGCGATAAACATTAAATCAATGTCTACTATCCGCTGCTTTGCAACGTTTCATTAAAGTATGTGTGCTTTCATATTCTTTGATTTTTGTTGAGTTACCGAGTTCTTCTTAAGGTATTAACTGACTGAATCATGGGCAACATCAAACATTTTGTTTTCGAATTGGTTTCGCGTCATCCCGTTTTTACTTTATCATACGCAGTATAATAAAGTATTGTAATAGTAAATAAACTGCTTCCGGGTTATGCCGTGTGTCAAGATTTGTTAATGCTGACGTTTCGCGAACCATGTTGCTCGCTTCTTCAAAGCTAATTGAATACTGGTAGTCTTAGCTTTGAAGAAGTGAGCAACATGGTTCGCGAAATGTCAGCATTAACAAATCTTGACACACGGCATAACCCGGAAGCAGTTTATTTTCTAAATGATTCTGGCCGTGAAAGCTTACGTACTTATTGTAATAGTGCCGAAAAAAATGAGATTTTAGCGGAAATAGGTCTTTTTGGGTCCCCTGAACATTTTTGACCAAGGCACAAAAAATGTCTGTGTGTATGTGTATGTGTATGTGTGTGTTTCATGACTAAACTTAGAGCTGAAAAGCTTTTGGTTCAAAGGGGTCCAAAGGAACTGGCTATTTACTCTTAGCATTGTTCAACGATTTTGCAATTAAGCCGCCATTTCTGTAATTTTGTCAAAATAGATAAATAACAAATTAAAGTAGAGGAAATTTTGTATAATTTATGTTTATAACATTTTTTGGTAAAATTAATAGTTTAGCTGCAGGAGCAAATTCTATTTGATCGAAATCGTGTCTGCATCAATATCCTGCAGGTAGCCAGGATATTTTGAAACTTTTGACAGTATTCAGAACGTCAGCGGTTGCGAAACGTCAATTCAACACGCAAATGCATGGAGAATGCGAATGGAGGAGAAACACCCGCGCACGTACAGTGCAACAATATTAAAACATCTTGGTGTCAATGTGTATTTCGATTGCAGATAGCAATGTTCTTATGTTTTCGCGAATAAATACAAGAAAGATTGTAACATTAAATCTTATTTGGAATATTCAGCATAATTCTTTATAAACTGTTGTAGTTAGCACTGAAGACGGGGTAAAACCCGAAAATATAGTATGCTAGAAGCTAGTATTATAGATGAATCATTATAACTAATAACCTTTTTACTTTATCATACGTTGTATGACAAGGAGTCTTAGCATTTTTGAAATATTTTGCAAATAAGCCGCTATTTCTGGCATTTCGTCGAAATAGTTAAATAATAAATTAATGTGCAGGAAATTCTGAATAATTTATGACTATGAAATTTTTGGTAAAATAAGTATTTTAGCCGCATGAGCAAATTCTATTTCATCGGGATCGCTCGTACTGCATTAAAACAGTAGTATTAAAACGAGTTAGCCAGGATTTGTCAGATATTGTGATTCTAATGACAGTAGGTAATGTCAAATGCTGATGTTTTGACATTACATACTGTAAACATAATCAAAATATCTGTCTAGTTCTAGTAGTTTTATTTTAATGCAGACGTGGCCGATCTCGATCAAATAAAATCTCATGCAGCTAAACAATTAATATATGGTATGATAAAGTCATGTGCCTGGCCACATCAGATTTTTTTTTAATAATCGCATACAACACTATAGTCTAACTGAATACTGAGTATTCAGTTAGCTCTGAAAAAGTGAGCAACATGGTTTGCGAAACGTTAACATTTACGAATCTTGACACACGGCATAACCCTGAATTTATTATCTAAATTGGTTAACTTATCACTTATCAGACACTTAATCAGATACTTGATTGACAGTATTATACTATAGTTTCTAATAGCAGCAATGAGTTAGTGTGGAGATAATAACCGTAACCAGAGATTAACAAATATACAGTGGGTAAAAATAAAATTTTAGTAAGTGAAAGTCAACGTGTACTCACTTGAGTACTTTCGTAGCGTGTATGTTTACCTGTTGATTTAATAACACGGAATCAACATAGCATCAGATGCAATCTTTTAAAGTTTGATGCTGATAGTTTGCGGGATATTCTGCTTACATTGCAAAATACAGTTTCATCAGTGTTTCTGGTAATGTTTATAGTTACCCTACAGGATGCTTCAAACGTTAAAACATAATTTATATTCTCCCAGTAGAATCATATGAAAACTTTTTCCTATATAGCATTCTTGATGAATTTCTTTACAATGTCCCGAAAAAACAATAAAAATCGGTCAAAGATTGCACAAGTTATTGAACATAAAAAAATGTAACAAAATAAGCTGAAGTGTTCCTTTAATTATGCCGGTAATTGTTTGTTATACCCAATCAGCGCCAGCGGTCCAGTATCAGCACTGACTACTTCTTGAATGTATCAACTCTATTTAATAACTCTGTATACGAGTGTACGAGTGCTCTTTAAGTTTTTGATTTAAATATATATTTTTAAAACAAACGATTTTATTCTTTATGAGAAAACTTGTCTTTGCTCATTTGCACTATAACTACCACTAGCTGCTCTCGCGGATTCGCTAGAGTGGATTGTCGGGTATAGTTCAAATATTCTTAAAGGAAACGATTTTAATCAAACTCTACAAAAATATAATTTACCAGCGGATGTGAGGCTGATTATAATAGCCACTTATTACGGACGTTAGTGTGTTCTATTCATATGCCTCCACGATTTCTGGGGGTAGTAATTATCGATGGACAATGGACAATTAAAAAAGACATTTATTGCGGTTTCAGTGTGGATGCGCCTTATTTGCACGGTGTGGCCGCATAATCCCCCTATCCGTTATCCCTTCCTGTTACCACCCTCTCAGTCTATACTTTCCCTTTACCCTTCCCTTATCAATCAGGCGCACTCATTCATTTGCGCTAACGATATTTTTCGATGTTTTTCAACTATTTCAATGGTAAAACACGTTTTTATGTTTTTATAAAAGTTGTTAATATTAAAACTTACTGTTTTAACTTGTTAATATTATACCTAAAGATTGAAATAAAGAAGAGAGTCCTAATTTAAAAAAAATCTAAATATTAATTTTTACGTATTGTATTTGAGACTTATGCTCATATTCATACAGAATCGTATAACCATTTGTTACGTAACCGCTTATTACAATTTGACGATCGTTTTAAATCTTATAGTTACTATGATTTTGACTCTTTGACTACACAGTTTTATACATGGGTGTTATGTTTAAAACAGTGTTTTAACCATATTTAAACACAAATATTTTGTTTTAAACTATTTTGTTTTAAACAGTATGTTTTTAATGTTGTGTTTTAAACAGTTTGTTTTTGTGTTTTTAACGTGTTTTAAACGACCGATATTTGACATTTGTTGTTTTTCATCAATTATAGTACTATATACCATTTGTAGCAAGTAAAATATGGAATGAACAGACGCTGATTAAAATACTTACAAATAAAATAATTACATAATTTAAAACATGTTTAAAACAAGTTTTCTTCCTTTTTGAAAACATGTTTCTTGTGTGTGTCTGTGATTTAAAACACGTTTTATTTCGTGTTTAAAACATGTTTTTTTTGCGAAGAGTTTAAAAGAATTGGTCCATTTTTATAACAACCCTGATTTTATATAACAAGCGGTTAGTAATTCAACATTGATGTATTTGTCAGTAATTGATCACGTGTAGTAGTTAATACGTGACTAAATTTTGGGAAATTATTAAACACTGGAATTTAACTAATAATGTGCATAGGAAAATAAAAGCACGTTTTTTTCTATTAGTCTGAACTAGGTTTTGTGAAAATAGCAAATAAACACGTGCATAGTTCTTATTTTTAAAAGAATATCGTAATACCAATTTTCTGGTGTATAACATCTTGAGATGTGCAAATCGTCATAAAAAATTACCTACCCCCCAATTAGCACAGTATGAAATTATCGGAAAATGGTTTTAAAAATGGTTTTTCCCTTTCTAAATACTAAAAGTGACAGATACTTAAGCTTTAGGCTTTAGCTGCCATAAACACACCCTTTAGATATATTTTCAGAAATTGGTAAATACGTATTTCATTGTTTGGACAAAAGAGATTATAAATGCTAATTTTCACATAAACATACGTTTGCAGATTGTATAACTCTACTAATTTGTACAACTAATTTGTATAACTCGGGGTTCTTTAGTTCAAAGCAGATTATAATTATTTGACATTTATACATTTATGTCTGTTATGTTATAGGTAACTTTATAAAAACCATCGGCACCCATATTTCACCTCCGTACACCTCCGTTTACATTTTAAAACGTCTATCTTTTTGTAGCATAACCAGTATATTACCCTCCTCTTGTGTTTCTTTATTTATAAGTTTGCTATATACTGCTCCTACCGACGTAAAAGGGTTCAAAAGAGGTCAGAATTTGCCGATATAAGAACCAAATCAGACAATATGGGTTAACATAGACGCAGTGTGTCGTCCAATCGTGAAGAATTGTACGTGTAATGAAACAACTTGCGTAGAATGGCAATCCCACCCCATGCCATTACAGAACCTCCACTATTTCTTTGGGGAGTTTTACAATGTTACACTATGAAAACGCTCCTTAGGCGATAATTAGGCTTCCCTTCCCATCGATATGTGCCTCGAAGCTGGGAATCCCTTTTAACAGATTCTGGGACAGTATTACTTTTCTTGATGTTGCCCCGTTAGTAATAGAGATGAGAAAATAAAATATTGTGACCAAATTTGAATAATGCGCTAATACCTTTTGTAAATGTATATCTTACTAACCTGATGAAATAAATTAAGGATATGGATTTGATTATAGCGATAATCAAAATATAATATATTTAGAAACTATTTTTATACCAGATGGACATACTGTCAACACGTACCGCAAACACAGACTTTACAACAACATAATAAAGAGTTTAGCATGTCAAATTGGATGTAAACAATTCAATTAGTACCTAGAGCATGACTTTACTGACCGCGATTTTTATTCCAGCCACACTACCTATATCAACACTTTTGTAACACATATGTACACATACATATGTACTACACATACTTGTTATATATTCGTATGCTCTAATTCCTTTTGCTTTCGCTTTCAAGCACACAGTTATACCGGTTTTAGAATCTCGATCACGATGAGTTCCCCATAAAAATGAATATTTAACACCCTTTAAACGATTACTTGGCACGGATAGCATCTTGCAAAAACATATGAGAAAATCTAACTTATGATCGCAATTTAGAGGAAAAATAGAATACATTTATGACACACAAATCCTTTTATACAGTTGTTAAGGGTTAATTGGTACAATTTAAGATTAACATTCACTGCGAGAAGATAATTTACGGCTTTAATATGAAAGATAAAATGGATAAATCAAGTGTCCTGTCACACATCATTAAGAGATGATGATATATGTGTGTGTAGAGTAAGTTCGGGCACATTAAACTGCCTTGCAAGAAAGAGCTAATGTTTCACCACGTTAAGCGTGTTAAATCGTTGGCCATCGAATGGGAAAGAGGGGTTGATAATGCGACATTCTTCCATTGATTAGTTAATTAATTTCTATTGAAGTAAACCCTATTGAACATTATACACGGAGCGGACACAAAGTAATTAGTGAACTGATGTTGTGCCATAAATAAATCGTTGGTACGCGTAGTGGTTAGGTTAATGCACCCTTATTCTTAACGACTATACAGTTATTTGTATGGTTATAAATATAAGAATACTGATGTTACATTTCTATACTTATCACTTAAAGTGCACATAAATCTGAAACTTGACATATGCCAGTTACTTTTTTAATGGTTGGGTCGTTGGGTTGCGTTATATTATTGCCTTGAAAAACTTCTGTACTAAATACAAAAGTACTCGCGAGCGAAGTCGCTCTCGTAGTTGGTCAGATATTAATTAAATCATGGACATACATTTACAGCTTTATGTTCAAGATTTAATTTCGGCCTACTTAGAGAATTTAGTCGGATCATGGTGTTTTTTTTTAATATAAAATAACGCCATTTGGGTTAAAATTTACAATTTCTTTATAAATTGTGATAGAATTCTTGAAGAAGACAGCTTGATGAATCATGAAAATTCTGAAGCAAAAACTCTTATGTCAAGTCTTTTAAGTGGGATTATTTACTGTCAACCGTGGGGTTAAAATACGACAATACGCAAAAAAACAACTCTACGCACTTTTCATTTAAACCAAGTTGTTTCTTTATACCACGTCACAAGTTTGTATACAAATTTTACATCAACATAAAGAAAAAATACTACTATTAGATTTCTCTAAGTATGCTGAAATGAGCACATTTGACAGTACGAAATACCACAGAGTTTTCACGTGGATTTTTGGTTCATAGCTCTAATGTTCAAGGTTCAAGCTTTTATTTTATATCCCAACATAGTTTTGAAAACAAAATAGCACATATTTTGATATTAGACAGCTTGAAATCACTATCCAGCTAAATATTCAGCTTAAAATAAGAGATCCACTGGAAATAGAAGCCGAGAAATTCATAAACACCATCCTGAAAGCAGCCTGCAACAACACCAAAAGAAACCACCATCAGAGTTATTGGAATTAATGATCCTAGATCCTAGATAGAAATTAGAGAAATGGCCAAACAAAAAGGGCGAGGTAGAGGAAGATAGCAGTAGTCACGAGATTCAGCTGACAAAACCAGACTAACAAATATATCCAAACAACTTAAACGCAAACGCAACTTCCGATGAAGAAACATACCATTGGTCTATGTTCCATCTCCCACCTACAAGACAAATAAAGAGCACGTGGACAAGAGATAATAAAAGGAGCATCTAACATATATATATTCCAGCCCAACAACATCCAATCGCGGAAGATGCTATGAAATATAAAGTATAAGCCATCCAGCTAGTTACTGTAAAGCAAGTCGTCAAAGAAAGTCATTAACAAATACTTATGCTGATGTATCTAGTTGTGCAGCGTTAACATTACAATAACTATATGTTTGAAAAACGCAGATAAAAACAGGTGTCAGATATATAAATAAAAATCCTGATGTTCTTCACTGTTTCGCGAAACAGTGAAGAACATCAGGATTTTTATTTATATTACAATAACTCCCCCATGTCCGAAAAGTAGCAGAGTTTCTATTTGATACTATAACTAGGCAAACCACCGAATGATGCCAAATAAATATCGCTCCAGTTACGAAAGATAATTAAGCCCCTATAATTGAGTAAAAGAACTAATTCCAAACCAGCTATTTAGATTTGGCTGCTGCCATAGAATAACAGATATAATAGAAAACACGTTAGAAGAAAAGCTTATTTTTCAAGAATCTTTCTTGATGCGTGACACAAGCTTTCAGTAAGGAGTGGCATGAAAGGTTGAGACACAAACTAAACTCTTTGGAATACACTAGTTTCGCCTTTTTTTAAATTTTTTTCTCCGAATTTCTTTTCGATTCGTTCGCAGAGTTCCATACAAATCTGTTTTGTGCCGAATTAGAAAATCTGCCAATTGCGGAGAGGTATAAAAATTATCTGCGGGTAAGCAATAACCCATATTCAACAACGGTTCCATCAAAGATAAAACAATTTGCGAAGACTTTGGCCAATCTGTATGTGTATCGCGTATGAGAGCGCTTTTTCCTGTATATATTATGCCAGCATAGACCTAGACGACCTTTATGCATCATCAAACTGTCGTCAATAATGATGTCCCGCTCAGGAATATATAGAGAAATAAACTTGGTATTTAGATTTTCATGGCCAAATCTTATTTAGTTTAGGGTGTGGATGTGTTTCAGCATTATAAGTTTCGTTGTCTGCACAATGTTTGGAAGTTTGGAAAATATAGGTGTTTGAAACACTTCCGTTTTGTCCAGTACATTCTCTCTTCCAGTTTTTTTGACTATGCCTTGAAGAATTTTCATGGCAAGAAAAATTTGCATGTCTGCAACATTTATTGGTGACCATTGCCTTGCTGATGATCTTGGCTGTTGTTGGGCCAATCTGTTACTTTCAGTAACAATCAAATTTATTGACACGTTTCGTTGTGTGTGCAGTTAAAACGCGTAAGGCGCAATACCTAAAATTATTGGTTCAAGTCCAAGTTGAGACGCCCTCTTTTCAATTATCTTCTCTTCCTGGATTATTTATTGTTCGCTTCTCTTCAATCATTAAATATATTGATTGAACGCAAGATACCAAGCTATCTGCATAGACTGTACATGAACAGGAGAAATAGAACACCATCAGCAACTATTATACAAGTTGCCAAAACATACAGATGCGTATGAAATAAAAACAGAACAGCGTACTTTCAAAGTAAAGTTGCATTAGATTGAGATGCATTAGGCCAAACACAATAACAAATGATCATCTTGTTTTTCTGGGAAGATAATGGTGAAATGAGTGTAAGAGTGGAGGAGTGGGCCGTCGGAGGGACAGTTTGAGTACGGCTGATTTGTTTTACATCTCCTTGAACCGGCCGCGAGTCGATGACTTCTCGGCCATACTCCCTCCGCGCTACGTCCTCCGCAGCCGAAGATGTGTACTCCAACTCCAACCACTGCTATTACACACTCACAACTACAGCGGGCCAAATGCCCAGCCCAACCTCTCTCTCGTGTACACTCACTCGCACACAAACGACCTGCTATCTATATACTATACGTGCACGAGTAAACGGCCGTAATCTAGCGTACGCCATCGACGGTCGACCTGTTTTCAGAGATTGAGCTAGGTTGTGGCCACGGGCGCTCAACGTACTTGGTCCATGCGGGACTCCTGACTCCACATACTCCCCCCGGCAGCCGTGATTGCCCGGTCGGCCGCATCAATTGCGTCGGTTGGGCCCGGACTCGTGTTTCTCGCTGACGTTTACTACTAGAAGCACCATGCTGCGACGAGTCAAAGACCCAGACGACGGAGACGCACCATCCCCGTACATAGTGAAACCTCTGAACAACAACTTGATAGATACCATACACGCCGTCATACAAATGCCGTATACGGTAGCCGCTTCTGAGGTTACATAAGCAAACTAATCGACTGTCTTCGACCAGGGCGAGAATATTCTGCTTTGTGAAATCATTTCGTTTGTCTTCTTATGATATTATGATAACATACCGCTTACTTTAGAGATACTATGGCCAGTTTAAGCCTGAGTTTGTTGGTAATGTCACCAAAATGAGGTAGCAACTTATTGTTTCTTGCTGTGGTTGAGAGTGGGGCCAGTGTTAATGATGTTCCAAGAGATGTTAGTATCAACTCACTCCACTTTTCAGTAATTGCTATATAGGTCTACAAAACCAGCAAAGACACAAGACCGAAAGAAAAAAGAAACTGATATTAATGATTGCCTTATTGCTCTTTCTTTCTTGTGCAATCTAGATCCAATAGCAAACAATTATTGACCTAATTAAGAGAAGTAAACCTGAAATGTGGAAAACATAACGATATACGAGGACATACAATACCCAATTTTGAAAAAGCTTTATGAAATGTTTGATTTACAAGTTTTGCTCATGAACATATCTGTTGTCTGCCATATGTCAGGTTTACAAAATGTTTTACTTTTCCTCGTGACATGTTGATTGTCGGGCAATAGGGACCAGCACTATTCACTGGCGAGTGGCGGCGCTCGATGCGGAAAATCCAGGTTTCAGGTCTTGCACGTTGTGATGATCATGCATATGTTTACAAACCACCAGGTCAACGCTATTTGCTATCACATTTAGAAGGGTTGGTGTTGGTTCTGTGATGATTTGGAGTTCAATCATTCGCAAGAAACAAAACCATAATGCTGGACGTATGTTTAGGGATTTAGTTTTCATAAATATCTTCCAGAAGTATCACTGGTACATAAGGGTAACCAACCGTCCAGATTTGGGCAAAATATTACCGAATTTTAACCAGTTGTCCCGTCTGATATAGTGTCCGAATTTTGTTCCGCTTTTTTAAAATGTTTGTTGTCCAAAGTTTGGAAGACACCACCCATGAAACAAAGAATTTGGGTATCATAGAATAACACACAAGAAATATTTTATCCTCTTAAAAATGAGTTATATCTACAAAAAGTGACCACTGAAATATTATGTAGTATTTTACTGCTAGATGGCACAAATTCTGTACCTAATAACTCTTGTTGACAAATTCAAGATTGAGCCAGACAAAATTAATATATTTGATAGTCACAGCACAGCAGAACTAATGATCTTCTAGAGTTTACTTTGTATTTCCGTGAAATAAAAAATAATACTGAAACCTACCTGCACCACCCCGAAACAGAAAATTATTATAATCGGATTTTGATTTAATTAAAAACAATCATGTACCTTATTTTTACTGAAAACTACTGATTTAAAATTATATTAAACTTGTAATTATTATTACATATGTTTATAGTCATCTAAAAGAAGGCTTACGATATAATAAATATTAAAAAAACAAAAATGCAGCTTCAACGATAATTTAAGAAAAGAAATTCGATTAATGGAATTGAATTCAACGAAAATCAAATATTGAAAATCTAATTCGGAGTCGTATAGAGCAAACAACATTTGGTTTCTACCGGCGAATAATAATAATTGTGTATCGCACCACAAACAATATTTTAACGCTGTGAGTCCTAGAAAATTGACGATATTCTGGTGGTCGAGGTGAAACATTTGAAAGAAGGGAAAAGATTTTTGAATGATACGATTTTTATTTTTGTATCATTATCCCCAGGGCCGTGTTGAAGGGGAGGTGAAGGGGGCGCACAATCCTACCCAGAAAAGAGGAACAAAATTTATAAAACGTTTTAAAAAATACATAATGAAGGAATTATTGGAGAGATTTTAAATTTATAATAAAATAAAATATTAGTATCTATTTTTATTTGTTGCACGTAAATGGAATTATTTAATACTGAACCTGCAAAAATTTAGTTCACTGAGTTAACGTCGCAAGCAGATCTCCAAAAATGATGACACGACATTTTTTGGAACTCTCCTAAATTTGTTAGTGCTTCTTTTTCCTATTTGAGATATTGAAACACCGTGACACTCGGTGGTCGTCAAAAAACAACCAGTATCTGCACTTCATAATCAATTACATTATATTTTGCAAGCTTTGGAAGACATAGTACAGACAATACAAAAGTGAAAAAAAAATCCTATTCCAAATAAAACATTTTCTGCACTAGGCTTTGATGAAATCTTTATTTTCGTGGATTCGTGCAATATTCGAATTTCAAGCTGTTCGGCTCGTCATCAGTTGCATACGTCAGTTCACGAAATTCGAATATTGCACGAATCCACGAAAATAAAGATTTCATCAAAGCCTAGTGCATTATTTCTTATATTCCATTATTTGATGAAAACATGGAGATTTTTCTTACAAAATTAAAAGATTTTCATTTTATTTGTAGGAACCATACCATCTGAACCATACAAACAAAAAATATCGAACTGAGTTAAACGGGCAGAACTTTTTGTGTGAAATTTTAAGTGCAAAAAAATTATTTCAGTCGTTAAATCAAAACTTTGAAAATATGGAACACTTAGAATCCCTCCAATTAATCCATTAATTTGAATTAACTGCGAATTATAAGAATATGAAACTGCTAATTAATCGAGGTCTATGACATTTGATACGGACTAGTCATTACGGTATGTCCTTACGATCATTATCAATTGTATTCTTTAAAAAATTTTAAGAAAATAACATTAAAATAACAATTATATCACAAGGTGTTGCCCTCTACGGTAACAATGAAAATGACATTTGCTACTAAACATAAATATCCGTTTCAATTATTGATAATATTTGGAGTATTAAAATGTTCGACAACCTATAGTAGGTTATCGCTGTTGCACTTGTATATTTTTATTTCTTTGTAACATTTAAATTTTGCTTTTATGTCCATTGTTCTTAAACAAATCTCGAACGTAAATGTTTAAATATTTATTTGATGTTGCGCAACACCGTTACAAACATGAAAAAGGCAAGCGCCTTGGGCTCTACACCCGAGGAACCCAAATTAGGAGATACAACAAGGTTGGCTTTTCTTTCCGTTCGAGTGTATTTACAAGTAGTGTAGCATTCGTTTTACCAATGCTGATGGCTTCAAGTTAATATTAGTCAAGCAATTCTACAAAATCATCAACATTCGTACAAACATAAAAACCTTATGTAATTTCCTTTACAATTATTCTATATGCTGGCATGAACTTTCTCTGTTTGAATAAACGTCAGCGAATACAGCAATACATAACAGACACCGCACTATTCCACATGGAATTATTTTATAGCATGTTCTCCATACCTTCACAGACGTTATCTCTATTCATTGTAACGCGGTCTATATAAATCTGAAGTTAACGTTAGGGTGAAATCTATGGAACCGTTTGAGTAAAGATTTGTGACATCTAAAGATAACAAACAGTGACATGTTTGATTTCTTGAATCTAATGCAAGGTGTCGCTAAGTAAATAATACGGTTTAAAATGCGGTGAAAGTCGGTGAAAATTGTATATCAACCTCTCTTACCAAGACACATGCACGACCAAAGAGAACGCTAGCTCAAGATCTGCTCCACTCTAAAAAGTATTTAGTTAACACCAATCATGTTTGAGTAATCCCAACAAATAAGGTAAAAGCAAAACAAAATTAATATATAAAATTACACAAACATTTGGACAGTACTAAAATAATCGAACACACATAACATATTTTGCAAATAAATAAACTATTAGCAAATATAGGTGCACAACGGTAATCTAATCATACAAATAAAAGAAATAAATAAAAATGCACCAAAGAACGCTTTTACATCATATTAAGTAATTTATTCTCATTTATACCTATGATTGAATGTTGCCAATATCTGCTCCTATAATAAAGGTACTAGTTAATAAGTCTATAACACTCTGTCTAATGGAGAAACTACATACATACATAAAATATAAGTTGATATATTCCACTCGCATTAATCCATATAGGTACGGTGAGGAACACCATTTTTGTGACTGGGATGTGGCTACACAGTTTTGTTACACTTTTTTACACTGAATGCAAATCCGAGATCAGCAGTTGGCCATCACATCAGATTTTTGAAAAAAATGAAGTCGAAGTATAACAAATAGTGTTTTTAGCCATATCAGAGAATATATTACATACGGAAGCGAAGAGAATCTTAAAAAGTACATCAAAATAAATCTTTAGCTTTGCTCTTTCAAGTCACTAGTCATAATGTCACTAGTCATGTACACATAAGTCTCGGCAGCATTTCTTGTTAGTGGTTTGCACGATGGCGCGACTACTATATATTTGTCGTAGTTATATTCTACCATATGCATATTCGTGAAGCCTGATTGCTGGCCGAGAATCATACATATTACTTTCAGATCCCCACATATTTGCCATTGATGACTTTCGTAATTAACGGCTTCCAGTAACGTTGCCAAATTTTCATGTCTCTTTCATTTATACCCAATGAGCGAAGGGCACAGGGGCATATTTGTTCCCATTATGTAGAAGTACGTCTTTTAGACTTCGTTTGCTCGAATTCATGAAGATCCTGAACTGTTTTGCAACATAATCTGTTAGGCCTAAAGCACCCATTAAACTTTGCCACATCGCATCGTTGCAATATAGGCTCTACTCCATGGTGCTCGGAGCCAACATCTTACTTTCATCTAATCTAGCTCCTATTAATTGTGCCCCTTTTTTCAGTAAGTCCAAATCTCTAACAAGATCGTTTAATTTACTTTGAGTGAATAGTATAGGCAGTCGCAAAGGTCGAAATTCATCAGTATCATACCCGTCTTTATCATGGTCGTCATCTTCGGCAAGTGGAACGTTGTCGTTCCCAGGCAAGTGCTCTTGAGGTGATAAAGAACGCATAGGAACTGGATAGTCGGGCCTATGAGTGATAGGTCTTGTTACTGATGAAACTACTGGATACACAATTTGGTCCTTATTTTGGTTGTTAAGTGCATGGATTGGACATAAGCAAAAGTAGCAGTCATCGATATGATTTTGAGGCTCACGCCAAATCATTGGCATACCGAAGGGCATTAACTGTCGTCTTACCAAGTGCACCTATTATAATAGGTGCACTTGAAAGAGCAAAATTTAAGCTTTAGTGTGCGATCTTCCTGATGTTTCCCGGGCGTCGGGTTCATGCATCGTACATGCTCAAAAAAAGCCAAAATAGTTATATATGTAACAAGGGCATTACACGGATGTTTATGCCCCGAGGGTCACTTTTAAATAGCTCGAGGGCCGATACGCCCGAGAGGTTTTGAAGTCGCCCGAGGGTATAAACATCAAGTAATGCCCCAGGTGCATACTAAGGTTTTGTCCTACAATGGTTTTGTTCGTCCGTTTGAATAATATTAATAAATATTTTGACGTTATCAAGTGACTTGCGTATCTACGGAATTGAATAACAATACAAACAATTCGGAGTTGAGTGACAATACAGACAATCAATTGTCAAACTTATAACCTTAATCGCCAATAATTGACCTTGCCCAGTGACAGTACAGACAATTAATTGTCAAACTTATAACCTTAATCGCCAATAATTGACATTCATGACTTAAAATTTACAATTTGACAAATATTTGTGATACATATTTGACATACATATAACCATTGCAACCCTAAACGCCTACGCGGGCATTAAAAATCCTTAACGCCCTCGCGGGCGTTAAGAAGCAGTTTTTGCCCGGTATCTAAGATGTAATTTTTGTCAAAAACCTGAGGTGATGGGTAACTTCTGAGGTCGGATTCGTATTCAGTGCGGAAAACTCTAAAACATGTATAGTCACATACAAAAAGTTTCAAAATGTTCCCCAGTGTAATAATGAATGTATGTACCTATGTGTACTTTGTACCAATGTAGCTTTTCATGCAAACTACATAATTTGTCCTGCGATGAATATAGTATCATCCATTTGTTTTCCTGTAATCAGTACAGCTGTATGTGGATTGCGTCGTATCACTATAACATGTAAATTATATACAAAGAATGAATCAACATTTTTCTGTCTGAAGTCCTTTTAGACTATTTTGTTGTTTTGTTGTGTGTCGACTAACCAGGCAAACCAGGAGTGTTTTCGGCGTTTTCGGCGAAAATACTCTAATGCTACAGAAAACTACAGTATGCTACATTATGGCCGGCCGGGTATTTTTATATTTGTTTGAATACAATATGCGTATGTACCTCCCAAACACGCGAATAAAACGTTTTTTTCAGTTTTGTTTAATTATACACACGTCAGCGAGCACAAGGTACATACGTACTACCAAACATAAAGATGCGTTTCTCAAATTATTTGGTAAAGTTCGGTATCTTTTGTTGCTGCAAGCAATTCCGTTTTTAGAGTTTATCTAGTGTACCTACCAATGACGTCCCGAAGGGTTAGACAATCTTCACACAGATTCTACTCTTAATAAAATAAATCATTATTATACTACTATAAAACTATATAAGACAATGTATTATTTATCGTTGTACTGGCTACTAAAGCAAGAACCCGATATGACTTTAAGCGTTTTGGCATTTTGCCATACACATACGTATATTGTAAACAGTACGGCTAGCCGAGACCATTGTGCATTCGATAAAGGGAGCATAAATCACAACTTTTACGATCAATAAAAGGCAATTTTTAGCCAAGCCACGACCTTTGGCGATTAAGCAAAGGTCGGACAGCAATTATCGCTTTTCGTCGCGCATTGTTAATGTTCTCTTATATTGTACGCTATTAATGGACCCGATCCCAATGAGATGCAACGCGGTCGACGTATCGCCAAGTGACGTCGTCTGGCCTCGTTCAGCTATACGTTTTATTATTCGCACATTTGACGCCATTTTATGACTTGTAACTGACAAAATTAGCGATGCATCGCTGTAGCATAACTGGTACTTATCTTTGTTGGGGATATTCCTTAAAATAAAACTCTGCATTAAGATAGAAGTCCCGCGATAACAACTCCGGTTTTGCTTAACGACGGTGCATAATGCTTCGTTTGATCATTACAAACTCTGTCCGAAACGCTTTATTCTTCTTTTATTTGCGTCATCTGTCATGGTTTCTTTATTTTCTCAAGAACTAATTTACTAACCCACCATTAATTGTTGATGGTTATTTAGTTTCTCTCTATGCATGTTCATTGTGTCTTCTTTCTGTCTGTGTCCATCGCTTTTATAGTCTGATTCGTCAACTTCTCGAAACGCTCAAAACGACTTTTGTTCTTTATTATTGTTTCACACCATTCTATTTCGAAAAGCTCTTCTATATTTTCGCTTATTGGAATGTAGGTCTTATTTTCTTCTTCTGGCCTTCCTAAAGATACACTGGATTAACTTGGCTTCTTCGTTGTCACTCTCGTCTTAAGACGTTCTGAATGTTACATTGTTTTCTGATTATCAATAGGTTCATCAAGCATCTGTCCGGCTTTGAAAAACTAAAAAAAAACGGACGGACAATCTACATCTATTTTTATTCCATTTCGCCCAGCCCAAACCGCTGCGCTGCTAGTAACATACAATTTGGAAGGTGCAGTGCTGTTATAACGTAGTAATTTTTGCTCTTAGTCTTAAGGGTTATGTTCGAATTGATATTTTCTATTAGTTAGATAGTTCTATTATTTCGCATTCTATTAGCACTTGGGCACGTTTATCTTATATATGCAAGGTGTAAAAATAAGTGTTAAATATTGATGTAACTCTAAAGAGTTAAAGAGTGGCAGAATATGGTACCAAGAAAAGAAATTGCATTAGGAAAACAAGGCATGTCATAGAATAGCTTTCTAAAACCTATACTAACCAAATTTTTACTTTATCATACGCAGTATGTAAAGTATTGTAATCGTGCCGAAAAAAATTTTTGAGATTTTAGCGGAAATAGGTCTTTATGGGTCCCCTGAACATTTTTGACCAAGGTACAAAAAAATGTCTGTGTGTGTGTGTGTGTGTATGTGTGTGTGTGTGTGTGTGTGTGTGTACCCAATTTTTGTTAATTCATTTCCGGAGAAACTACTAAAGGTATCGGCACGGAACTTCATATTTAGAAGTTTCATGACCAAACTTAGAGTTGAAAAGCTTTTGGTTCAAAAGGGTCCAAAGGAACTGGGTGTTTACTCCAAGCCTTTTTCAAGGATTTTAGAAATCAGCCGCCATTTCTGTAATTTCTTCAAAATAGTTAAATAATAAATTAAAGCAGAGGAAATTTTGAATAATTTATGCCTATGACATTTTTTGGTAAAATTAATAGTTTAGCTTTTTAGTTTACTTTAAACCTTTTTCAAGGATTTTGGAAATGAGCCGCCATTTCTGTAATTTCGACAAAATAGTTAATTAATAAATTAAAGTAGAGGAAATTTTGAATAATTTATGCCTATAACATTTTTTGCTAAAATTAATAGTTTACCTTCAAGAGCAAATTCTATTTGATCGAGATCGGTCGCATCTGCATTGATATGAAATTACATAGTAGCCAGGATTTTGACAAATATTTTTTTGTGTTGTCACATTCGAAAACAGCTGATCTCATCAGAGGTTAGAGAACCACTATGGAACGTGCCGCTGTAGTGCGCAAAATTATAAAATACAAATTTCAAATAAAATAAGATCACCAATTTGATTGTTTGTTGATAAGAAATATCAACCCGTCTTTATATCTAATTCTAAAAATGATACATTTAGAAAATTATAAATAAAGTATAGCGATGAGTGTAGTTTTATTTTAGTATGTTGGTAGGGATGTGTCATGAACAAATATAAATCTGTCAGAATTTGAATTACCTTTTTAAGGTGCGTTTTCATTAGTCATAATGGCAGTGGTAGCAGACGCCGTTATAGTATTTCCAATAGAAAATTGCTAGTGACTCATGTTTATGTACATGCAAACTAATATGTCTCATTATCACGATATGTAACAAATACTATAATTTCGTATTCTACCACCGCCATTAGCTACCATTACCTACCAATCGGAACGCACCTTTCGTCAAAGTGGTACCAACCTAGCATTTACTATACAGAAATCATTTATTTTTTTAATACGTATTTCTTAAAAAGCAACACAATAAACGTTGATGTCGCTCCTGCCAAAAACTAGATAGCACGACTCGCTCATATGCGACGGCGACACTCCGCCTTCGGTGACGCGCCGTATCACCGCTCGTCGCGCTATTCCGTACTTTCGGCATTTGTGACATAAATAACTATTATTCTAATGACGTAGTGTAGGTAGTGTCAAATGCTGATGCTTTGACAATACCTACGATTTATCTCTATAGAATAGATTCTCACGCAGCTAAACTATTAATTTTATATATTGTATGATAAAGTCATGTGCCTGGCCACATCAGATTTTTTCAAAATTATACGACCCCAACAGAGGCATATTTTCCCAAACAAAATTATTGGCTAACTGGAAAAACGATTTACTCGTTTTTGTTTGTACCAGGATATACACTTGGATATACCTGTTATACATAACATGTAACTGAATCTATATTCAAAGTAAAAAAACATACATATAACAACTATTATTTCTATTACGATTGCATAATATTTCATTCTCGATGACAAATAATTCGTAACTTGATATTGATTGAGAACAAACAATTACTATTTAGAGTTGCAAAATTCTACACTGTTAAGCAGGACATCATGCGAGTTTATCATCAGACCAAGATCAGACTTTTTGCATCAGTTTCCTTACTTCATTCCTTTTACAAACAACGCAGACTTTTCGAAGAAATCATTTGGGGTTTTCATTCGATTTTTGACTTCTGAGTACTTTGGTGCTTGACGATTTTATCGCACATCTTGAGACCGGAGCTGAGTATATATTTACTCCAATAATAACTATTTCTACGGCGCTATAGGACACAGTGAGAAGAACCAGAATGGTGATGATATGCATTTGTTCCTTAGTAACAGGATTCCAAAACAAACCGCAAATTGTTTTTCTTAGTTTCTGGTTATCAAAATACATTGTCGTCCCATTCACAAAGTTAAGTTCACAATTTGTGGGAAACAATTCTTCATAGCTTGTTGTTGCTGTTATTTTAGCACGATATGTGCAAAACACCGATGTCAACATCGATCTTTAAAAATAAAAACATCGATGGCAAAAAATATCGATAGCAAAAACGTCGATGGCAAATCTACGATCATCGAACCATAACATCGATATTTCTAAAACATCGAGAAACATCACCCACCACTAAAGGGAAGGGACAGACTGAGAGAATGGGGAAAGGACCAGACGGGACAGTAAACGGAAGGGAAAGAAAATTATGCATCAACATTTAACGTTCAGTTAAGATGCTAAAAGCACTGAAAGTGCAATTTTGGTAATTATAATCAAAAAAATGGTGACCTAACGTTTGTAACTTTTTTGTGCAAAGTGTCAATATCCGCCTGAGCAAATCTACAGTTGCCCGTAGCTCTGCTCAAACAGATTTTGCGATGCTAATATAAAATCTATGCCTACGGGAAAAATGCTAAAAATAAATGAACACACAAATAAGGGTATCCGGGATCGGTCAGTGCAAATTTAAATGAAACAAAGAACTTCGTTTGACGTTTCGCTTTATTGCAAACCCTTCAAAAATAACTACAAAATATTCCGTTTTTGTTCGACACATCTAGCAACCTGTATTGTGAACTCAATAGTTTTAATTTCCATGTCCTTAATTTGCTCTGACTTCTGGCATAAATCGAAATGGGTAAAGACCGGTATAATAAATTCTTGTTTTGCATTCTAATCCAAAGTGTTACTTTCTCCATATCATATCTTTCAATCTTCCACAACATTAGATACTGATTTTTTTTCAGCTGAGTTATTTATTCTCGTCAAACCTTTGGTATGGTAGAGTTGGGTCGTTTGGCATCTGTGCCTGTCGATATACGTTGACATAAAAGATCATTTTTATTTCCCTCATATATTACAAGAAGTCAGTAAGGAAGAGTAAGGTGTGTCAGCTCTGCTGGTTCAATGATGGCGGCTCCCAAGTGGTTATGTCTTGTGCGCATTAAAGCGTCACATTTGCATAATAGGTGTACCGCTGTCTCGGGGGACCCCCCGCAGAATCTATAGTCGCATTGTTTGTCCGTCCAATCTTTGTGAGATGATATCTCAGTGGACAATGTCCTGTAAGGAGACCTGTAATCAGTCGAAGATCTGTTTTTTGTAACTGGAGATACTGTCTGGCCTTGGAGGCGGAGAAGGTTATGATAACCTTAGCTTACCTCATGCCAGGTGATGTGTCCCAGTGTGTCCCAGCTCGTTTAGCTTTATCTTCCCAGTTTTGGACCATCTTTCTGATGTGGCTCGTTGTGGTACCGCAACAGGGTTCAGGTCCGTAAAATGGTGTCTTAGAGCCTTCTCTGGCTAGGATGTCGGATTGTTCATTCCCTTCAATCGTCGTCAATCCGCTTCATGGAGTTTAAAGTTTACTAATGTTACCAACCTAGTCAAATTTGAATATATTCCGACGTGAGCTCCTTTTCTGTTTATTCTTCTACTCTGTTGTTTTCGATAGTTTTAGATAATCAAATAATCAACTAAGAAGCCACCTGAGACAATGTGAAGACAATTTTTATTCATAAGCAGAAGATGATTAACGCATTGAAACTTATCTAACAGATTAACCGTCAATTTAAATCTGAATTCTTAAAACTAAGTACAACAATGTGCAGTGAGAAATAAATTCAGGACTTGTGTCTATAGGACTTGTCGAAAACCTAAACTTGTCTACTCAATAAGAGAATTATCATATATGAAGATGAGTACTGCAATCGCTAACATAGATACGAAAAGTGCAATAGGAGAAAATCTGGAATAGGCGAAAAAGTTTAAATATCTGGGAATGGTGACATCGCAAGATGGGAGATATGATCAACTGGGAACACTTTTCTGTCGACTGAGGGCAACAAAAGTGCCAGTCGGAATGTGAACTTTGCGACTACTCTCAGATTGAGTGTTTCTGTAGTTTTCGGCGTAAGCTGGCCAAAAGAACGTATCGCCACCCAACGCCTCATATGGGCCTAAAGCTGTTGATCATTATTTTGAAAAGCAGATTCATCATTTCTATGTATTATTCTCAAATACTATTCTAATATATTTCAAATATATGAGTGTCCTGATAAAATCTTTATAGAGAACAACCAGAACGGTTGTTGGTTCTGTTGTATGATGAGGGAAGTCCATATGAAGAAGTCAGGAGTGCAGAGAAACGAAAGATGGATGTGAAAAGGATGTCGGAAAGATACAGAGGGTTGCCGTAGAAAGATATTCTTTCATACATCATCTCTACTGATACTATCAGTTATAAAGGTTGTTTCTTATATTTGCTATTACACTGTTCCGACTTGTGTTCTAATATCATCTTTGGTGATATTTTTACTTCATGGTACTATAATTTTGCGTATGTAAATTTGTTTTGGAACCACTGATCTTGCACCCGTAGAGTGCGTATTACGGAGGACCCACTCATCTGTATTCCTCTGACCGCTCTCGGCTTACAACGTAACTCGTTTATTGACTTGTATATATCCATCTTCGGTAGGTTTGTTTTGTTTATGTTATTATATATGCATTCAAATTACTTCATATCGCCTTACTACTACGCCTCCATTTTTACGATGCGGCCAACGGTGCGCGTATTTTTTCTCTGCTGGTCGTTTTGCTTCCATTGCGACGAGTTTGATACGAGCGACAGATTTTTTACCCATACAGGCATCTGTTTTAATAATTCTAATTATGAAAGAGTAGTTTTAACGGAATTTAATTGTGCAATTCGAAACAGATGCGGCTGGGCGTCAACGGAGATGCATAAAGAAACGGTGCAAAAGTCGCCGACTGGCAACAACGCTATTATTTGATGGGCTGGTTCTTTACTCTTCTCTTTTGTCGTACGCCTACGATCTGCACGGCCACCGCAACTGCTGCTGAGGCTGAGGAGTCAATTAATAATAATTCAGTGCTCGTGCGCGCACAGTCCGTATGAAGATTGGGTTAATTTGTTCCAATGAACCTTTTTACAATTTGTTTACTTTAAATTGAGCACAAACGGAGCAATTACACCGCGGTAATTTGGTGGACTGCTCCGATGGCTATTAAAGTTTGTAGCCTTGTTAAATACGTATTTTTCCTTATTTCCGTGATAAGTACATAGGGAACTGCTGGAACCAAACGTCTTTATTGTGACTATGGATTGGAACATTAATAATAATCACATGTATTTACATCAATTACAATTACTAACTTTACTAAATTACCTAGTAGTTATTACATTCTCTAAATACCGAATTAGTAAGATCACATTTCTGGGCAAAGGCGTCCCCTGCCTTTTTCCATATCTCTCTGGATTTTTTTCCTCTCGTCTTCTCATCTGCTCTTTGGTCGCCCTCAGCCATTGGCTCAGTAGTGTTGCCACCTCGCGTCTTTGTCGTGCCGATATTGTCCTCTAGTAAATATATTCTACACTTTCTTGTAAAATTCTATAGTTGCGCTGAACAATTCAAAAATGATTTTTAACTTATATTTCGTGAGATTTTGAAGGTTTTAATAAGAAACTGACGGTGTTGTGCTACATGTTTGCTCAAATCGCGTAGGAACTAGTAAGACTACTTTATGTAAATACTTTTGTAACTATTTTTAACAGGAATTTTAATAGTGTAATTGGATATAAGATTTAAGATGGAACAAATATCAATGCCAATTTCTGTTGTCTCCATCTTTCTCTGCAGTTTTTACTCATTATTTTGTTTTTAGTATTTTTGACAGGACTACCATGGAAAAATAATACTTTCTTGTTTGAAACAAACGTATTACTCCTGGTTTACAATTTTATTCTTTTGAGTCAGATCTTAGCTTCTTGAAAGTCAACAACCTAGTTAGAGTTATTTTTCCTTAGGATATCTCCAAACTTATTTTTTTGCGAGCGGTCTTCTACTTGTTCTATGATCTGAAGAAATTGCAGAATTCAATGTATTGTGATGAATTATGATGTAACTTTTGAGATAGTATCAAGTAACTTTTAGCTATGAATAAGGTTGAAAATACAGCCGAAACGTCAGCAATGAAGTGAAGTTTTAATATCACAGCTCCCCACAGCTCCCTATAGCCAAAAAAGAAATACTTTCATTATTAAGTTATTTTGACATCTACACTAGCCTGTTGATTACATTTTAAAATCGTGGTGTGCAAATGTATTGAAATGAATAACGATCAAAATATTGTTTTGTTAAATGAAAGTTTAACAGGTGATAGCAACCGCTAAATATTTATTTGTTTTATTTATTTTAAATTATATTATAACTTAAAAAATTAAAATTGTGACAAAAAATACTGTAGATTGATGTTTTTTTTTTAAATCTTAGAACCAATTGAAAATATACGGCTTGAAGAAAAAATACTTGAACAAAGCACGAACCACCACCTTCATAATTCATTGATTAATTCTGTTAAGTGTCAGTTTTTTACTTTATCATACGCAGTATGATAAAGTATTGTAATCGAGCAAAAAAATTAGATTTTAGCGGAAATATGTCCTTTTGGTTCCCCTGAACATATTTGACCCAGATACAAAAAATGTCTTTGTGTATCCGTTTTTGTAGTGACGATTCCGGAGAAACTAATAAAGGTATCGGGACGAAAGTTCATATATTTAGATGTTTCATGAAATAACAGAGCTCAAAAACTTTTGGCCAAACTTTTGGGTCCAAAGGAACTGGTTGTTTCCTCCAAGCAGTTTTCAAGGATTTTGCATATGAGCCGCCATTTCTGTAATTTCGTCAAAATAGTTAAATAATAAATTAAAGTAGAGGAAATTTTGTATAATTTTGTGTATCGATTGTGTATTAATTGGTAAAATTAGAAATTTGCCTGCAGGAGCAGATTCAAATTAAGATCCGTCGTGTCGACGTTAAAGCTAGTTAGCCAGGATTTGACAGATATTTACATTCTAATGACGAATAATGAATAATGTAGGTAGTATCAAACGGTGATGTTTTGACAATACCTACTGTCAATAGTATCAAAATATCCGCAAGAGGTTGCAGCGCCGGAACCACCTGAGCAGACTGGGCACGATCACGAAGGCGATGCGGATGCAGGACCTCTGCCACTAGATGCTGAATGGGACGTCAGCAAAGAAGATGACGTTAAGCCTAACCAACGAAGGACACGGCGAAGGTGGTGACGGTAGCTGCGTGTGCGTGCTGTGTGTGTTAGTGCTTTATTCAATAATTTTAAGAGCAAAACATTTTACGTCCTTACGTCCCCATAAATATTATTGTAAAGCACTTTTATCGTTTTATTGCCGTTTATTTTAAAAATTTTAGTTTAGTAATAGAGAAAAAGAAGTGTGCCCTTTCGTTTGTCCTTGCAAACTGACCATTTTATGCTTCAATAGAAAAAAAAGTTTACTAAAACAAAATTAGCGGCGTTAATAGCTCTACGATTGTAATCCGCATCTTATAGATGACCAAGATTTTTCTCGACGAATGTAACGAACCTATCTCTAAGATTTCTTCAGATTATTTCCAACTATACAAATATTTGTTTAGTCTGTTCAAGCATTGACAAGCGTGTTTTTCCGAATACTGTTGTCTACACACAATGCATGCTACAATTTTTAGCAAAGTTGCTGATAAAAATTAAGTCACTACCATTCATATCCAACAATTGGTATTCGGCAATGTTATTTGCTTCAAAATTCTAGTATGTTCAAGTATTTGTGTGGCTTTTTACTGAAAATTATTGTTATGCATACCAAGGATTGTGGTAACTATTAGCGCGCGGGAGAATCCTTTTCACCTGATGCATGTTTATAGTGGCTAGGTTCTTTTCTAATTCTTAAATTAACGACCAATGATGTTAATTTCTAATTCATTCAGTTCACAATGTATTTGTAAACGTGAATTTTCTACGAACTTATCATCGGTTTTATGCATAATTTCCGATTTTATTGGAATTACGATGACAGTTTCTGGGAATCATCAGTAACACCACTCAAAACACTGCTTAAATTACTGTGAGGAAAATATTTCCTGTATGACAAACATGAAACCTCGATTCGATTATTGTGATAGAATGACCATCCATTTCATTAAACGTAAACTTATTATTAACGCGCTTCATAATATATTATTTGTCAGCTCGATAAGCTCAATGACTAGCAGAATATAGGTACTACGACGGGGGTCCCCGATCTTTCCCAATTTCTTTTAAGAACTGTGTAAAATTGTTAATATTGGTCAGTAACAATCAGTGAAGTGGAGCCACGTTTGCGTGCTCCTTTTTTATTATTTAATGTGCTAACAGTGGCTTAACGTTGCGGTGGCAGGATGAAATTGAAAAAGCTGGGTATAAGACGATCAAAGTACCGTCAACAGCGTGGCAACAAATTATTTAATGGCCGATTGCAGTAGCCCGTAGAAAATGCAATAAGTGGTCTTTGTACCTGGCTGGCCACGCCAACGGCACGCACAGTAAACTCATTATTTATCTTGGTGCTCGGATGTGCCATAGCAATAAGTAACCTAAAACTGTACCGTAACCAGAACTGGTAGCTGCCGGATTCGATACGCCGATTTTGTTTCGTTTGTTTTCTTCCAATAGAATTGCGAGTGCCTGTGCAACATTATAAGTTCGCAATAACTTTGCGGTGGACAAAAGAGACAAAGACAAATTGCGAAAAGATCGGTTTTATTGTATTCTCTTACAGTATTTTTGTACTGACACTACTGACCCTGGATTGAAAGATGTCCGATGAACTAAAAGTAAATCGACCAACCTCTAGAAAAAGCAACTCAACTTTGAAGTTAAGTAGTTAAAATATTATATAGTAAATGGTGATATACAGGCGGGATGTAAATTTTTAAATAAATTAAAAATTACAGCCACAACCTGGATTTGAACCAGGGACCTTTGTGTCGCTAGCACCATGCTCTATCCAACTGAGCTATTGAGGCCTAGTTCATATCTAGTTAAAATATTGATGACAAGATTTGAACGTAACAAACAAACAAACAAATAAACAACAACAAGTGAAAATAAGATAAGCGTAGTAAAAACAAGCCAGAGATACATAATGAAAAAATTAGCTGTACTATTATTGTATATGCGCGCATAGTACATATACTCAAACAATTGAATAACCCAAAATCAACACACAATCGCATTTTGTTGATGTCAAACATTGTGCACCATTATGTTGTAGATGCTGGAAATCCAAAAGGGTACTTGTATACTTTAAGGTATCTATATGTTGAACACGAAACTATAAATAACTTTAATCAAACTATTTCTATGACCACGAAATAATATTTATGACACAATTATGTATTCCAGAAATGACTTGCCAATGAACGATACATATTCTTGCGTATCTACACTGTGGGCCAAAAAAAAACGGTACAAATGTTCAATTACTTCTATTTCCAAAGATTTTAAGTAAATTAAAGCAAGCATTTCTTTGAAGGACTAATTGCTTATGTTGTGAGGATTGAAAACATACCATATTCGCAATTCCACTTCTTCTTTTTCAGTAAAAACAGCAAAAAACGATGTTTCAAAATTTCACCCTGTATTCGATGCAATAAAACCTCTGCTGTCCCTTTTGACCAAAGAAAAAAAAAATCATTACCTACTAATTTTATTACAGCTTGCATTTCACATTAAGTTGACACGATGTTATCAGAAATGTTGCATAGCCAAACACAAAGCAACATAACTGTGGATTGAAACGTCCTGTTGTTGCGAATATGGTACGGTTTCAATCTTCACACTACAGGCAATTCGTTTTTAAAAGAAATATTTGAATTGACAAAATATTATAGGAAATACGAGTGATCAAAAATTTGTACCGTTTTTTTGGCCCACCGTGTATAAAGAAACGTTGTTTTAAATTAACAAAGGTTGATTTGAATTGAGACAACGTTTTGTTGTGTGTAAATTTGCTGTAAAAAAGCACCAGAAAAAGTGAATTAGCAAACTTAAAAGATAAACGGAAGTATCCATGGCGTGGGTCGCCCGGTAAAAGATTTTTTTACACATACCAGAAACTGTGCAATTTTATCTTGGTCGGCCCTGGTTAGAAGTAACAATAAATATTTATGTATCGTAACTGTGTATACGCTGTGCAAAACAGGTGTCATATTTATGTGTTGTGTTATAAGCCGAGAATCAGCAAACAAAATGTATACCACAGATTCGACTAATCGAGGATTTTTGGGCAATGTTGGCCAGAAAAGAAAACCAAGTTATCTGAACAGTAAGTTCGACAACAGAACACTTTTATCTACAACAATAAATAGCTTTAAATAGCATGAAAACAATTCTTCTAGAAAGATCTGGTCGGTTTTTGACATATACACCAATTGTTATAATAATTATTATATTACAATATAGTAAATTATAGTAAATTAAATTCGTAAAACACAAACTCTCGTAACTCGGAATCGAAACAAAATTTCATCTTTCAATTCAAGTAAATTCAACTTAAAATGATACCCTGTGTACGGGGTTTATTTTTTAACCCTAGTTATAAATAATCTTTTATATCAAAAGTATAGGAAACTGAAATAAACACAGCAACAGTGAAGCCTTTTAATATTATTTTATGGATGTTGATTTAAAAAACTTAGATGTATGGTAAAATGTAGGTATAGTAATAGAAGGTAATAACTTAAATAAATTCTGTTATATTATATAAAACCTATATTCAATTGTGACAACCGTGCTTCATCCCCGAGCTAACAGAGCACTACAGAGAACCAGGAACATCAAAATAGACTAAGGAAAGTGTAATTTTAATTTTTTAATTGTATGACGATACCTAGTCAGCTATTCAACCTAATTCAACTTATTCCTAAAAATTCTAATATAAATCGAGTAGAGAAATTGATGTCTTGTCGTTTGCAAAATAAATAAAATTTTAAAATAATGACTTTATTGTTTTTTGCCAATTTTATCTATGATTTTATTAGATAGTATTTAAATTAAGAATAGATGGGAAGACCCAAACTGAACATGAATATAAAATTGATAATACAACGGAACTTAACACCTTCGTGTCCTCCCATCAAAGACATTTCTTGTTCTAATGGGTGTCCGCGTACAATCATAAGAAAGTTTGCGAAAATGAAATTATGTATTTTGGTTTCTATTATATACGCACGCAGAATAATATTTCAAGAATAACCGCTGATTGAGAATCGTTATTATCCCGCACCCGCAGCGCCATCTCTGGGTGCGTGGTCCAAGCACAGATGACGCCAGCGCCATTTTGTTGACGACTGCTCTACACGCACCAAAAGGCGTCGCTTTGTTTTGAAATTTTTTAAATGGTTCATTTACATAAATAAATTTTGCATTTGCGATGAGCCCCGACAGTATACGCAAAAGATGAGTTTACCAGCGAAAAGGCAGAGGTTGACAACCCAGGTGAATAAAGCCACAGCACCAAGGTCTGTTATTGGTGAGTGTTTTTGTTTTTAAATAACAAATTTGAATTGTCTTTATGACTTTCAATCTTTCAGACGCTTCTAAAATACGCGAATTAAACGACATACTAGTTAAGACGAAAGAAAGTACTGCAGTTGTGGAGCGTTTACTGGATGATGCAAAAACAATAAAGGAGCTGAGTAACCAGTTTAAAGGGATCGACTCGTAAAACAACATACGCATATATTTCAAAGATACAACTTAAAATAATAGTAAGTACATTCGTATCACAATACTTATCATGTTATTATAATATTCTTAATCGTACTCGTCTAACGGAGAGACGGAAAGTGGCACATTTTTATTTTCCGCTGAATTGGCAAACCTTCTTCTTATCGATGGGATTACGCACTTGCACTGATCCCAATCAAACGTACTACCCGTTGAACACATTTTCTCCTCGCGACATTTACACTGGCATGTTTCTGGGTCCCATAGTCGTCTTTGATAATCCTTCGCACATTTCTTTTCTTCGTCAATATTTCTGCATACACATCTGCATTCATTTTCTCTATACTCTTGCTGCGAACTACTACAATCCTGAAAAACAAAATAAATGCCTTGTAATAATTAGGTACATTGCGATTTAGTTACAGTAGAGCGTCGATAATCCGAACTAACTGGGACCAACGTGATTTGGATTATCAAATTGTTCGGATTATCAAACATTCCAGCTAGATAGTATAAAATATGAGTATTGTATACAAGATATAAAATGAAAGCGACATTTTTCAGTAAACAGAAATCTACAAAAATGGATTTTCCCTCGGTTACTCAGTGATTTATTTTATTATTATTTTTTTTTTGGCGTTCGGGTTAGCGAACGTTCTGATTACCAAGGTTTGGATTATCGACGCTCTACTGTACTTTGGTTTTAATTCTTTGATGTTCATGTGCTGTTTTTCCTAAATACCATTTAGCCCGGATATAAAAAAGTCTGATTATTATAAATTTTTGATATACAAAAGTCTATAATTCTGTCTGATTGAAGGGTAACTTTGCTTTATGGTCTTGTTTTTACTATATATGTGTTAACGCTCAGATAAAGCTTTTCTGTGAGAGTTTCAGAATGCTATGAAAGCCAGTTCATCCGTTTAACATTTTATACATACTCACAAAAATAACACTCTTAAACCAGGGCTGCGAAGTTGGTAAAAAAATTCTCGACTCCGACTCCAGATATTTTTCGTGGCCCAACTCAGACTCCAGAAAAATTGCATACAAAAATATTTTCAAATAATTTGTTGTAATAAAAATCTTACATGTAAATAATCACAAATTAGACACAGAATAATACAACCGTGTAATAATACATTAGCTATTAAAACAACAACACTACAAGAAAAAAAAGAAAAAAATTTAATGAATTAATTTTCTATTCGAGTATTCTGATTGTATTAAACATATGGCTTGTGCATCTCAAATTACTCACAAACAAATGCTGAACCCATAGGAAAAACAGAAGTTTATTTGTGTCCAGCGAATTTGTTGGTAAAAATATTTAATCTGATAATCTAAATGTAAATAAAACCGGCTTATAAGATATCAAAAAGAGCTATTGATCAGACCACAAATAAAAAAGTTACTTATTAAATGTAATTTCTTTGTTTATTCAAAATATCTCTGAAATAATTAAGTATTAAAACTGTTTTCTCATTAGAGAACATACAAAAATGGACAACATTGTCCATTTAACCGATTTTCTGTCTCTAATAACAAAAGCACCCATACGACATATAATATGAAATAAAATTCATTCTAATCAAAACAAAATTAAGTGCAATATACGTTTATATATATATATATATGTTGTGAGGGACACAATAGCTCCAACTAATTGTCCTGCAAAGAGGCCTTAAATAATTTTTAATTATTTTCAAAGCTGAAGAAATTCATAATTATGGCTATAGGTATAACTTCTGAATAAATGATACTAAATGAACTACGGCCCTACTTCTCAATCTCATGTTATCTCTCTTCAAATTTCCCTTTTCTTATTTCTATCAGATTACTTTTGTTAATCGTCTTCAGTTTCGTTTGGAAAGTGTGTATTGTAATTTCATTATTTACATATGTATGTAGGTAGGTACTTTGTAAAAGACCTAATAGAATATTTGGTTTTATTTGTTTACTGTCAGCTGAGGCAACGTCCATCTCGTATGTTTTTGTTTTCTACAGTAATTAAACCTGGACTCGAAGTCGAAGTTGGTACTTTTTTTCCGACTCCGACTCTTTTGAACTTTGTCTGAACTCCGACTTCACGACTCCGACTCCACAGCCCTGTTTTAAAGTATTGCCCAAAAACCTTTGACGTGCCTCATTGTTGCTTCATAAAAAATAAATATAATTACTGTTGAATTTCATACCTCTGCTGTAACTTTACATCCACAAGTGCATTTCTTATGCCTCTCGACTGCAACTGGAATTTTCTCTACGAATTTTAACTTGGCAGCACCGACATACTTTGCTTTGATGACCTACAAGTAGAATTTGTTTTAAAATGAACCTACGTTTAGTAAAGAAATTAATACAACACTAAAATTTAGTCACAATTTCAATTTTTTCTCAAACCACTACCCTGATTTTATGATTTTTGCATACAGTTGTAGCTTGATTTGCCAAAAACGATATTGTGAGATATTCTGATACAGTATCTTTTTTTAAATAAGTTTTAAGAGAAAATTGTCTTTAAAATTGTGACCAGATTATAGTGATGTGCTCATTTCGTTCGTAAGCGAAGTTTGTAACTTACTTGATAGTTTACGGTTTCCACTTCAGTGGGCCGACATCTAAGTTGTTTATGGTTGCAGCATCCTCCACATCTTTCTATTCTTGTGCACGATGGCAAATACATGGATGTAGGGTCGTCATCCTTCACCAATGATACTATCTGCAGTTCCGGCAAGCATTTTGCTGACTTTGGTATTTCCACGTTATTTCTTTCCTCCCCAAATCGACCTAAAACAAAACATAGACAAGTTATAACATATTTTCTTTCTTATTGCAGAATGCAATGGATGTATTTTCTAAGGAAGACCAAGATGAAGCGCATCAATTCTTCGAGTTTTACACGAATCTCATAGAAAACCATGTCGAGAGTACTATGTTTTCGCTCTCAGAAAAGGCAATTCTCGATTGGTTTGGAAAGACCATACGCGGCGAAAAGAACATTGACCTATTCTTTAAGACCAACACCGGCTTCTGCCATCAATTAAACAATCCTCGTCCTGTATCGAAAATAGGTCATAGGGATTCGCACGTGTTAAACATACCGAAGTTGCAAAAGCGGAGATCGATCTCTTTAAAGGAACCCACGAGTGCCAAGGTCGAAGAGAAGACTCCCCCGAAAGAAGCCCCTGGAACTAGTCACATGTTAGAGCAAGGCCAAGGCGATGGTTTGCATAACTGTGAGCTGTCGGAATCACCCGTGAAGAGGTGTCGGTTAGACGAGGTGGTTGTTACGGAAACTGTCCAATGTAGTCCCGTAAAGTTTGTTAAGGCCGAAGGCCATATAGAATTTCGACGGAAGAGCTCGAAAAAGTACCAACGGGAGACAAAGTGGTCAAGGCCATGCACGCTGGAGATTGCTTATTCGTCAACGAATATTCAGGACTCGACAATTCATCTGATTATTTATAGCAGTCACATGAAGTGCAAAAGAAATCTGCTAAAAGATTTTGAGTTGGCGCAGTCGACAGATTAAGAGATGTGAATGTACATAAATGTTATTTATTTTGCTCTAGGTTTAGTGCAATTTTTCATGGGATTAAGTGTACATATTAGTTTTGTTAATCGTACCTGGTTTAGTGCAAATTAATTGAGTAGCGAGCGACCCCTTGGTCTGTATCACGGTTTACTAATATTAATAAAGTTTTAGGTTGCTTTTATGTAAGGTGTAAGAAGCACTTTTTGTATAGTGTTTTGTGTATTTGAAAACTTGGTGTAATTATTTAAGAAAGTTGTGATATTTGTAATCTGTATTGCTAAGATAATGATATTCTTCTGTTACACACACTTGTTTATTAATTATAGAAAAACTTGTGTAACTTTGAAGTGACAAACATATGGTGACCTAAAATCTAGAAAAAAATCACAGGTGTCTTTGTTAAGTGTACATTTGAGAATAAACCAACTGAGTTCTTATGGCAATTTAATTAAAAAATAAATCAACACAGTAAACAAGTCCAGGCCAATCATTCTAAACAGGTCAAACCAGCCTTTTTCTGTCGTTTTATTTTGACGTTCTAAACTATATCACACGTTTTAAAAAATTTTAGATTGTAATTGCTTGAAAATATAAGCGATAGTCCAATCAATTTTTTTTGTTATATCGCTAGAGACATTTGTGATATTCTATTGTGGTCTAGTCATCTAGATTTTGAATCGGAATTTTTTTTGATTCGGTTTCATATTATATGCAGTTGATGAAACTGATACCAAATGATAGCTTATGGTTCCATATTAAAATGTTTAGAATCATAGTTAATAGGAACATTTTAAACTAACAAAGACCCATTGAAAAATTGTGCCTGTCAGACATTAATCCTCTATTCCTCGAATTTTAATGTCTTAATCGCAAAAATAAAAATTCCACACTGTAGGCGATAAAATTTACCTTCAAAAGGATTCGGGAACCAATACGAGAAAATGACAGGTTTATTTTGTGTAATTATGTATTGTGTAAGTATTTTTTGCGTTTTTATGACAACCGGTCAGTTGACATTAAAAATTGCCATTCAAATGACAAACGATTCTTTGACGATTGTTGATTGATATTAAAAATATCAATTCTAATGTCAAACGATCGTCAAAAATTAGTTGAATCAATTATAATTAATTATGCTAATTTAACCATTCATTGTCTCGTATAGGTTCTAAAATCATTTTGATACTCAATTTTGTTTGCTTCAATGTGGTATTTTCAGTTTTGCGGTTAAGTGAATGAGATTTGGAGATGAAGAGTTAAAGTTTGGCAGGAACAATTTTACATTGTTTTTTCTTTATTGAAAAATTTTCCTCTTGAACTGCGGTTGTAAACATTTTAATATATTACTACTGGGACCATAAGCTATCGATAGATAGCTGAAACTGAAATCAATCGATAGATTGGTTTCAGTTTCATGACTGCGTTTAATCCTCTTAATACAACGTATGAGAATGACTGGACCATTTTTATGCCTAGTACACCAGCTTTAAATATAACAATTAAGTTAGGTAAGTAATGTTATGTATGTAATTGTAAACATAAAAGAATGTGCATTAAGCACCTGGGCCATTCTGATTTGTAGCAAAGAAGCTTCAATCTTTGTAATTTAAGAATTAGGCACTGTAGATAATTGAATCGTTATTAGTCTTATTAGGACCAATAAATATGTTCTTATTTGTCTTATTAACTAATGTTAAGTGTACTATTGTGATAATTTAAGTGCCAAACTGTTTGTTACAATGTAAATTTATTGACAAATGCTGCGTTGCAATCAGCTTTATATATGTAGTGTATAAATAGTTTATATGCTAGTAGAGTAAAGTATTTGCTCTGAAATAACAAATAGTAGAATTAAAATTTCTAAATATTGGGATTTTGGCACAGAATTGAATATAATTATTTTTTCATTCTTCAAACATTTCACAAAAATCATCTGAAAGAAGCTAAGAAATTGCAGATATTTTGCAAAGTTTATTTAATAACTACCTAACTAATGTAAATAAAAACTCCCAATATAATTGTTTTGTGTAATATAGGGATGTCTAACTTTCACCACATTTTTTATAAACCACAATAAATGTTATTCTAAGTAAAAAGTTTCATATAAACTTATTTGCTTTTCAATTCCTTAAAAAGTTAGCTGTTAGAAATATTAACAATCCTTGAAAATTAACAAATTAGAAAAACAAAGAAATTATAATAATAGAGGAAAATATGACCTATTTTAGATGGTAAATGTCAGCTGAGTAAAAAGTTTCATATCAACTTAGTTTTTCAATTCATTAAAAAGTTATAGCAAAGGTGGGACTTCCTGTATATTAAATGCTTTTTAGATGTAAATGTCATACCCTTGGTCATACTGAGTAAAAAGTTTCATATCAACTTATTAGTATTTCAATTCATTAAAAAGTTACAGCAAAGGTGGGACATCCTGTATATACATGCAATGATAGCATTAAGGTAAATATGTATACAAAAAATATCGTAATTTATATATTACTTATCGTAGTTTATATTTTTGATAATAAAGAACCTCTTTGAAACTTACTCTCTAAGAAATCGTCATCTTCTTCAAATCCATCCACGTAATGAAGAAGTAAATCGTTGACAGTGTAGGAAACTCCATTTAATTTTGCAACAAAGTCCACAGGAACCTTGAAATGAAGAAATTATGATTTTAGAAACAATAATACATAGCGCAGTATTGCTATTCTAATGGGTACTTATGTAGTATTATAATTGTAAGTATAATATTATTATTAGTAATATAAAACTGAAACAAGAACGTCATAAGATGAGAACGCTACCTTTGACTAGGAAATTGAAGTAGGTACTAATGATTCTCTTCAAGGACGACTAAACATCGGACAACATCGGTCGAGGAGGGCTCTGCTTTAATGGCGTTATCACTAACAAGAGTGGCAAGAATAAAAGTAGATAATGAGATAAGAAAGAAAATGATGTAGCTGATAAATATACCCCCAAAAAACTGCTGTTTTTTATTAAAAGCTTATCCTATTATATTTCCATATGATCAAAACTCAAGAAGAATGGGTAAACCTTCTATCACAATATCACTCCTCAGGAATCAATCTACAATAAAATACTCATACCGGAACTGCAGCGGTTTGAGAAAAAATCCCTTATTTAGTAATTTACTGTATTTGACGATGTTCAAATTTTACTTCAGCATTAAATAAGAACAATTTCGAGGAATTCAATTGAAAATCGTAACATATTCACTCGGAAACATGGATTTTACGAACGGATGATTTTAAGTACCTACTTATAATAGTACACAGCACATGATACAAATTTGAGACTTTTCATTGACAAAATCAAACTTTGTCAGTTTTTATCAATATTTTACGATTATACGATTATTTCTTGGTAATTTTCCTATACAGTTTAAAGTGTAAACGTTAAATTCAGAAATATAATGCTCTGTTTACTAAATCCTAAGAAAAAGATACCATTTAAGCTTTTATAATTTATACCATCAGAGTTTGCAAAGATAAAGCGTGCAATATTTTATTGGTTCGGGAATATTCAATAAAGTGGTCGAATTAGACACATACATTTCCATGGCAAGTTTCCTTCTAAAATAAAATTCTCTGTCAATAAAATTGACAGTTTTACTTGCAGATACATCGTAATGTTTGTGTAAAATTATGGTTATCGCATCAAAGTACCTAGTACCTCACAAAATTATCGCCCACTTTCTTTGAAAAAAAAAAAAACGTTTTATTTGCGCAAGGCTGAACGATAAATTTTTCAAATCGTGCAACAAATTTATCAAACATTTATATCAATTATTATTCTTTAGTTTATATTTACATCAGGCTGTATAGGTATCATAAATAATACATGTATAACAAATTGGAAATTTGCAAAAACCTCATATTGAATTAGGCATGATTAGTGGGAAATGCATCCGTAAATTGTGCAATGTGTCATGCCACCAGAAAGGCCGGATATACATATAGCGGTGGAAGAGGAAGACGTAAATACTGCACGTCAAACGTAAAGCTTAGCCATAATTATGTGAAGTACCGCAAATGGGTCAACGTGACATACATACTTAATCTTTGAGTGAGTAAGTAACCCACGCGAATAGGTACATGGTTATTCGAACTTAAGGTGCGTTCCGATTGGTGGTAATGGTGGTGGTAGAAGACGAAATTATAGTATTTCTTACCAGACGTGATAGTGACACATATTAGTTTGCATGTACATAAACATGAGTCATTAGCAATTATCTATTAGAAATACTATAATGGCGTCTACTACCACTGCCATTGCCATAATGGAAACGCACCTTTATAAGTAAAATGGAAAATTAATAGTCATGACTGTTAAATGGATAGGGATGCATATCAGGAGTTTTGGTCCGGAAATTTAGTAATTTAGTAAATTATTAGTAATAATTTATGGGATTATAGATGAAAATGCTTAAGTAGATATTTTGAAAATATGATCGTGTTTGATAAAAGGCACTAGACGTAAAGACTATTTAGTTTTCTTTTAGTAACATTAGTAGTTAGTTAGACTCGCTTATAGAAGTTTTTTAATTCGTTGTACAATACGGTTATCGAAGTATGTAGTTTCTATGCAGTTTTATATCAATAGCGGACGAACCCCATGATCTAGAAATCCTTTAAAATAGTATTTTTCCTTTATCATACGCAGTATGGTAAAGTATTGTAATCGTGCCGAAAAAGAAAATTGGGATTTTAGCGGAAATAGGTCTTTTTGGGTACCCTGAACATTTTTGACCAAGGTACAAAAAAATGTCTGTGTGTGTGTGTGTGTGCGTGCGTGCGCGCGCGTGTGTGTGTGTGTGTGTGTGTGTGTGTGTGTGTGTGTGTGTGTGTGTGTGTGTGTGTGTGTGTGTGTGTGCGCGCGCGTGTGTGTGTGTGTGTGTGTGTGTGTGTGTGTGTGTGTGTGTGTGTGTGTGTGTGTGTGTGTGTGTGTGTGTGTGTGTGTGTGTGTGTGTGTGTGTGTGTGTGTGTGTGTGTGTGTGTGTGTGTGTGTGTGTGTGTGTGTATGTGTGTACCCGATTTTTGTGACGACGATTCCGGAGAAACTACTAAACGTATCGGGACGAAAGTTCAGATTTAGAAGTTTCATGACCAAACTTAGCGCTGAAAAGCTTTTGGTTCAAATTGGTCCAAAGGAACTGGCTATTTACTCTTAGCATTTTTCAACTATTTTGCCAATGAGCCCTCATTTCTGTAATTTCGTCAAAATAGATAAATAATAAATTAAAGTAGACGAAATTTTGAATAATTTATGCCTATGACATTTTTTGGTAAAATTAATAGTTTAGCTGCAAGAGCAAATTCTATTTGATCGAGATCGGTCGCATCTGCATTGATATGAAACTACATAGTAGCCAGGATTTTGACAATTATTTTTTTGTGCTGTCACCACAGAAATGTTTATGGCTGTCACGCTCGAAAACAGCTGATTTCATCAGAGGTTGGAGAACTGCTATGGATCGTTACCGCTCTAGTGCGGCAAAGAACAAAATACAAAATTCAAATAAAATAAGATCATCAATTTGATTGTTTGTTGATAAGAAATATCAACCCGTTGTTATTATAACTAATTGTAAAAACGATAAATTGAGAAAATTGTAAATAAACAAAAAAAATCTACAGTGTCATGAACGAATATAAATCTGTCAGAATTTGAATAAGCTTTTTAAACTTGTTGCAGTGGCGTAACTAGGAGTCAGTGGGCCCGTGTGCGAACAGAAACAATGGGCCCCCACTTTATTTAATACTTTGAAACCCAACCCTTATTTGACTGCCCACTAAGACTTTTTATACTGTTTATACTTTACGATATACGATATACTGTACGTTTTTTATACTTTATACTGTGTCTCACGGAACGTTGGATTGTATGAGTACTTTTGTTATTATTGGAGATAGAAAGTCGCTTAACTGGACAAAGTAGAGCATATTTATGTGCTCTTTCATAATCTGTTCAGAAAACAGTTGAATTCCAAATGGTTTCCAAACTATTTTGAAAACCCAAAAAATTTGATTTTTTAATTATGAACATAACTGCTTTATTTGTGATCCCATCAAAAAAGCGTTTTGACATTATAAAGGCATTTTTTTCCCTACAATTTGATTATGTCAGTTTAAAATGTTTTTCGTCAATAAATTCGTCAGAAACAAAAGAAACTTTTGTTTTTCTTATGCACGCCATATTGGTTTTATACATGTTTGGATTCATCATTTCTTTCTGAGTAATTTGGTATGCCACATGCCATATATTGATTACAATAAGATAATAGAAACAAAAATTGAAATTAACACAAATTTTTTATTCAAATTGTAGGGAAAAGTGCCTTTATAATGTTAAAACGTTTTTCTGAAGGGATCACAAATAAAGTAGTTATGACCATAATATAAGGTTTAATTTTTTGGCTTTTTCAAAATAGCTTGGAAAGCAGTCTTGAAAGTTATTTTCTCTATTGTTAGAATTAAAAGTTTATTGTTTGTGTTTGTAGATCTTAATAAAATTGAATTATTACTACAATTTTTTGTTCTTTATGTAACAATAAATATATGGTATCGAGTTTAGATTGGTATGCGTGGAGGCCTGCGTACCTACTTTTTGAAATGCTCGACATTATTTTTATTTATTTTTATTTTATTTACGTTATGCTAGCATCCCAGGGGCCAAGAAACTGCTCAGATCTCTTTTTTTAGCCGAAATCGTATCCCGCGCTCAGAGGGGCTGAAAATGCCAACATATCGTCAACTTAAAAGTAAAAGTCACTAACTATAATTTTTATAATTTATTCAAACAGGAATGAATAGTAGCCATATGCTTATAAATGTGAATCTTATACGAGGAGGCGATGACTAAGTGTTCTAAGTTGTCTAAAATCCATTAAATCTCTAGAAAATTACATTATATTTACTGGTATTCCTTCTTAAAGTAATGTTTTCGTAATTATTAGATTTTAGTTAGCGAGTTTACCTTTAAGCCGACGAGCTCATATTTTTCGCGAGACCTCCCAAACACCCGACCGGCTCCAATGGGCCCCCCTGGCTCGTGGGCCCGTGTGCGCCGCACACCTCGCACACCTGCTATTTACGCCACTGACTTGTTGTATCAAGTGGTATCAACCTAACATTTCCTATACAGAAATATAACCATTTTTTAAATTTTTTTTATTACTTGGTTCTCAAAAGGCAACACAAAAAACGTTGATGTCACTCCTGCCGAAAACTACATAGCGCGACTCGCTCACATGCGACGGCGACGCTCCGCCATCGGTGACGCGCCGCATCACCGCTCGTCGCGCTGTTCCGTACTTTTGGCACTGAGATAAATAACTATTATTCTGATGACAGTAGGTAGTGTCAAATGCTGATGCTTTGACAATACCTACTATTGATACTATTGACTATCAAAATATCTGTCAAATCCTGGCTAACTAGTTTAATTTTAATGCAGACACGATTTATCTCAATCAAATAGATTCTCATGCAGCTAAACTATTAATTTTATATTTTGTATGATAAAGTCATGTGCCTGGCCACATCAGATTTTTTTAAGTGCTGTGCTCCTAGCAAACCAAACGAAAAGCGCGCAAATATTTGGCTTTATATGCAAAATTTCACGTAGATCTCGAATTCGTATTAATAGCGAACAAACTAATCAACATTTTCAAATTACCTTAATTCTCAATTATTTATCTCTCCACCGATAACCACTTTCAAAGCATATTTTCGGTAGAATTCTTTGCGCTGAATACGAATTCCGATTCGTACACTACTGCGTTTTTCGCTATTCAGCTAAGTTTTACAAGATTTAAAACTCATTAACAAGATTTAAGGTTTACTCCTGACCATTTAGAGAAGCTTTTGAGCCATGGGGTTGTAATGGATACATATGTGCAAAAGAATATAATCTATACCCAGCATAGAAAATTGTCCATACATACTTAAAGAAGCGCTTAAAATCATAACTGATTGGTCCATATCTTTTGCCCCCGAAACTTGTTCAAAATTTCATTTTTTTCTTTAAAATTATAAAAGCAAACTTGTCGAATTAAAACGCAAGAACTGTCAACGTGCACGTATTGACATCAATGATAAACACAAAATTTAAAGTCGATTGGATAACAACTTTTGTATCTTATATTGGCTACAACAATTTTCGATTTTGTGAATTGTTTCAAAAACGGCAATTCTTTGATCGAGTTCAAAATGTTACTTTGTCATTTTAATGTCAATACAAACGATAAGTATATAATCCTTAAACTCGAAAATCAGAACAAGCAATATCGTTTTTATTAATCGTGGATTGGAGTGAACCATCGATAAATAACAACGATTAGCACTTAGTTAATTATTTTGTGTACAATTTTGGTTTTATTTATCTTATTATTTATCGTTATCTTAGACGGGATTCATTTGTTTACTGAATTTATACTTATCCTATATATTTTTTAGCCTTATTTTATTTACTAATTTTATAATATTGTGTAGTACAAGCATTCTGGTAAAGAAATCCGCTAATAAACTTTAGTAAATACTGTTTGATTAAGTTCAGTCGTTTGAATAATAACACAGTTATGGTTTGTTCCTGTTTCAATACCTCCTGCATATCACTTGTTGGAGATATTATAATTAAAAAATAATGAAGAAATAATAAAGCTGGATAGAATGGGTAGAGCCCGCACATAATCTTGACTCTTGAGGCATACATGGCTTGTGATGGCGTATATTTGGCACTTATCTGCCTGTACCTATGATTCAGTATGTATAATGTATTATTTTGGTTAATACCTTTAGTTATTTTAACACGGTGCTTATTTATTATTATAATTTAAACCGGTATACAACGAATATAAACTGTTTAATTTATTTTTAGTTATTTTATTTAATTTTGAACTTATACCCAAAAATTTCTGTCCCTTGTGCACAAATGTTAGGTTGTACAGTAACTACCACAGTTTAGTATGTAACGTGTAAGTATATTATACTTAAATTATGTATTATCGTAATTGGTCTAATTGGTGTACTTAACTAATTACCTGATTATTCTGAGATATACTATTGGAATTTTCTATCCCAAAACAAAAGTTTTTTGAGCTTCAGAATAATTGGATGTAAACAGACCATCCACAACACCTACCTATCACATAAAACTCACAACCGCATACATATTTACATCTATTTATAAAACCCATGCGTCATCAAATGTCGATAATTAATTTATTCCGTTATGTCAGCGTTATACATATTGAAGTATTTTATAATCGAACAGATTTCTTATTTACACCTTCTTTAAAAATGACAATTAATTACTTACAGTTGATTCTTAGAACAATATATGTCCAGGAGTCTGAGTTCGTCTTGACAACATTTGAGAAAGTTAACACTTTAAAGAACACATATCGACTGGGCCAAGCTATGGTCTGAACACCAAATTCCCAGGTCGTTACCTTACCAAGAAGGACACAGTAGTTTTTTGAAAAGCTTCTTGCGCCCAAGCGCAGGTGGAACGAGTTTAGGAACCGTGCAAAACTGTATACAAGGATACCGGTGATGTCGATGAACGATCTTCAGGTATTATACCACCTTGCCGGGGGGAAGGTGATTTTTATAATAAAAGAAGAAAAATTGGAGTTTTCTGTTCATTTCCACAAACGAAGAAGCACATCTACTTTATATTTTAGTAGTTGTCAATGGACCAAACGATTACGTAGGTATTATTATTTAATTAAAGTTGTAGAATGTTATTATCACATGCAACTGTTTGTTGTTTGTTCATGAATATCCAGGCGTTGAATCACCGATGGAAACCGCTATTTCCTTGCTATTAATCGTGCACCTCCCCTGCAGGTGGGGCTCAGAGAGTAATACAGGATATTACGAATTATGTCTATCAACATTCAACAATAAATTTATAAATATGCATATTTGACATACCGGGTCATAAAATTGAAGCGTCTATAAAAAATACTGGTTTCCGCTAACCGCCTATACCAATACTTACTTCCACTTTCGGCGCGAAACAAATTCATACGCTAGGAGGGCGTTAATTGGTATATTTTGTGATTTCAACACATTATTTCTATCCGAATGGAAGGCTTATTCCTAGTAATTGGAAAAATATTGTTTATTGTTATTTCTATGTAAGAAATAAATTAACAAGTGCTAAAAGTAATGTAGGGTTGATCTATAGAAAGATTTTGTTAATTCAGTTTTGTAAAAATGTGATAATTGAAATTACGTCATCTAAAGCAAACTTCGGATATAATAGAATCCTGAATTCGCATCATTTGTTAATAAAACCTTTTGTTGATTTTGTATGCTAATTGGATAATAAGTATTTAACTGATTAATTTTACCACTTAGCAAATATATTATTCAATGTGAATTTCGGCAATGATTTGCGCCTTGAGATATTTCAAGCCCTATGCACATATGAATTTCCAGACCTGTTTTAGAATTAGATTAACCAGAGAAACTTTAAAAAATCCCAGTTTTTAACGTTGTGTTTGTTTTTATTATTACTTTATCGTATGCAGTATGATAAATTATTGTAATCGTGCCGAAAAAAATAAGATTTGAGCGGAAATAGGTCTTTTTGGGTCCCCTGGTCATTTTTTACCAAGGTACAAAAAATGTCTGTGTGTGTGTGTGTGTATGTCTGTGTGTATATGTGTACCCGATTTTTGTAACGACGATTCCGGAGAAACTACTAAAGGTATCGGGACGAAACTTCATATTTAGAAGTTTCATGAGCAAACTTAGAGCGGTAAAGCTTTTGGTTCAAAATGGTCCAAAGGAACTGGATGTTTCCTCTAAGCATTCTTCAAGGATTTTGCAAATGAGCCGCTATTTTTGTAATTTCATCAAAATAGTTAAATAATAAATTAAAGTAGAGGAAGTTCTGAATAATTTATGTCTACGATACTTTTTGGTAAAATTAATAGTTTAGCAAATTCTATTTGATCGAGATCGGTCGTGTCTGCATTAATATGCAAGTAGGTAGTAAGCGAAGATTTGACAGATGTTATGACAGATATGACAGATGTATTCTAATGACAATAGGTAGTGTCAAAGGGTGATGTTTTGACAATACCTACTGTCAAAAAATATCCGCAAGAGGTTGCAGCGCCGGAACCACCTAAGCAGCCTGGCGACGAGCACGAAGGCGCTGCGGATGCAGGACCTCTGCAACTAGATGCTGAACAGGACGTCACGGATGAAGATGACGTTGAGCCTGATCAACGAAGGAGACGGCGAAGGCGACAGCGGTAGCTGCCTGTGGGTGCTGTGAGTTATTTACTCAATAATTTTTAGATCAAAACGTTTTGCGTCCTTTTAAATATTTTGTAAAGCATTTTTATCATATTATCATCGTTTTGTTTTAAAAATTTACCCGCCAAGCTGTTCCCTCACTGGCGGGTAAATTGTATAGATTTCAAATTTGTAAATACAATTTTGGATAAGCGCCCATGGCGCAAGGCACCGTTTTTTATAGCAATTATGAAATTATGTTAATTCATTCTGTGTATTTTCTTTAATTAATATATTTACGTTAATGCTTAAAGGATATTCATGCAGCTAAACTATTAATTTTGTACATAGTATGGTAAAGTCACATCAGATTTTTGTACCTTGGTCAAAAATGTTCAGGGGACCCAAAAGGACATATTTCCGTTAAAATCTCAATTTTCTTTTCTGCACGATTACAATACTTTGTCATACTACGTATGATAAAGTAAAAGGGTACATACATATTACTATCAATGCAATTTTTGATAAACATTAGAAAAGAAATAATGATTTTTTTTGGTTGTTTACAAAATCAGAAATAATTTTGTCTGGGTTAATTTGATTTGACTATCGCAGCCTTCTAGGGTACACATGGGGATCATGCAATCCAACTTTAAGAGGAAACAAACTTTGCGAAAACGTACCTACTTCTCAGCAACTGCAATGAGTTAAACACAATCGGAAATCGATACCACTTTCAGAAACTGCATCGGGCATATGTTTCGTAAATTTTTTTATGGCGCCCCCCTTTTTATATTATGGAAAATCAGATGTGGCTAGGTACATGACTTTATCATACTATATATAAAATTAATACTATAGCTGCATGAGATTCTATTTCATCGAGATCGGTCGTGTCTGCATTAAAATAAAACTAGTTAGCCAGTATTTGACAGATATTTTGATTCTATTGACAGTAGATATTGTCAAAATACCAGTGTACCTACTGCCATTAGGATGAAAATATTTGTAAAATCCTGACTAACTAGTTTTAACGTACACACATAAAAATTTTACGGAGAGAATTTGCACGTAGTTAGTTGTACACAAAAAAGAGTGAATTTTCCTCCGAAAATCAGTTGATTGTGTGCTAAAAATTGTTGATCTACGTAATATCGGAGTTAATTTAACTACACAGCACGGAGTTGAAAATAGTTTATATCCGAAATGGTGAAAATTTTCACTGGAGCTGTGAAATGAAAATTAACACCATGCAGGGTGTTGAAATAACTGACAAAATGAGAGAAAGTACACTTTTTGGAGTTGATATGACTGAACATTGTGACGGAGTGATAAAACTCCTAAAAGTAAACATTAATTCCCTGTGTAATATTGATTTCTAACTCCGTTTTGGAGTGAATAATCTCCAAAAAGGTAAGATTTATACTGTAAAGGCAAAAACTTACGGTTTGACAACAACAGGCGTCAACATGTCGCCACCAAGACGGTTTGCAGTTTGCTTCGCACTGTTCGCAGTGTGTTGTGGTCGTCACTTATACTCCTAAGTTTGCGGGGTGCAGTTGAGAGTGAGTTTCATTTCCATTACTTTTAATATTTTATATGTAAGTACATTATTATTTCAAATGGTTCAAATGGTATTATTCAAGTGTATTTTCATACCAGTTAAATACGGACAAATAAAAAAAATGGGACAGAATTATCAACGATGTACTAAATTTCGACACAATTAATACTACAGGTAAGTTGCTTATATTACTACATATGTATGTATTTATGTACGTAGACATATGTATGCGTGTACATTACTTATTCGTTGTGCTCACATGCCTTTATAATTATGTAGTTTATAAAAATGTTACGCACACTACTAATGTACTATAGAAAAAAGCTTGTGAAGATACCGGCTAGTCAAATGCGCAGTACGTTTGTTGCCGCATTTGTAGTACCTTTCTACCGAGTATGACACTGCATTGTACTTACCTACAGAATGCATGTCGATTTTTTTGTTTTTTTTATGAAGTAGTGTTATTCCTTTGTCCGGCAATGCGTTTTTTTGATTTTTTCTATTTGCCTTACAACATACAAAAATACAACAATTCTGCACATATTTCTTTTTTTATGTACAGTTGGCAAGCTATTTAAAATCACAGAGACAAAATATCAAGATATCAAGTATTATGATGACGCGAGTTATGAAATCGACAAGGAGTTATTGGTAGACTTCATATGGCACAGTCAACGAGGAATTACTTTGGTAATAAAGACGGGCGAAGAGGATGACGATGTTTTGGATTATTTGTTTTGAAACTTTAGAACATATACCATATGAGGTACACATTCCTTATAATAACGCGAATGATATGTATATAGTTACCAATTATATTATATGTACTTAGTTATTAATGAAAGTACTCTAGACTTTATGTAGTCTGGTATATTTGATATTAGTTATTAATTTATTATTATTAATATTAATACGGAGATTATTGTTATATTTAGGATAAACTGTATTTTATTTATTGAGTATTGTGCAAACATGTGTATTCATTTACTTGTTTTTTCGAAAAATAAATTGTTAAAATGTATTTTTGATTTTTACTGGTCTCCGTCATATTCCTAATAAAGATAAGAACCGCTCTGAAAAAAAAACAACTCTATTTGGTACATATTTAACTTCATTACGTACACAAACAACTCTTTTAGGGAAAGAATAATTTCGCCAATAAGAGAAAAGCACCCCGCAACAGGGTAATTTTAACACTAATAAAGGAGTTAAGTAACATCTCCACGGATGTATTTCACTACTACAGAAGAACTTTTGCACTCCGGAACGCGGAAGTTTGACACGCGGGGAGATTATTTTATGTCTATAAAGGAGTAAATCTGCATTTCCCTAAACATATATTTTCAACTCCGTTATAAATAATAATAACTATAAAAAGAGTGAATGAGCTCTGTAAAAATTCAACTCCGTCTGATTTAACTACATGCGCAAACGGTCGCGAGGGAGATCCATAGCGGTGTTGAATCGGTGTTAAATCCAACTCCGTATTTTTATGTGTGTAAACACGACCGATCTCAAAAAAATGAATCTGCTCCTGCAGCCAAACTATTAATTTTACCAATAAATGTCATAGACATAACCTAGAGCTTCAAGGTCTTCTCATAGTGAATTTGAGCTTTTAGGGATATAATCATCTTTGTACTTTTATCTGAAAACCTGCAAATATGAAAACAAAAACGCAAAAAACAACAGTGAACTTGCCTGCCAGCAACTTTCCTGACCAGATTCATCATGTTAAGCAAAGAAATCTATCAAACACGAACAGTTCATCAAGTTATTTTTGCAAATATGAAAACAAAAACGCAAAAAACAACAGTGAACTTGCCTGCCAGCAACTTTCCTGACCAGATTCATCATGTTAAGCAAAGAAATCTATCAAACACGAACAGTTCATCAAGTTATTTTTTTTTTAAATTACACGAAAGATTTGTTTTTTAATATCAAAATGTATACATATACTTATTTTGATAATTAAGATATGACAATGTTCGAAGCTTTGTTGAAATGACAATCATTTTTAGTTTTACTGAATTTTTCTGGTGTCCTCCCTTTTAGATAACGTCAATGTAAAATGTCCTCTTTTTTCATTCTTTTCATCTGGTAACCCTAAGCGTAGTTCGCTCGCTAGCAACACCATGGTGTATAATTATTTTTGCTGAAATTTTGCCTTGTAACTTCAAAGTAAGCATCTTCAATGCCTCGAAAATATCACTTAGATAAGCCAATTTGATTTTGTATCAGCAAACTAGTCAAATAATGGATGCTTTTTCTGCTGGCTGAGAAACTGCTGTACTTCCATTCTTAATTCAAAAAGTCTCGATAGAATGTCTTTAAAAGAAAGCCAGCATTTTTTTTGTGTTCTGAACCCAAATCCGAATATAAAATTTAAAAAGTTTTGTTTTGCTTCCGGAATCAAGAAGTAGGGTCACCAGCTTCTAAAAGATAAGGTTTAATATAAGATTTTCTGCGATATTATGAGGCTTGCCTGAGCAGTTCATATAAGATGCTTCCTCAACTTTTTCGTTTACTTCAGTAAATTTGCTAGTATTTTCACATTTCATGCGTTTTAAATGATGCAACTTAGCTTTGAAAAACTGATGTTGAAGACGTGGAGTCTCATACTATATTTAGTGTTTGTGATGGAAGAACTTCTCAAGGATTAGATGTAATTATAACTAATACATTTTAGCGAGCGCACGTGTCTAACGTGATTATTTACGTAACACAATTCGGCAACAAACATCCTTTACACAATATGTTAACCTATACATACAATAGAATCCGGTTTTTGCAATTTAGCGTTTAATGATGATGACTTAAATTCTTTCTAAAAATGTATTGTTTGCACGCACATTAAAAGTTGTGGCACAATTACCAGAATATGAGTAATTGATTAAAAACCAATTCTTGAAACATTACTATACCTATATGACTGGATTTCGACCACGTCCGACATGCAATCAGAGATAAGCAATTTCCTCACAAGACCAATACATCATGCATATTTATTACTATCAGAAACTTATCACTAATGAATTTGAGGTAGGTAGCTGTACCAAATTCCACCAAAAACAATTAACAATCCATAATTAGCTTATAATGAAAGACTATAATTAGTATACATTCTATAACGTGTATGACCTTCACATAAAAACATAAACATACATACCTCGTTCTCTCTTGTTGTGTTGCCATACTGTTCTAGAGGTTTCGTACTTGACCTACCGTCGTAGTCATTGTCGTCGTAGTCTTCTTGATGATAGTGGTTGTAATGATCATGGTATTGGTGTGTATGATATTGCAAAGGGGTTGCAATCCTAGATGGAGCCTTCTCGCCAGGATACACTATTTTATATGAACTTCCGCTGTCAGATGACTGTGGACCCGCACTAACATTAATAAAACTGGCAATCACCAGAACAGTAAAATTAAGTAAATTATTTTTTAAAATACTCATTGCGTATTTCTTGTATGTCTGTATAAAAAACGAAGTGCGCGCAACCAGTGTCCAAGTCAGACTGGGAACCAGACAACTTGTGAAGTGTAAATTTTCTTCCGTATACGTACGGTATATAGGAGTGTGGTGCAGGTTGCAAGGTGCGTCAGCTGGTGTCACGGACACAGTCGTGATTTTCCCAATAGTATCGTGATAACAACGTGCATACTAATTAATGCGCTGAATAATTCCACATGGAGAAAGCGAGAGTCGAAAATGTTGAAGTATGTTTGCATAATTTGCTGGTTGTTAATTGCTGCAAAAGCTTGGGTTTTTAACTCCCCACAGATGTTTCAACTCGGTCGGTGTTTTTTCTTCTAGCATATTATACGTATTACATAATAATGATCAGAAGCTAACGTAGGACCTTCCTACTTCCATAAAGTCGCTAGAGCCATTAATGATTTTAATTGATTGAATGTTTTAAATTAACTTCAGGATTCTGATAAATTACCAGATTAAGATTAAGATAGAAGTAAACAATCTGATGTGGCCAGGCATATGACTTTATCATACAATATATAAAATTAATAGTTTAAATTAATAGCTGCATGATCGATCTATTTAATCGAGATCGATAGTGTTTGCATTAACATAAAACGAATTAGCCAGGATTTGACAGATATTGACAGTGGGTATTGTCAAAAAATCAGCGTTTGACACTACCTACTGTCATTAGAATAAAAATATCTGGCAAATCCTGGCTAACTTTATATTAATGCAGACACGATCTCGATCAAATAGAATTTGCTCCTACAGCTATTATTTTACCAAAAAATGTCATCGACATAAATTATACAAAATTTCGTCTATTTTAATTTATTATTTAACTATTTTGATGAAATTACAGAAATGGCGGTTCATTTGCAAAATCCTTGAAAAATGCATAACAACATTGCTATCCGTACTCGAAAAACACATTGACTTTGTGTATGACACCAAGATGTTTCAATATTGTTTCACATAGCGTACGTCCGCGCATGTTTCTCCTCCTCATCGCATTCTCCATGCATTCGTGTGTTGAATTGACTGTCAAAAGTTTCAAAATATCCTGGCTACTTACTACTACTGCAGACACGATTTCGATCAATACTTGACATACTGCGTATGATAAAGTAAAAAAAGGCAAGTATGGCCTCGAAATATGTTTATCTGTTCATCTTCAACACTGTAGTTTTGACAGTTCCTGTGAGGATGAACTACCAGCTAAAAATCAAGACGATTGCACAAACTCTATCAGCTTAGAAATTATTCCTTTCCTGAAACTCACATCATTTGACCAGAAAAGCAAATATACTTGGATAATGTAAAAGTATACGATTTTTAACTAACATAGACCTAAACATAAAAGGGCGTTTTCGTTTAGAAGAAACTCTTGGAACGGTTAATTTGCAATTCAATACAACAACGAACCAACAATGAAATTTCTGATTTGTAAAACAATAATAATTCTAAAAATGGCATGTGTTTTCTGCATGAGCCTATGACTATCAAATATCAGCTTGTTAATGTTTATGTAAGTATTTTAAATTGATAAATTCATATTTTAGATTCCAGTTTTATATATTGATATGTAACCAGAAAAAATACAATATTACGATAGTGCCGTGTTAGGCATACAAGTCGTATGTACGTTTGTGAAAAGTTGTATGATGTTGAGTTTAAAAATGTGCTGTGCTTTTACTTTGCAGATAGAAGCGTTATAAAACGTTTTTTTAAAGTCTTTGTCATGTACTGATATCATTTAGATTAATAGATCAACAAAAAAATCCAATTATGTAACAGAGTGTAAAAAACTGAACGAATATGTAAGATATACGACCTCTATGCTTTAACACGGTCGTATATTCATTACGAGAAAATACTCTTGTTTCTTAATTCTTTGTTTAGCTCAATATTGCTTTAGGTATAGATCGATGAATTACTGACAATATATTTACTGCATCTAGTCCTTTATCAGTTTTACCATCTTCTTATATTTAAATAGAATAAGTACTTTAAATTGACAACAAAAAGTGCAACATAAAGTTTAAACATTTCCAGGAAAATTGGGCAATGGCCAAACAGATAATACATATTTTAATTACTTGTATGTATTACCGACAATAATTAGATTAGATAATTCAAATATTTCTTCGAAAATCAAAATGCGTTGTGGGGATTAAAAATATAAGCGTAATTCACAAAATGTATCGCGTTACGTTAATTTTCAAGAAAACAACTGTTGAAAATTAAAGGGTAGATAATATTGATAACATTGGTTTAGGGAAATCGAATAGGCGTTTTTGATTAATCTATTTGCGCTGAATGTGGTCAAAAGTTATTGCATTGTTTGACGTTTCTTTTATGGAGCCGTCTAAAAAATCGCTGTTAATGCTTCAAAAATATTTGAGAACAAACTTTTGGGATTTCAGGCAAAAGTGCAAAGATTCAGGTTTCCTATAAAACCATTTTGAGGTTTCTAGGACAATGGGTTCAGCTGGTATAAATTTGTAAAAAAATTTGACAATTTTTTGAAAACCTCGCACGACGGAAAGTTTTGGAGAGTTTTGGAGTCAATTCACAAAAACAATTTTCCCTAGAATTATCAATATTTTACAAGTTTCAATTAACTTTTTTTCGAAAATTCATTAACCCACAAGTTTTCCATGACTGCACTTTCCAGAATTTGAAAATTTAAAAAAATCGGCCCACCCTAATGTATAATCAGTCGCCAATACGAGAAACGTCTGGCCTTCATATTTATTGATCCATTGTGCGATTTAGAGTGGCAAATTTTCGATTTAGTGGTGATTTAGACTATTGTTGAAGAAAATAATTATTTACTTTGGACATAACAACCAGAAACAAATAAATAACTGATAATAACTGATACATAAGCTTGGTATTAAATGCAATAACAGCACCCAGTGAACATTGAGTCGAATCGTCAAAACCGACCAAATTACAAAAGTTCTTAACCATGAAAGCTAAAATGGCAGTTTAATAACTGTGTAACTGTATCTTTTACAACCATGACTCAAAAAACAAAATGTTGGGTATTAATTTGGCTTTATAGCAGAATATTTAAAAACATGTCCAAGTTGATTATTTACTCTACCCCGACATTAGAGCAACAAAACATCTCTCGATATAAGCTTATACAATTTGTCAATTTTACTATTTTTTTGCTGTGCTGAAATAATTATTAAAATCGGTAAAACATAAAAGAAAAGAAGTGATATATTCGTCTGTCTTCATCTTTTATACAGCATCATCTTAGCTGACCTTGCTCTACGTCTTTTGCAGGCCTTTACCTCCACCGAGAGTATATTCATGTCTTTGTTGTCTCAATCAATTAATAATAATTTAAGAAACAAATATACAAGAAACAAATTTATTAACTTAAAAACGCTACACAACAACAACAAAAACGGACTTACACGTTAAGTATTTATGTGATCATCGTTAGTACTTGACGTTGGATAACCAGAAGAAATATGTGCATTGATCTGCACAGAATGCCTGTGCAATGTACCCATTTGTCCTTCGAAAAGGATATCGTTTATCCCCTTCTTGGCAAATATTTGTTGCTCCGGTTTCAACCTTTTTAATTCGATCGCCCACACTTTTGCAATAGTCTCGTATTCCTCATCATTGTTCGTGATCTCCCTGTGTGAATTGGACAATCTCCGTTTCTTTGGTATCGTCGGCATTCTAGCGGATGTTGAAAGATTTGTCGCACATGATGGTGATTGGTGCATCGCCTGCAATTCTTGCGGGACCTGGGAAGAATCTGAGGTGATTGTTTTCTAGAAGAAAATTGCAGGTATTAAAATATAAAATTATTTGGCGAGACAAATTAATAGAGGCAAATCAATAGAGGCAAAAAGGGCTGTATCAGCATCAGGTCAACAGAACTTTTCCAGCCATTTTGGGGGCCTAATAAAAACTCGAAATTTGCACTCCTAAAGTTTCGAGTACCTCCTCATTATTAGCCAAAATTACAGCTAAAACTGGCTATCTACGCAAATGTTGCTTTCGTTGTATTTTAGAGCAAAATGATTTATCGGAAACTTTTTTTTTTTAATTCTCGTTTCTTATTACATTGTACAAGACGTTCGAGAAGGTTGGGTGGAAATTATGCTTATTTTGGGTCCCTAATAAAAATACAAATATTACACCCCGTACCAGTACTGGGCCGACTGTGGTCAGACGTTTTTTGGAGAGTGGTAGTCAAGATAATTCAACAACTATTGGTCCGATCAACATGAAATATTTACTTCATGTTCAACAAATATTGCTTTATCACTTGATGGACCAGAAACTCAATACGTATGTATTGATATCTACGTATGTATAGAATACAACGGCATTCGATATTTTTTACATCAGACCACCTTGAGTGGAGAAATCAGGACTACCAGAGACCGCGGATCTCCGCGCAGTTTAGCAGGCATAGTTTTCCATTGAAATCATTAATTTTGTTTAAGGATATACCTGAAATATTAGTGAGGGTGTACTCAATTTGCAATCAGCTGATCACAGTGTCGTCTATAAAAAAATCCAAAGAATGCGGTTTCTAATTTTGACGTAAAAAATCCCTCTTATTATAATTTGCTAATCTGCCATTTTGAAATTTGCAGTGCTTATGACAGATTTGGATTCAGCGTCCTTAAAAACCCATAAACTAGATATGGCCGAAGATTCAATTAATTTTCACTTTCTGGTCCGCCATTTTGGTTTAAATATTCGGATTCGGAAAAAACCCATAAATGCTAGCGATAACAGACATTATGGGTAGTTACGTCACTATTTCAGTCCAAAACACCACGACGCACACACAGGGTTTTGACGACTTGTAGTACCTATTTGTTCAGGACACTATCGAAGGTATATAATGTACCAATTATTTGTAGATTTACCTAAATTTCTAGGGTTTTGATCAAATTTGGTCAAAATGACTGGTTAAATTATTTAAAAAATATGAACTCCTTAATTGTTGTGACGTCAAGATTTTGGCAATCTTTAAAATGACATTGACATGATATAATTTCCTCGCACAAATCATCAGTATCTGTATCAGATGAACTATCAGTCGCAAAAAGTTTTTCTCGTAAGGGATTACAGGTTATCAGCCTGGCTTTTACCTTGAACGTTACAGAGTTTAAACAAAATACTATAAACGTTTAAAAGACATTAACTTTGAAAGCTGGTTTTAACTGAATTTTAGCTGCCTTGTCTTCATGTTCATAATTATAAATTATAAATGGTCATAAAAAGCTTTCATTGCCTTAAGGGTCTGCAAGTTTAAAACTCAGTTTCAACCACGACTTGTTCACAAACAAGAATGATTAGAATGGATGGCAAAACATCGAGAGATGCTGGTTTATCACCTAAAGAAGATATGAAAGAGACTGTCGACCATCTATGCAATGAATTAAAAAGTAGAAGTGTTCGTTTACAAGAAACAGATGAAAAATTTGGATTTGTTTTTGATATGGAAGGGTTGGTTTAAACCCGAAACGAGCTACTTTAAAGAACTTTGCGTAACATTTGAAGAAAGCTACAGTTGCGATGTGGATGACAAGAATTATATGAAGATATTTTGGATTTTAGAACGCTGTTAACAAGCCGTGCAAGCCGTCATATTGCAGACGATCGCGGTTTCTATTGCCAGTTGCGAAAGATCATTTAGAAAATTAAAATTGGTACTTACTCATATTTGAGAGCCTCGATGGGCAAAAGTCGATTATGTGATCTTGTATAGAATTAAAAATGACCGAAGAAATAGACTTTGATAATATGCAGAATTCAACAATTTACGTCAGTTAAAGTTAAAATTATAAATACATTTGTAATAAAGTGTTAATAGATTTAATTTGTGTGGTTTTTTACTCAATTTTAAAGCACTTTTTTAGTAACAAAACGTAAGCAATCTATCGTCTGAGAGGGGCGTAAATCGGTGTTTGCAATAGGCGCCATTTACTCTAGATACGCCACTGGTTTGAGGTTATAAAATTACTTTCATTTGTTTCTTCAAAACTTGTCTATTTAAGAAATTTTATATTAGCAAATTGATTTTCGTGAAATTCCGCAACTTTTCCCCTTTTTAATCGCATTTTTTCAAATAAACAATATAAATAATAAATGCACATCATTCTCGCGAAGAACGGACACTCTATAGTTCTATATAGATGTATTATAAGTAAAACAAAAAAATGAATTAGTTAAAAAACAGTTGTCTGAGAAAGATATCGGTTAGATTAGAATTGCTGTAATATTATTGTTATTTCGAATATTTTAACCAACTTATATCAGTGATAAATTAGACACATTCCCGTTGCTTTGAAAAAATGACACTGAAGTAAAAAGTAAAGACTATTACAAATAATTCCATGTCTCTTCTAATTTCTTCTAGAATTATGTTCACAAGTGCATACTGCATACCTTATATGTTATACATTCTTCACTTATGTCATGGTCCAAACCAGGGCTGAGTAGTCGACTTGCTTTTATTACTTCTTCCGGGCGGGCGCTCACTTGAGGATGAACTATGGGAAAGTGATCCTAAAAGTATTGTAAATGCAATTTAAACTTATTACCAATAAAAGAATGGGGTTGTTTATGTGCCTCATTAAAAATTCTAGGTGGCTAGAAATAATATTCTAGTAGAAACAATCCTAATATTTAAAAAAAAGTAAGATTGTACTCAATATTGTACGTAGCATACCTCTTCTGTAGTAACTTCATATACCAATTCTTCTTTGAGATTAACTTCACTAATCGGAACAGCATTTATCTCCTCCTCATAAAGAAAGCTTAGTTCATTAAAATACCATAAGGTTGGCTGATAATTATCATCTGAACCATACGATTCCTTGATCTTCCTAAGACCTTTCCTGTAATTCGTCCTCAAGCTATTAATTTTCTTTTTAACAGTATCCCTATCCGCGTTTGGGTCGTACTCCTTGAATTTCTCAACCAATACTGCGTAAGCCTTATCCTTCAATTTCCTGTCGGTGTACTCCTTGCTCTTAACCTTCCACAATACCGGCAAGCTCCTGTATAGCTCGATAAAGTCTGTAAGAAACGCGCGATCAGGCTGTCGATTCATTCTTCAAGTACCCAACAATCTGATGAGCTATGCTTAATCAAAATGTACAAGTTTGACTGTTGCTAAGCCCTCAATACTATTGTAAAACTGCGCAATTTAGACATAAATCGATGAGGTCGCGCAATAAGTTTCCCGTAGCACCCAACGTCAATACATTGCGCAATAGACTGTGCAGTCCTCTGAATTGGGCGAGAATGATGGCGAGAATGAGTGGCGTTCCACTAGTGACAGCGCAGCGTGCGGTTGTGTTTACACGAAGCTGTTATTCATCGGCGCATAATGTTGTTATAGTAAATATGTGCTGTTGCCTAGCAACTACGCGCTACGTATTTGATGTATTCCGGTATTATTTCGTATTTCAACAAACTACTGATGCATAGCACAGTATTTAAAAATATGACGTATAAACTAAACAGAAAATAATATAAAGATGTTGAAATTATTCTTTTGTTGATTATTTAGAAACTTCCAAGCCTTTATCATAAAAAATTCTGTTTAAAAAATAAAAAAAAACAATGGACACCTATTCATTTTTTTCAATACTTTAGTGTCATGGTAGATCAAATAAATATGTTTTCACGTATAATATGCTGTCTGATGCTGTCCTTCATATATGATTTTTTACTTTATCATACGCAGTATGCTAAAGTATTGTAATCATGCCGAAAAAAAAATTGAGATTTTAGCGGAAATAGGTCGTTTTGGGTCCCCTGAACATTTTTGACCAAGGTACAAAAAAATGTGTGTGCGTGTGTGCGTGTGTGCGTGTGTGCGTGTGTGCGTGTGTGTGTGTGTGTGTGTGTGTGTGTGTGTGTGTGTGTGTGTGTGTGTGTGTGTGTGTGTGTGTGTGTGTGTGTGTGTGTGTGTGTGTGTGTGTGTGTGTGTGTGTGTGTGTGTGTGTGTGTGTGTGTGTGTGTGTGTGTGTGTGTGTGTGTGTGTGTGTGTGTGTGTGTGTGTGTGTGTGTGTGTGTGTGTGTGTGTGTGTGTGTGTGTGTGTGTGTGTGTGTGTGTGTGTGTGTGTGTGTGTGTGTGTGTGTGTGTGTGTGTGTGTGTGTGTGTGTGTGTGTGCGCGCGCGTGCGTGCGTGCGTGCGTGCGTGCGTGCGTGCGTGCGTGCGTGCGTGCGTGCGTGCGTGCGTGCGTGCGTGCGTGCGTGCGTGCGTGCGTGCGTGCGTGCGTGCGTGCGTGCGTGCGTGCGTGCGTGCGTGCGTGCGTGCGTGCGTGCGTGCGTGCGTGCGTGCGTGCGTGCGTGCGTGCGTGCGTGCGTGCGTGCGTGCGTGCGTGCGTGCGTGCGTGCGTGCGTGCGTGCGTGCGTGCGTGCGTGCGTGCGTGCGTGCGTGCGTGCGTGCGTGCGTGCGTGCGTGCGTGCGTGCGTGCGTGCGTGCGTGCGTGCGTGCGTGCGTGCGTGCGTGCGTGCGTGCGTGCGTGCGTGCGTGCGTGCGTGCGTGCGTGCGTGCGTGCGTGCGTGCGTGCGTGCGTGCGTGCGTGCGTGCGTGCGTGCGTGCGTGCGTGCGTGCGTGCGTGCGTGCGTGCGTGCGTGCGTGCGTGCGTGCGTGCGTGCGTGCGTGCGTGCGTGCGTGCGTGCGTGCGTGCGTGCGTGCGTGCGTGCGTGCGTGCGTGCGTGCGTGCGTGCGTGCGTGCGTGCGTGCGTGCGTGCGTGCGTGCGTGCGTGCGTGCGTGCGTGCGTGCGTGCGTGCGTGCGTGCGTGCGTGCGTGCGTGCGTGCGTGCGTGCGTGCGTGCGTGCGTGCGTGCGTGCGTGCGTGCGTGCGTGCGTGCGTGCGTGCGTGCGTGCGTCCGTGCGTGCGTGCGTGCGTGCGTGCGTGCGTGCGTGCGTGCGTGCGTGCGTGCGTGCGTGCGTGCGTGCGTGCGTGCGTGCGTGCGTGTGTGTGTGTGTGTGTGTGTGTGTGTATGTGTGTGTGTGTGTGTAAACGATTTTTGTGGCGACGATTCCGGAGAAACTACTAAAGGTATCGGAACGAAAGTTCATATTTAGAAGATTTGTTACCAAACTTAGAGCTGAAAAGCTTTTGGTTGAAAGGGGTCCAAAGGAACTGGTAGTTTATTCTAAGCCTTTTTGAAAGATTTTGCAAATGAGCCGCCATTTCTATAATTTCGACAAAATAGTTAAATAATAAATTAAAGTAGAGGAAATTTTGAATAATTTATGCCTATGATATTTTTTGGTAAAATTAATAGTTTAGCTTTAAGAGCAAATTCTATTTGATCGAGATCGGTCGCATCTGCATTGATATGAAACTTCAAAGTAGCCTGGATTTGACAAATATTTTTTTGTGCTGTCACCACAGAAATGTCTATGGCTGTCACACTCGAAAACAGCTGATTTCATCAGAGGTTGGAGAACCGCTATGGAACGTTGCCGCTCTACTGCGGCAAAGTAGAAAATACAAAATTCAAATAAAATAAGATCGCCAATTTGATTGTTTGTTGATAAGAAATATCAACCCGTTGTTATCTAATTGTAAAAACGATAAATGAGAAAATTGTAAATAAAATATAACGATGAGTATAGTTACGTTTTAGTATGTTGGTACGGATGTGACATCTACAGTGTCATGAATGAATATAAATCTATCAGAATTTGATTTAGCTTTTTAAACTTGACGTTTCGTAGAAGTGGTATCAACCTAACATTTCCTATCCAGAAATATAACCATTTTTAATTTTTTGTAAGTACGTATTTCTCAAAAAGCAACACAAAAAATGTTGATGTCACTCCTGCCGAAAACTACATAGCGCGACTCGCTCACATGCGACGGCGACGCTTCGCCTTCGGTGACGCGCCGCATCACCGGTCGCCGCGCTATTCCGTACTTTCGGCACTTGTGACATAAATAACTATTATTCTAATGACGTAGTGTAGGTAGTGTCAAGTGCTGATGCTTTGACAATGCCTACGATTTATCTCAATAAAATAGATTCTCATGCAGCTAAACTATTAATTTTATATATTGTATGATAAAGTCATGGGATTTGTCGGATATTGTGATTCTAATGACAGTAGGTAGTGTGAAATGCTGATGTTTTGATATTACATACTGTAAATATAATCAAAATATCTGTCTAGTTCTAGTAGTTTCATTTTAATGCAGACGTGGCCGATCTCGATCAAATAGAATCTCATCCAGCTAAACTATTAATATATGGTATGATAAAGTCATGTGCCTGGCCACATCAGATTTTTTTTTAAGTTTATTTGGACAGGTTTTAAGTGACAATGCATGAATCAACAAACAAAAATAAAATTTCAAAAACATTTTAAATTTAAGAAATCGATTTGAAATTTTGCCAGTGGGCATATTTTCGGTGACAATTCTTCTGCATTGTTATGCATTAATAAATATTATCTAACATTTTCAAAATTTTGATAATTTGTCTAATCGTATTGTAATTTTGCTTGTATACTGATTTGCAATGCATAAATCAATAAAAACAATTGAAAATTTTCCAAAATGATTTTTTTATATAAAGCGTAGTAGTCTTTCAGCAAATGTCTTTTTTACATAAATTACTTTTTTGCTGGTTAGTATAATCATTTGTGTTTTATCCCCACTTTTTTCAGTACATCCCATATACACTAAAAAGATTTATCATTATTTTTATTGTTATAATTAAACCAAATAATATAGAGATTTTTTGTGGTGATTCAGTTATTGTATTAGCTTTAGTTTATAGTTTATTATTAGGTAAGAAAATAAACTGCTTCCGGGTTATGCCGTCTGTCAATATTTGTTAATGCAGACGTTTCGCGAACCATGTTGCTCGCTTCTTCAAAGCTATTTGACTACTGAAGACCTACCAAGAAACTCTCCCTTATATATCTGTATTTACAATTCACTGCACATATCTGGAACTACCGCTCCCATGTGCTTTTTTCCACCTGACCGCATTAGGATTGATTTCCAGAGCCTACTAATGTCGTTAGGATGTTTGTAAATTTCGATGGCTTCTCTAATAAGCCTTCGATGATAATTACCAACCCGTGCCAACATCTACACGTCATCGAAAATCATTGTGTGTATTATTGCGACTCGTGGCAGTATTAAGCAACAGCGGACTGTTGAATCTTGCGTAGCCGGGTGTCTCTACTGTGCTCCTTGACTCGACATTCGATACTTCGTCCTGTCTGTCCTACATAGCATGTTCCACACTCACATGTTATCTTGTATATCCCTTCGTTCTTCAGGAGGGGTGTGATATCCTTTGGGTTAGGCAAAAGATCCTTTACCTTTGCTGGTACCCTGTACCTTACCGTGATACCCGATTTCTTCAGTATTCTACCGATTCTTTCTGATACCCCACTTACGTATGGTAAGCACGCGAACCCCTTTGACTCTTGCCACTCCTCTGAGACTTGTGGTTTTCTTTGTATGACACCCCAAGTGTTTCCGTTCGTCCAAGGTGCTGGAGTCGCACACCTTCTCGGCTATCGGCTCTGTTGAACAGAGTGTTAATAACACTTCTCTTCTGTTGGGGATGGTGGTGTGATTTGGCGTTCAAGTACCTATCGGTATGTGTTTTCTTACGGTAGACTGTATGTCCAAGCGTACCCGTTGACGTTCTGTATACCAGCACATCAAAAAATGGCAGCTGATTATGCTCTTCTATTTCCATCGTGAATTTGATAGAAGGATTAACATTGTTCAGGTGGAACTCAGTAAGTTTATCTCTACCGTGTGGCCAAACCACAAAGGTATTATTCACATATCTGACCCAATGCTTGGGTTTGTAAGGACTTGACCTCATGGGTTTTTCTTCAAACAATTCCATGAAGAAATTGGCGATTACCGGTGAAAGAGGGGATCCCATGGGAGCACCCTCAACTTGCTCATACATCGCTCCTGCCCATTCGAAGTATGTGGTGGAGAGACAATACTCTACAAGATCCGGTACATCGGTTGGTAGACCTAGGGGCACAAGTGTTGTCCGAAGGCCTTCGACTGCCTCCTTAACCGGAACACACGTAAAGAGAGATGTTACGTCAAAACTTACGAGTATATCCTGCAAAATCTGAATAAAATGGTCAGAGTTCTTAACAAAAGATGTACATAGCTTGTCCTATAAACGGTTGGATGGTTTTCGACAATTATTTTGCCAACAAATAGGTTGGGGAGCCTATTGCGCTGACGATTGGTCCCAGAGGTACGTTATCTTTGTGGATCTTTAGTAAACCGTAGATCCTCGGTGCCCTAGGGTCTTGAACAAAAAGGCTTCTTTGTTCCTGTTCGGGAGCCGATGATGATTTAACCAATTCCTTCACTCGCCTTCCTATCTTATCTGTTGGGTCGAATACTGAAGAAATCGGGTATCACGGTTCGTTCGCGAAACGTCAGCATTAACAAATCTTGACACATCGCATAACCCGGAAGCAATTTATTTTCTAAATGATTCTGGCCGTGAAAGCGTACGTACTTATTATTAGGTAACATTAACAGGCAAATTCGCGAAGTAGTTAAATGTTTAGTCTCCAAACTGTAGTGGAGGACGTTTTTCTGAATGAAAATAGAAATCGAAAAAAGACAATTGAAAACTGTCAAATAATAATAAATCTGCCGATTGGATCCTGTGAAATGAAAATGCATACGACGTTTTCAATAAATGTCTATGCGCTGAATAGAAATCCGGACTCGAAAGCTTTTTATCAAGGTATTGTTTTCGAAAAAAGATTAAAATTGTCATTTGGTTTTTTATGTGTTTTTTGAAAGTGAACGTAAAACCTTTACTTGATACAATAAAAGTTTTCTTATTGCATTCAGTTAAGCGGCGTAAAATCAACAGATTTTTGAATTCAACTTTTTCGAAAACCTGACGAGTGCGGATTCGAATTTAGAGAAAATCTCAAGCATTTTCTTATGTAAAACCATTAATTTGAACATCATTGAGTTTGGAAATAGATAAAGATAAAGATAGTGCATCTAATTTTAAAAAAAGAGTTGACGCCTGTGAAACATATGGTGGATATGGGCATTCAAGTTTCACTATTGTATATACCATAAAATGCCATGACGTTAACTTTTTGGTTCACATTAATCAGATGGGTAGCAACCACTATGTAGGTATGCAATCAAATGGCCTAATATTCATAACGTTATAAACATACCATTAATCGGCAAAAGCGACGATTGTGTGTGGTTTTCTAGCTTTTTCTCCTTTAACTCATCGTTTGATGTAACACAGATTTTAACAACTTTATTTGTAGTTTTAGTAAATTTTGCTACCACTTTCACGACATTCTAAGCCGACATTTTTATGAGGAATTCGGGATTTGCAATATATCTATTGAATTCGGGACAGTCCCGTTCATAGGGACGACTGGCAACCCTGAGCACTCACACAGTTGCCCTATAGTTGATTGCTTCATAGCTAGGTTCAAGATTCAAGCTTTGCTTTTACATAATTCTATCATATAAAATTATTTATTTAATATTATTAATTATGATTATCGAAACTGCCTGCCATAACTTTTGTTCTGATCCATGCAATCAGCTACACTACTAGTGTAGCAAATCACGTTACTTTCTTAAAAAATACTTAAGTTTCCCTAAAGGAGGTATTACTCGACAAGTAGTTTCTACTTGTTGCAGAACTATTGGCATAAGAATTGTGATTAATATTGATTATATCGCATTCCCTGCAGATGGAGTGTTGCAGATTCTCATATTATGTTATACATTAGTTTTTAGACCTATGGAAGCAAAACGCCAATTCAGACATAATTCTGGACCTATTCAAGACGTTAGAACTCCTTAGCTAAAATTTTTGGGGGCACAAAATCGGACAAATCGGATTTGTTCTTATGAGGTTACTTTAGATCTCTTGAAAGATACAGTAACGATAAGTTGAACACGCGTGATGAATTAATTGAGGCAATAGCTCAAACTTATTTACAACAAGCCACATTTCCAAGAGGACTATGAACAAAAGAAAGCGAACAATTAGAGACAATTTGTCGATTTCCTGAGGGACGGCCTGTATAACAGCCTGTATGCAAAATTTCAATCAATCGTTCAATCAACACCGAAAAGCAATTACAACCGATTCATACATAAAAATAGAAAAACCAATACAACCATTCTATTGAAGCGAATATAACCGCTCGTTGTTATGTTTGTATCTAAATGATATTCCAGTAGCAACCAGCCTGTGTGTGCCTGGTGTCCTAAGTAATCGCCTGAATCTACGACACCTATGTTTTAAATGCCGAAGGGTTTACCAAAAAACCTAAGTGTGGATGTGCAATCATTACTATATACGCTTCCAAACTACTGTTGACTTCGAACAAGGACAACAAAGAGTGCTCCGGTAAACAATAACATAAAGCAAAACAATGGACGAGCGCGCATGTCATCCATGCATAGTTTGATCGATGTGTGTGTATGCTGTTTCACCTACTGAACCATGAGTTCCGCGGGTCTTTGGCGTCGAACAGCTTCAATTCGTGTTCTACTTCCTGGTGACAGGTGCGCGGTATTTTGCGGTGCACTGGTGGTGTCCACGTGGTTCGGGGGTGACCAGAAGGTTCACCCTCGACTCTTAAGGCATGCCATGGGCCGCCATAATCGGAAAACGGTCACCATTGGTACGTTCGTACATCCTGT